>VZZY01014212.1:252253-295022 GCA_013400335.1 Eurystomus gularis | reverse complement strand
CCTATTCTGTGATGAGGGAATTAATCTCAGTTCGTGAAGGACTTTGATGTGAAAGGAATTATGATAGAAACAAATGAAAGAGACAACTGTATTTAGCTTCGCAACACTTTTAATCATAAAAGATTCATGGGATTCTTTGAGAAGTGGTAGCATCTCAGTTACCCACCCCACACCTCAAAGATTTTGCAAAAGTTGTCAGGTTAGAACATTTCCTTTTCTTTCAAATTGTGCTTCATTTTTCTAAGAAACCACCTATACAGGCCACACTTCATAGTTGCTTGGTTCTCAAAATATTTGCAATGTATCAGAACAAGTAATTGAAAACATTTTTAAAAATTGTTGTTATGACAACAGAAGCCAGGGAAGATATTTACCTAGAGTTATATAGGAAGTCTGAAGGTTCCCAGAGGGCATGTGAAGTTTGAGGGCTGTCACTAAATTTTTAGTAAGATCTGGGAAAACTCCACCACTATCTCTTGGTTAAACATAGAGAATGTCTATTTTACTTACCTTGTAAGGAAACTGTATGAAATAACAGCTTTCATCAACACAGTATGTAGAGCTGATAGACCTGAACTACTGTCTCCCGCTGACTCAGTTATACCCACTCATCACCTTCCATTGGTGAAATGCTATTGACAGTCCATTGTTTAACTGTGCTAACTCACAGCTTAAAGCTTGTTAAGGAAGCACAAATTAGAGTTTATCCTTGTTATTTTGCCCCTAGAATCGGTAGGAAACCATATGTGAATAAATATATTCTAAAATACATAAGTAGAATTACTTTAGAATCTTTCTTCCTACATCTCCTATCCTTCTTTCTTTAATATTTCCTATGAGATATCAGTAGCTCTTAAGGCAAGAGGTAACACTTTCAAAAAAACCCCATTGATCTTGAGGGAACTGTTTCAGGAAATGTACTTGCATACATTGCAGACATTTGTCTTAGCTCAGTGACTTGCATCTCTTTGTTTTCATGTGATTAAGAAAATTCCCACACTGAGCCTTGTTGCTATCTAGTTTTAAATCTTTCCATTTTTCAGTCTTTCTGTATCATATTAAACCTGCCCGTTAGAATGGGAATCAAAATACTCTTTTGTTGTTGTTGTCGTCATTTTTGCAGTTCATGTTCAACACTTGGAATGTAATTTTTGTGGGTATTTTTAAGATAAGTGAATACTGCTAATGTGTTGGGGTGTTTTTCTACTAGAAAAATCTGCTTGACAGTTTTACCACAAATGAATTACCTACAGATGAATATCATTGTCTTAATTTCCTGGATACATTTGCAAGAGCCCTTCAATATTTTCTAGCTGATATTATTTCATAAAATTCCATATGTAGCACTTCTCTTCTATGTGTTCTAACAGCAGGGGGTGAAATCCTTGCTGTAGTATCTGTTGGCCACCTCATAGACTAATGCGAAACTTGCAATGTCAAACTGCAGGTAGATTGACTGTGGTTATAAAAGTGAAGCAAATGTGTTAGACATAATGTGATTGACAAAACTGGCTTTGCCTTTCAAACAAAAGATACTTCAGATTGTGAAATGTCCAGAACTGATAAAAGTTTTGTCTTTCAGGAAGAATTGTTGCTAGTAAAATACAGGTTTAAGACCTGAAACATGTAATTATAGGTCACTTTCAAACTTCTTCGTTAAGTGTTTTCTGTTTAAGTTCCATCTTCAAATTCTGAAACAGCTTAAACTCTGGTTGCAGTGATACCTACAGATTAATTACACATTGAACATAAAAATATTTGCTTTTCAACGGTTTTCAATTTTCATTTTCATTTAATGACACTTTGTCCTTGTGTTACAAAATGTTGCGAACAGTTCTTCATTCCTTTGTCCCACATTTCTTTTATATGCTTTTATCATGTACTATATCCCTCTTTCTAAGATAAGAAATCCTCATCTTCCTACACAGATTCCTGAATTTTCCCGAGATCCTACTCAGTCTTATTTGCTTCTCTGAATCTCAGTAATTTTTATAATAGATCAATCAGTAATATATATAACATTGTAGAATACTATAATCTAGAGATTTACGTCTTTATGTATTCTGCTTGATTTCTTGCCTTCAAATATATTTGAAGAAATCTTTGAGTTGTGCACTATGATACTAAGGTCCATTTGTGGGCTTCTATAGCTAGTTTAGATCCCGTCATGACATGACCATTCATAGTTTAAGTATTAATAAAATTGACTTTATCAATGTTAAGATAATTTGCTTCATTAGTATGAGTTCCTTAGTCTGTTCTTCCGAAATTCTTTTCTCTGGACTTGATACATCTATTTTATCTAATATTATTCCGTACAGATATAGATGTCTAACTGTATCTTTCTAGTAAATGAATATGTCAAGCAGCCCTAGTCTGTACTTTACTTTGAAATCAAAGAACTTTTTGGACTTAACACTATTTAAGTGCCTTGTTCTTAATGTTAGTGCTACTGCATTACTGTTTTAATAGGCTTTCTTCTCATTTTTCCAGTAATTAGTTTGTTGTGATGGTTCATTTAGTACAGTTTTCATCCAGGGATTGGTAGTCAGATGATGGTCAAGAGTAACACTGCCTGATGACTTAATCAAGGTCAAACCTTTTCATGAAATGGTTTAGCTTCCATCCTTGAGTACCTTTCTTTTGTGGTTGTCCTGGATTCAGCTATGATAGAGTTAATTTTCACCTGAAGCTGGGAGGGGGCCACAGCATAGAAAAGGGAACCATCCAGTGAGATATTGGATACTGTACTGGCCTCATGCCAGTTACATGAGTGCTGGGGCTGGGACAGGCAGGGCGAGAGGGTCTCTGGTGTGGGATCATTGGTGCAGGACTAAGTGGTCAGTGCATTTTATATAACTCACTTTACATATTGTTTCATTACTGTTATTACTGTTGTTTCTTCTCTTGCATTTTTCTATTAATTTCTTCTTATCTCAACCCACAAGGTTGTGCCTTTTCCTCCTTATTCTCCTACCCATCCCACGGGGCGAGAGTGTGCTGGAGTGTGAGTGAGTGGCTGTGTGGTGCTCAGCTCCTGGCTGGGTCTACACCATGACAGAGTCTGAGCAATAGTTTTTGTAAAAGGGCAGAACGAAGGATTATTGAAGTCACCTGTATCTTGTCGTTAACATGTCATACTCATGAGATGCAATTGACATAGTGAATTAATTTTAATTTTGTAGGAGGTCAATAGCTTTGTGCACTAAATTAGTCAAAGAATACTGAATTAAAAAAAACCCCAAAGAACCAAACAATAACAAAACTAAACCATGACTTCCTTAAATTTTAATGGCAATTATTTTACAATTACGCTTTATTTTTCAAATCGTAAAACAATTTCAGATAGAGTAAAAGGAGGTCTTAAAAACAAAAAATATATTATTTTCTGTGCCTATTGTAAGAGTCTCCAGACCAGCATCAGAACTCTTTTGTAGGTACTGATGTTTTTGTCTGACTGAACTTTGTGTCTCAGAATGATCCAGCTTAATTGTACTGGGTCTGGCTGGTATGGAGTTAATTTTCTTCATAGCAGCCTGTTTGGTGCTGTGCTTTGCATCTGAGACTGAAACAGTGTGTGTAACACAGTGTTTTGGCTATTGCTGAACAGTGCCTGCACAACACCAAAGCTTTCTCTCTTCCCCTCTCTATTGTACCCTCCCCGACACCCAAGGGTGCAGGTTAGGAATGGGCAAGGGGTTATGAGGGGACATAGCAGGGATAGCTGATCCAAACTGGTCAAAGGGATTCTCCATAGGATTTCATGTTCAGTAATAAAAGCTCTGGAAAAGGAGAAGGAAGGAGGCACCTTCATGGTTATGGTATTTGTCTTCCCAAGCAACCATTATGCCTGCTTCCTCCTACAAACCTGGACAAAATAAGGAGTAAGCTCTATCTCCTTTAGCCACCTAAGTGACTTTGAGTAAGATCATGTATATTCTGATTCCTCTCAGTTTGGGGAATGGATTATGAAACTGTCATTAGACCTGAGGAGAAAGTGGAAAAAAAAAAATCATATGTACATATGAGATAGCTGTATATGGTATTTTAGCCAGCACATACTGATGGTTAGAACACTCTGTGAAGTAGATAAAACTCTGACTGTCCTCAGAAAGGTGAATGAGATTTTCCAGTTCTTTAGTAAATTCTAAGAAATAGTTATTAATATAATAAATTATCATTACATACACTATTTAATGGAAAGTAATTTCCATTCATGTAACTTTTGGTAACACAAGATTATCTATGGATAAAGAATGCTTAATGAACAGTCCTTAAAAGATTTAGGAAGAGAAATACCTTATTTTCAGATTGCCTTTGGGCAGACCTGGCTGCTTAGCTTCTACGTTCTGTAGAAACTAGGAGAGCTTTGAAAAAGATTGAAAGGACAGTGTTGTGCACTTAAAGAATTCTGACATTAAAATTTTCCCCTCCTTGTGAGATATTTGGCAAGTAAGCAGAAATTTTCTGTCTAATGTTTGATATCAGCTGCCCAAATCCATTATTCTTCAATTTGGCATTAACATCTTTTATTATATATATGACTTTGTCTATAAATCAGAAATGTTAAAACTTCCTGTAAATTAGACCTTTAATTATCTCTAATGCTGATGTTTTAATAGCATCTTCTTGGTGAGTATTGATGGCAAATTTTTGATCCAGAAATGAACTTTGCATTCATGGTTCTTTTTAATGTTTTCTTTTGTTCCTATAAATCCTAGCCTACTAGCAATACAGCGCTTGTATGGGTACAAAAGCACGGAGAAAGACCTATTCCATCACCTCCAGAAAGCTTAAGATCAGAATGCATTTTATTGCCCAAAATGCCTGACACTGTAAGCTAAAGGAACAGTACTTATTAAAGCAATTATTAGCACAACTTAAAGCTTTATTTGTGGGGTGGAATAAGTGAATAGCCATTGCTTATCTTTTTTTTTCATATAGATTTGAACAGCTCTTCTGGTTCACATGGAAACTGTTCCGTTCATGTAAAATAGACTGATCTCTATAGGAACCCAGGATGAATTCTGCAGCATGCTCATCTCATCTCATTTGAGGACTCTGCATAGTTCAAATAGCTGTTTATTAATTCAGAATCCGGTATTAGGAAAGTCACAGGTTGATCCACCTCAGTTATATTGTATAAGTAGATGGCACATGCCAGCAGCATGATTGGAGGCCTGGAAAATTCTGCTGAGAATCATCTCACTAACACCTGGAAGAACTCTTCTAGTCCTAACCTGTTTCCTGGAGACTCACAAGAGTTTTATTTACTGTACAATAATCCGCACAAACACACTGTCTATCTCTCTGCTCTTGGTAGTAAACTCATAGGGGATAAAAGAGAACGTGGCTTTGAAAGATTATGTAAGGATATAACTGACAAACTGAATGGATTTGAGAAACAAAGAGAGAACTGTGGAAAGAACTAACACATGGAAAGTATCAGTTTAGGCTTCACTAGCTGCCATCTATGAAAACAATCTTGAGCTACAGGTTGTAAAATCAATAAAGAAAAGCAGAACAAAAACAATCGTGAGAGTAAAAGCTGCTTGCATTTGAATGAAGAGGTAAAGAAGCTTTTCTGTCATTTGTAACAAAAAGCTATTCAGCAAAGCACATTTTGTACTTTAAGCATTGAAAAATCAAGGTCACTTTTTAATGATGGGAAATATGCTAGCATTACCTAGAGGGATCTTGTTATGAGGAACTTTGCCCATCTTTTTCTGTGAAGCAAATATTCTGTATTCGTATCTGGTGAATTTGCACCTGAACCATTATATCTCAATCTTGTCACCTTTTTATTGGGAAGATACTATAAATTGAAAAGAAATGTAGCAAAAAAAATGAACAGAGAGCAGGGTGAGCTGGTTTGTACTCAAGGGAATATTTAGGGAGGTTTGGAGTCATATGCATTTACTGCATAAGGTTTTAAGGTTAATAGATCCAATATATCTGGTCTGTATCTGAATTTTTAGATAAAATTTTGTATTTGCGAATGATGCAAAAAACTAAGCAGTATTCGTTGATAGAGGTATTTCTGCATTCCTACTGGATTCAGGTAGATGAGTTGAAAATGAAAGACAGAGTAGCTTTTTTCCAACAAGCCATTGGTGTAAGAAAGTATCTGGATGTTTATATGTGTCAGATCCTCTAGAAATGAAGTGTTTACAGAAGCAAAAAAGTGAAATGTGGGATTTTTATCTTGTTTTTATTAATGAATATGTACTACCAGATGTAAGAGTCCCAGAACTTCACTGTAATTTTTTTTTTAAAAAGGGATTTTTTACTACTAGGTTCAAAACCTGTACATGACTCTGTAGTGGTAGTTCAAATATGAGCTCTACCTGATTTGGAGAGGTCTGGAGTGAAAGTTTCTGGTATGATTTGGGTTGCTTTGGTCTTTGAACATAAACTTCTTATACACTCAGTAATTCATATTCATATTCATTTCACTTAGGGACATATCAGGTTAATTTTGATCTATAACAAAATACATTTTAAAATCTCAGATATTGCACAATGTAAGTGTCATTGGCCTCTTGAACATTTTCAGCAAGTTGGTCAAATGAGAAAAACTTACATAAAATGAGCAATACTTAAAATAGAGGATACTTTGAAATAAATATAATTTGTAAAAAGTTATTCACTCTTTTTTTCATGTTGGCCAGTTAATTATGTATTATGGAAAATTTTCAACAAAAATTGAGCACTATTTTATCAAGAAATATTTAACCAGTAAGACATGCAATCTAATGGTATTTGTTAACGTCCTACAGGTTCCTTCTGATTCTAAACCACTACATTAGAAACAGCCTGGCTTGGTGATCTGGAACGAGATTCAGGTAAAACATGTTTTCTTGTTCTGTCACTGAATAGGCTAGCCTTAGTCAATTAATTATCTTCTCAGTGCTGCTATTTCTGTGTTAAATGCAGAAAAGACAGTGACCTCATTAATGTGGTTTGACCCACTGATGAAAATCTGTAACTATTATCCAGTGTGGTTGTCATAAGAAAGGTTTGGTACAAGTGTGAGATCTGCCCCTCTGGAATAACTTGTTTTGAATGTGGCCTAAAATACCTGTTCTGAAATAGATCATAAGTAAAAGAATTCACATTTTATTAAAGCAGTTTTCAGAAGAGAGGAACAAAGATATTTTCCTGTTCATTTGTAGTGAAGTACATGAATTGTAATGCATATTTTACTGTCTGTGAAGAGAGAGCAGCATATGAGGAAACTATTTGCAGTGGTTATACTGTATCTATGTGCACCATGTAAACTTTTTTTAAAAAAATTACCATGTAAAAAAAGTACTGTTTCTTATTCAGGAACATAAATAAGCACCAGAAGTTACTTAGACGTAATTAAACATAAAAAAAGATGGGACACAAATATAAAATTATTCTTCAAGCAGATTTGAGCTAAGATTTTGACATGGCTTTATAAGATGAAACTCAAAGGTTTTCATAGATTTCTTTCTTAGGATAGCACAGATAAGCCCGTGGAAAATCTGTTGGCTTCCACTGATTGCAGGGGGAGGTATATTACTAGAGTCAGAATAAGTGCCTCACTTCTAGATAGCAAAAATCAAATAGAGTGCGTGTTCTAAGAGTCTTTAAGAAATTTTGAATTTCCTACACTGGTGCTCAAATTTCAATTTGCTGGGAAGAGAAAACAATGTATAAGAAACTGTTTACAGTTGCTTGAGAAGAGTTCTATTGAAAGGCTGTAAAACTTCATCTGCATTACAAAACCCTAAACTAGTTTATGGACTGAAAGGCTAGGTTTGGTTACGTAGCAGTAAGATTATAGAACTTGAAGTGTGAGTTGAAGAGCCTGTTATGTAAACCTTTTTATCAGATTAAGCTGTATTCTTATCTTTATGGAATGGCATTTCATTGTGCAATACTTGGAGAATTAGCATCACGTTTAAAAGTATTGAATGATTTTTCTTCAATAAAAATAAATACGTCATCCTTACATTAAAATTTTGCTAGCTCAATTCTTAAACAGTGCTGAATAGAAGTAGAAACCATCATTATACTGTTGTTACTGTAGAATCTAAAAGATTCACTCAAGAGGATGAGGACCACAATTAGAAAGCCTTGTAGACGGTTGGATATGGCCATGATGTTCATTGAGGTGCTCTGTGTGGCTACTATTTCATTATATGATTCAGAGAGATGATGGAGCGGGTCCAGAGAAGGACAGTGAGGCTGGTGAGAGGTCTGGAAAGCATGCCTTATGAAGAGCGACTGAGGGAACTGGGGTTGTTTAGTCTAGAGAAGAGGAGACTGAGAGGAAACCTTATTGCTCTCTACAACTACCCAAAAGGAGGTTGTAGTGAGGCTGATCTTGGTCTCTTTTCCCAAATTAGTAATGATAGGACGAGAGAAAATGGCCTGAAGTTGCATCAGGGGAGGTTTAGATTAGATATTAGGAAGAAATTCTTTACTGAGAGAGTGATTGGGCACTGGAACAGGCTGCCCAGGGAGGTGGTGGAGTTGCCATCCCTGGAGGTGTTTAAAATATGCGTAGATGTAGCACTTGAGGTTATGGTCTAGTGGTTAGAGAGGTGTTAGGATGAAGGTTGGACTTGATGNCAACACCAGTTCCCTCAGCGACTCCTCACAAGACTTGTTATGTAGCCAGCTTCATGTTCACTTGTTCTCCGCTTGTTCACCAGCTTCATTGCCCTTCTTTGGATCTACTTAAGCATCTCAATGTCCTTCTTATAGTGAGGGGTCATTTTCTGAATGTTATCCCAAGAGTGATGGCTAATACATTCATTTTTTAAAATTTGCTCTGAGTTAGTGTTTTACCAGGATTATTCCAAACTTAAAAGCCAAACTTGGGAATAATAAAATGCTTAAATTATTGGGGTTTGATGGTCCTACTCAGGTAGATAAGTGCATCTTTGCACCGTATGTGTGGCGTCTACTGCAGCTCATCCAAAGGATAGCCTGATTTCACTCCCAACAAACTTCTTTTTTTTTTTAAACCGTCAGATTGCAACACAAGGGTAAGAGTTGCAGTATTTGTGGCATGCCAAGGGAGAAATCTCGTGCAGTCTGGCTTTAAGCAGAGACTGCAACTCCTGCCTGCGCTGGAGACATGCCCACAGTCCCGTGTAGGGTATGAGAGTGTGGGTTACTCAGGAGATGCACAACACTGCTAGTGCTTTAGGACAGATTTACACATAGGATGGCTGGAGACAGACTACCCTGCAGCATGACTTAGTTTGAGTTTACAGGTTTCAAAGTGTTCTAATCACCTTTGAAACAGCTATTCCTTTATTCAAGGAAACTTGTCTTCAGGCTTTCCCGGTTTAAATTCTGGATTCCCATAGAAATCTAGGAGTCTGGGGATGTTTCAAGCTGATATTGGTGCTTTGTGGTGCCTTGCCTTTGCTCAGAGCTGTTAGATGCTGCATGTAAATCAAATGCTAAAGTAAAAAAATCTTAGGAAATGATTTGCCTTTAATTTTGTTTACAGGATGAGAAGTAAGGACCGGCCTCCAGCCTTTCATCCTGTTGCAGTTACCCAGGCTCAGAATAAATAGTCTGTTAAGATAGCAAAATAGTCTGCAGCTTGCCAGGGGATGCAGCTTGCTTCATTCAAGTCTCACCTACCAAATGTTTGGGCCAGGCCAGCTTCATTCTTTTTTTTTTTTTTAAGCATTCTATGAACTTTCTAGGAAAAAAAAGTTTGTTACAAGGTCCTGTGACCAAATATAGTTCTAACTCCTACACTAACAACACTTTTGATGTGCTGTTCAAAGCAAATCCATCGAAGCAGGAGGATACTATTAATGAAACTTGAGAGAAACAAGAGGTCAAGTGACGTGAGTAAATAGACCTTTCAGTCTCTTTGGAGCTCCTATTCAAAGCCAAGAGGAGTTTATCCTGACAAAACCACTAGTTTTAACCTTGGAGATTCTTTGAACTGAAAAGAACTACTTCATACTAGTGGGTTGCATAGACACTTATCCACATCTTTCCAGTGCTCCCAAGTGTATGCAGGGACAACTCCTACCTTTTTTAATATACTTTTCCATCAAATGAAATAAACCTCAAACCAGTATATTTAAACCCTTGGTGTCCTCCAGACTTGTGACAGCATTTAGCGTGTCAGTAGCAGAATCATTTGTGAAGTGAGTTGAATTGTAATTGTTTATATTTATCATGTAATAAAAAGCTTACATTGGACAGTTCTTGCAGTAATGCAAATTCTCTCTTTTGGGCAGTAGGAAAATTCAGCTGGTAAAAATGGATTATTTCTGAAGTCTCTCCACTTTTACCTGGCAGTCTTTGGAGAGAGTATGCAACTATCTTGTATGCATCTGTGGCTTCATACAGAGGGAAGTGTCAGTCAATACATCAGTCCTAGACTACTCTTGTTTTGAGATTCAAAACTATGTTCGGTTTTAGGCTTCTCACTACAAGGATATTGAGGTACTGGAACGCGTCCGAAGAAGGACAACAAAGCTGGTGAAGGGTCTAGTGCACAAGTCTTGTGAGGAGCGGCTGAGGAACCTGGGGTTGTTCAGCCTGGAGAAAAGGAGACCCAGGGGAGACCTTCTCACTCTCAACTCCCTGAAAGGAGATTGGAACCAGGTGGGGGCTGGTCTCTTTTCTCGAGGAACAAGTGATAGGACAAGAGAAAATGGCCTGAAGTTGGGCCCAGGGGAGGTTTTGGTTGGACATTATAAACAATTTGTTCCCTGAAGGGGTTGTCAAGGCCTGGCCCAGGCTACCCAGGGCAGTGGTAGAGTTGCCATCCCTGGAGGGATTTAAAAGCCATGTGGATGTGGTGCTGAGGGATGTGGTTTAGTGGTGACCTGGCAGTGCTGGGTCAATGGTTGCATTTGATTATCATAGAATCATTTTGGTTGGAAGAGACTTTTATGTTTCTGTGATACATCTCTTGTGAATGGAGTCCAAGGTATTTAATCTGAGGAAGAGGTGGTGGTGATATGTAAGGGATTATACAAGATGGCAGCTAGCCAGGGCTGTCTTTACCTAAGGAACCTCTGCTGGGTTTTTGTTGTTTTGTTTGTTGTTTGGTTGGGTTTTTTTCCCCAGAGAGAAATCCATGATAGCACTCTTTTGCACATGGCTCACTTCGTGTAGCTGGCTTTCCACCATCCCCTTCACTAACTGAGATAATGCCAGCATGCAAAATGCCTCAAGTCTTGCAGAAAACTTATGCCCCAGACATTTTTTATGGGAGTGACATATGTGAGGTTTTTATCTGGAGGAGCTGCTGCCTCCCTGTGGGATGCCTACCCTGTGTATTTGGTAGCAGGTGGAACTTGACCCCACTGGGCTGGCTTCCCCTCTTCTGCAAGGTTTTCACCAGCTGTGTCTGTCCTAGTTTCAGATTGGTGCCACCAAAATATACATCTGCCTGATGAGGAGATGATGCCATAAGCTGCTGAAGAGAGCTGCATGCAAAGTAACCTGTCAGTACCCAATGGCAGTGACCTGTCCTGCTTCCTCTAAATGGAACACATTGTGGGAAGCCGTTTACTGATGCTATTACACCCTTGTTTTCACCAAGATGGGAAACCAGAGGTAAGGAACGTGACTGTGCCTGAAAATCTCATTTCACATGACCCACCCAGCCCTTTGGTTTGTCTCTCCACCTTTTGTCATTCACTAGCCTTGAGCTGCTTGTCATTGTGGGGACCACCGGTGGTGATAGAGAGATATGCTCATAGAATCACAGAATCAGAGAATGGTGGGGTTTGGAAGGGACCTCTGGAGATTTTCTAGTCCAAATTCCCTGATAAAGCAGGGTCACCCAGAGCAGGTTGCCTGCGATCACGTTCGGATGGGTTTGGAATCTCTCCAGAGAAGAGACTCCACAACCTCTCTGGACAGCCTGGGCTCTGGCAGCCTCTCAGGAAAGAAGTTTTTCCTCATGTTCAGATGGAACCTTCTGGGTTCTAGTTTGTGCCTGTTGCCCCTTGTCCTGTTGCTGGGCATCACTGAAAAGAGCCTGGCACCACCCTTTTGACACCNAAGAGCCTGGCACCATCCTTTTGACACCTGCCCTTTAGATATTGATCAGCATTGAGAATATCCCCTCCGAGTCTTCTCCAGGCTGAACAGCCCCAGGGCTCTCAGCCTTTTCTTGTCACAGAGATGCTCCAGTCCCCTCAGCATTGTTGTAGCCTCCTTTAGACTCTCTCCAGTAGTGTCCTGTCTCTCTTGAACTGGGGAGCCCAGAACTGGATACAATACTTCAGCTTTGGCCTCCCTAGGGCAGAGTAGAGTGGGAGGAAAACCTCCCTTGACCTGCTGGTCACACCCTTCTTAATGCGCCCAAGGACACCATTGGCCTTCTTGGTCATGAGGGCACATTGCTGGCTCATGGTGAACTTGTCCCCCAGCACTCTCAGGTCCTTCTCCCCAAAGCTGCTTTCCAGCAGGTCAACCCCTCGCCTGTCCTGGTGTAGGGGGTTATTCCTTCCCAGGTGCAGGACTCTGCACTTGCCCTTGTTGAACTTCATGAGGTTCCCCTCCGCCACTCTCCAGCCTGTCCAGGTCTCACTGAATGGCAGCACAGACCTCCAGTGTATCAGCCACTGCTACCAGTTTTGTATCATCAGCAATCTTGCTGAGGGTCTGCTCCGTCCCTTCATCCAGCTCATCCATGAATATGCTGAACAACATCTTGGCAAAGATGTTTTTCATATAGCCACAACCCCAGAGAACTCCTCCAGTGCTCACAGCTCCCTGCTTCTTCCTGCCCACTCTTGATGTCCAGAGTGACTTTGCAGAGGCCACTTGCAGGTTTTTCGGGTCTTTCTAGCAAAGTTATCCAGAAATGGGAGAACTTCAGCAAAAAAAAAAAGCACAACTCATTAAATTTGGCTTTCTCTCAAAGTCTTATATCTAATGGTAATACCTCGGTGTGGGCACTGTGTCAACCATGTGGGCTGTCAGCCTGGCAAAATACATGCTGTGTGCAAGCTTCTGTGTGCCCTGAAACCTCAGTCCCACTATTTCCTTGTAACCTGAACTTATAATTTCTGCCGAGGGAGACTAAATTAAGAGAAGCCTGTGGTATTCTTCAGGGAAGAAAAGGAGCATTTTGGAAAACTTGAGCTGGCCCTAGCCTGTTGAATGTCCAGTGAATACTTGCTGATGGGAAGATAGTACGTGGGATATACTTTGTGGGGACTCTTTTCCTTCTTCCCACTCCTTTGGCTCTGTGCCCTTTGCTAGCAATTTCCATGGCTGTTATCCTGGTGATATTCTTGTCAAATTTCTCCCTTGGCTGGTGGACATGGTCATGAGACTCACTGAGCAAAATCTTCCCCTGGTTTGGCTCAGGACTTAACTGGCCACTGTTCCCAGCCCCTGGGTGGATTTCTGTGTCCCTGGATGCCTATGACTCTTTCAAACTACAAGCAGCCCTGTGAACACCAGGTCCGAGAGGCGTCCCTTTCCTCCAGATGACTCATAGCCTAGGTGGAGAGAGGCCCTTTCTTCCAGAAGGCTCCCAAGGACATTGAACGTGTTGCAAAAAAAGGGGTGAAAGTCATTTGGAAATTACTGTATTGTTGGCATAAAATGTAAAAAAAATTGCAAAGTGGGGTTTGCCTTCCCAAGGGAACGGCAAGCTGGCTTGAATACACATCCCTCCCACCTATCTTTGGACAGCCTGACTCACCCTGTGTGGCTGCTCTTCTCTTTCCATCAGCTGCAGAGCCCACCTAGCTTAGGTGGGTGGGTGTTTAACTTGTAGAATCTTTGCAAGATGCTAGATTATCCTAATTTCTCTTTTCAGAGGAGTTTGATGCACTTCCTGAGCAAGTCTCTAGATGGTGTGTCAAAAGAGCATTCAGAAATACTGAACCATAGCCTTAGCTCCGTGCACAGGGAAGTAAAGAGCTTTAGGAGCTTTCCTGGGCTTTTTAGGCTCCTGATCATAATGGATGAGGGTGGAAAGAAAATAGCCACTGCTGGGGTGGATGAATGGGAAATGAGCATCCAGGGACACTGAACCTCCCTAGTGCCAGAGCACAGGTAGACTCCCGTGGTTTGTGAAACTCCAGACTTAGAAGTCCTCAGTTGCGCTGCAAAAACTGTTACAGCTGTGAGAAGTCCCAGAAGCACAAATATATTCACCTCTTATGGGTCTCATCACTGTTGAGAGGGGATAAAGTGACCCTGCTTCCTTGGTACCTCTGTTGGTGGGTAGCAGCCAGCCCAGCTGCTGAGCAGCTGGCTTGTCCTTTAATATGGTTCAAGAATAAAAACATGTAAAAATTATTGTTTTAAGCTAAGCACAATTATTTGGGCACACATGAATGATGTTTGCAAATTTTGGTTATTTACTGTTGTGTGTATCTGAAGGCAGAGTTTGGATTTAAAGACCAATTCTCTACAATGCTGACTGAGAGTAGGCTAATTTTAACACAGATACTTTTCCCATAATTTTTCTTATCTCTGTGACCGCACATCCCAATTTACTTAAAGTACAGCACTCACCACAGCCATTACATCATGAACTTAATATCTCTCCCTGGGAAAAGAAACACTTTTTAGGAAAAAAAGAAAAGGGAGAAAGAAAAGAGGAAGTGTTTGAAAAAGTTCAGAAAGCCTCAGATTCCTCTAGGGTCCCCAGCTGTGCTGATTGTTGTCCCAGCTGAATGCCAGATATTTCCGCTCTGCACATTGATGCATTCAAGGCGAAATCAAGGCGGCTTGTCCTGAGTGTGCTTTGGGCCAAATGTGTATGTTCTACGTCAAAACAGCCCTGATCCCTAAGGTTGCAGCCCTTTTCTTCCCTCTCTGGAGCTCACTATGGCTACCTGCCTGTCACAGTG
This sequence comes from Eurystomus gularis, assembly GCA_013400335.1. Taxonomy (NCBI): domain Eukaryota; kingdom Metazoa; phylum Chordata; class Aves; order Coraciiformes; family Coraciidae; genus Eurystomus; species Eurystomus gularis. Next base: position 280,179 of record VZZY01014212.1, on the reverse strand, counting down.
TAAAGTGATACACAAAGCCTTCAGGTGCTTCATGGTCACAGGGGCCTGAAAGCTGCATCCTCTACCTGACAATTTCTGGTAATCATAGAACCATCTTGGTTGGAAGAGACCTTTAAGATCATCAAGTGCAACCGTTAACCCAGCACTGTCAAGTCCACCACTAAAGCATATCCCTCAGCACCACGTCTGCACATTGCCCTGAGCAGCCTGGGCCAGGGCTTCACAACCCTTTCAGTGAAGACATTTTTCCTCAAGTCCAGCCTCCCTTGGTGCAACTTGAGGTGGTTTCCTCTTGTCCTATCGCTTGTTCCGTGGTAGAAGAGACTGACCCCCACCTGGCTCCAACCTCCTTTCAGGGGGTTGTTGAGAGCAAGATGATCTCCACTGAGCCTCCTTTTCTCCAGGCTCAGGTCCCTCAGGTGCTCCTCACAAGACTTATGCTCTAGGTTCTTCCCCAGCTTTATTGCCCTTCTTTGGAAATGCTCCATCACCTCAATGCTCTTCTTGGAGTGAGGGGCCCAAAACTGAACCCAGGATTCGACGTGTGGACTCACCAGTGCCAGGTAGATGACCCCTACCTTAGTCCTGCTGGCCACACTAGTGTGGATACAAGCCAGGATGCTGGTGGCTTTCTTGGCCACCTAGGCACACACTGGCTCATTTTCAGCCAGCTGTTGCCCAACACCCCCAGGTCCTTTTCCACTGGGTAACTTGCCAGCTACTTCTACCCAAGCCTGTAGCATTGGCAGGACCCATGGTGCAGCAATCTCCTTCCCTGTTGAGGGAAAGAAGAGCAGTACTTCTCTGATGGTCCTGTTGCGACCACTCTTCACAGAGGTACCTCCTCTGGAGGCGTGTGCTGATGGGGGGCCAAGCACCAATGACATTGGTGCAGGCCTGAGTGGCAATTAATCCAGTGTGGTAGGAAACCTCTGCCAGATACGTTGCCCTGAGGGCTTTGTTTACTGGTCTGATGTTAGCTGGGCCCAGCTGTTAGCACAAAGCCAGGTTTTGGTGAGTCATATCTGCAAGCAGAAACCCTTGTCACAGTCCTGCTTTCCTCATACCCCTGATGAAACTCTGTGTGGGGTTGTGACCATGCATCAGAGCAGAGCAGGGCCATGTGCTGCAGCACCCTCAGCTGGGAAAGCTGGCTGGGGGCTCTGCAAGGTGGCGAGTTCTGTCCAGCCCCATGGTAGCATCACTGCAGGAGCATTGCAAAGCCAAAGTGCAATATCTGGCAAAAACTATCTGATGGCCCCTTACTGAAGGTGCAGGGGGCTGGGCTGACCTGCACTGGTCATGCACGTGGTTTACCTGGTTCTTACATCTTTATGTTCAGAGCTGCTGCAGCTGTCATTCAGATGTTCCACCTGCTGCTGCATTATTGATTGTCCTTCAGTCTTCAGTGTGAGTGGGTTGTTTGTGTCCGTGTTGAGGGACTGTTTCTCTGTACAGTGTCTTGTGATTGCTTGCTTAGATATGTTCTGCAGCTCAGATTGAAGCCACATCACTTATCAGCTAGTAAATTATTCAAAGCAGGGTTTCACATCTTCACAATAATCGTTCACTCTTAACTACAAAGAAGATTGGTCCAAAATCAGCCCTTGCCTGTGTCCTTCTGTTTGCAGCCATCACTGAATGTAAAGGGGACAGGGATCTGCTGAAAATTGAAAGTACTGTCGGCAGCTGAGTGTGTTGTGCAAGGGCTCTGTCCCTCATCAGTGTCAAATTGCATAAATCAATGTTGGCTAGAAGAAATGAAATAACAGCTCACTTCCTAAAATGGAAATATCCCCATATGTTGTTCCTGGACAAGGATTACTCTCAGGGGCAAGATCAGCAAGCGGACGGTAGTGACTGCAGCTTGCCCCTCGCTGCTGCCAGCCCCTATGGTGCTCGAGGGAAAGAGAACAGTGCTATCTGCTATACATTTGACAAGTAGCAGGGGACTTTGCACCCTTCCTTTAACTGTAACTGCCAGTAGATCGACTTTAACCTAACTAACGTATCTTTCTTGAAAAGGAGCTACTGCTCTCAGGGATCCAACCTCTGCTGGTTAGTCTGTTGGTGCTTGTATCCTTCCATATTCCCTAGGACTTAAATATTTTGGGCATGTTGTTAGCACAACAAATTAAAACCCTACACTGGGAGTTTATTTGCATGGTTTAGCAGCAAAAGACTGTTCTTCAATGGTGGAGAGCAGTCAAGGGTGGGAAAAATGACTGATAGACAACAGTGGAGGAAACCCAAATATACCATGGGGCTACTCATCCTTGGAATGATCCACCAAGGCCAGAAGAGCAGCTAGCTTCTCCCTCTGCTTGGGATCCCAAGATGGCAGGTCTTTTTTGATCTTGGTTTTAACTACTCTCAATGTCTTTAGCCCTGCCTTGAGGCTTTGGGCAACCTGACCTACCTGAAGTTTGAGGTGCTGGTCATGTTCTGCTGTCAACATTTTTACTTCTTGTTTTTTTCCTTAGATGGCTGCAGCAGGAGTGTGTCATGAAGATATTTGCAGATAAGATATTTAGCCAGAGAGTATATTTGTTTAGCAGTGCCTCCAGACACTAGTTCCTTCCAGATGTCCTTGAAGCTGGCAGAGTGTCTTGCCCACAACTACCTATGAACCGTGCAGTCTCTGCCTTGCTAGAGGTTGCGGACAGTATATGTCCTGATGTTGCTTCCAACGTATCTGAGCATTTTTATCCATTTAAGGACTAGAGGCTTGAATTGCTTGTCCTTCTGTATGAAGTTCCCTATAGTTTAGCCATTGGACTAATGCAAGCTCTTATTTTGTAGTTAACTTCTCTCCACATTCCTTCCCTCATTACAGCTTTGCCCAGCTCCTTACCTCTCCAGAATTTTCTCTCTTCCATGCATTTTCTTCCCAAGAGCTCCTTGTGAACCTGTTGTCTTAGCTTTCTGGAGCCCTTCAGCAAAACTCCTCTCTTTTGTGCTGCATCATGTGGAGTTTCAGAGCTGTCTAGCTCAGCTTGGCATATCATATGTGTTTATTAACTCAGCTCTCAGCCCTGCTGTGGTCTGCTTTGTATGACCCACCTCTTACATCTCACAGAATCACAGAGTGGTGGTGGTTAGAGGGACCTCTGGGTGTCATCTTGCCCAGCCATCCTGCTAAAGCAGGGTCACCCAGAGCAGGTTGCCCAGGAGGGTTTGGAATCATTGCAGAGAAGGAGACTCCACAACCTCTCTTGGCAGCCTGTTCCAGGCTCCGGCATCCTCACAGAAAAGAAAAGAAAGATACCTGCATGCACATTATGTAAAGTCAGCGTGGTTCTTCAGCAGAAAAAAAGGGGCAAAGTCTTTCCTTGATTCATATGGTGGACCTTTGCAGCTGGGTCTTCCAGCATGATGACCCGGACAAGCTGGTTATGGAGCTAGAGGGTGGAGGTTTACAGTTAGGACACCTGAATTTCAGCTGAGCACCCTTTGAGCACTAACTACAGCAGAAGCTGGTTCAGATGGTGTCAGCAGTCAAGCTAGGGATTTCTGCTTTGAAAACAAGGGAAGAATTTAATGGATTTTTCTTTTGCTTTGTGTTTTTTTCTCTCAGAAATAGGAAAAATGAGAGTGAAAGCTGCAGTAGTCACTAGGATTGTAGAGCTGTCCACTTTTAACATACAGCTTGCCAGTCTGTGGTCTGCCCTGAAATCCCAGCTCATGGGGAGTTTCCAGTCCTCCTGGGGAAGGATTCACAGGTAAGTCTCTGTATGTAACCCCTAAAAGCCACGGAATTAAGTAAAACAAAGATGACACCAATTTTTCTTTTAAAATTCTGGCTTTTGTGGCAACACCAGGATTTTCCTGAGATTCGACTCAATTTTTTGGAAGGTCTGCAGCCAGAGATGGAGGCACAGCTTCCTGAAGGGTTGTGGCAAGGCTGGAGCAGGAGAGTGGAGGGACATGAGGTCTCCAGCATCAGATGTTGCAGGGAGGAAGGATCATTTCCATCTCCTTGAGGCAGAGCTGAGCTCTCATGTGCTTTGGAAATACTTGATAACACAAGCTTCTTTCCAAAGTCCTCACCTTGGGGGTTTTTGCTATTTGCTCTTTGGCCTGAAAGCTTAAGATTTTTGAAATTAGAGGTTCGTTTCATTTAACGTAGAAGGTGGCCGTGTGGGTAACGCTCTCTTGCCTAGGGTAAATTCCTAGGGTCAATGTCTCTCTAGCTCATTAGCTCTGGGCTGGATTTCAGTCCATCAACTGGATTCAAATGGGGTTGTTTTTGTTTCTGTCCTCCTTGGCACAGGGTGGACATAGGCTATGACTAAACTTTTCTGGCTTCAGTGCCAGTGCAATCGTGAGAGACGTTCAGGGGCTGAAGAAAATGCTGAACATCAGAACTAGGAGAGCTTTTTGCACGTCAGGCTGCAGATGAAAACAAGCAACCTCGAGCAAAAAGCAGATGAAAGCTGTTTCTCTTTGGCAGGCCAAAAGCCATCCAACGCTTACCAGTACTGGTCAGAAGTAGCAGCAAGAGCAAAGGGCAAATGCAGCCTTTCTCCTGGGCTGGCACAGAAACCTCAGCCCATTGCCAGAGGGTGGGAGCCCCCAGAGATGTAGATGCTCAGTTGTTTAAAGACTGGTGCAGCAAGGCCATGTGGGCTCAGTCTGTTATTCTTAAGCTGCTCAAGTCAGTTTGCTGCTATCTTGAAGCTGCTTGGTCAACAAACTCTGTGAGCTGAGTCCAACAGGAACGGCTAGTCCAGAAACTCCCAGCTGGTGTCTAGCACACTGCAGGCTGGGAGACTTCAGCAGCAACCTGAAAATTAAGAAAAGGCTGATATTGGTAGTGAAATGATGGAGATAACAAAGTAGATACCTCAATTCTGCATTATGTTACTATCTCTAGAGTTATTAAGTCTAGAGATAGCTGACCAAGGTATTAATATGCCATCCAGAGGGACCTGGACAAGCTGAAGAAGTGGGCCCATGTGAACCTCATAAGGCTCAACAAGGCCAAGTGCAAGATACTGCACCTGGGTCAGGGCAACCCCTGGTATCAGTACAGGCTGGGGGATGATGTGATTGAGAGAAGCCCTGCAGAGAAGGACTTGAGGGTACTGGAGGGTGAAAAGCTGGATGTGAGCTGGCAATGTGCACTCGCAGCCCAGAAGCCAATTGCATCCTGGGCTGCATCCCCAGCAGCATGGGCAGCAGGGCGAGGGAGGGGATCCTGCCCCTCTGCTCTGCTCTGCTCTGGGGAGACCCCCCTGCAGTGGTGGGGCCAGCTGTGGAGTCTGCAGCCCAGGAGAAACATGGACCTGATGGAGTGGGGCCATAGCAATGATGCAAGGGCTGGAACCCCTCTGCTGTGAGGCCAGGCTGAGAGAGTTGGGGTTGTTCAGCCTGGAGAAGAGAAGCCTCTGGGGAGACCTTCTGGTGGCCTTTCAGTACTTAAAGGGGCCTATCAGGAAGATGGGGACAGACTTTTTAGTGGGACCTGTTGCAACAGGACAAGGGGCGATGGTTTTAAACTGAAAGAGAGGAGATTTAGAATAGAGAGAAGGATTTTTTTTTTTACACTGGGGGTGGTGAGACACTGTTCCAGGTTGCCCAGAGAGGTGGTAGATGCCCCATTGCTGGAAACATTCCAGATGAGTTTGGACATGTCTCTGAGCAACCTGCTCTAGTTGTAGATGTCCCTGCTCACTGCAGGGGTTTGGACTAGATGCCCTTTAAAAGTCAACCCAAACCATTTCACAATTCTATGTTTGTCTGATATTTCCTGGTCCTCACCATGATCAAGCTTTGTCACCTTTTCCAACTCATTGATGGAGGGCAGGATTTGTGTTGGTCCTGTGGCCCTGCCAGCCCCTGGGCAGCATGTCCCTGTGCATGCTCGGGGATTTATAAAGCTGTGACAGCAAATAGTCCCCACCCAAGTTGTCTGAAACTGTTATTTTGCAAGAGTGGAAGTATCTGGCCTAAAAGTAAATTGAAGAACTGTTTTTCTTTTTGGTGGTTTTTTTTGGTGAATATTTTGTACCAGGCAAATAAACCACTTAATAAAATCATTAATTTTAAAAGAAAAAGAAGTGAAAAGTGCAACTGAACCATAAGGTGCTGTAAAAACAGTTAGTGCATAAGATACTGGTGCTTTAAACCAGGACTTGACATTGCTGCAGTGCACTGGGATGGTGGAGGGTGACAAAGCACGAGGCAGGGATCTTTATACCTCTCCAAAGGCCTTTGTGGCAGATGAGGAGAGAAGAGCATTCTCTTCTGCCAGGAGCGCAGAGGCTGCCTGTGTGGGTCTGAATGGAGGTACAGAACCATGTGGAGGAGACACTGTGTGCTTAGATCAATCTGGACTGAAAAATCTTGCTTTTTGCTCTTTTCCTTCTCTTTTTGTCCCCTCTCTAAGCACAAAAGACTGATCCTTCACCACTGAGCAAGGGTTGTGGCATCCTGTGCCAGCAGGAAGGCAAAGGGCAACACAAAGCCCCCGACATGTGAGCACTATCATTAGTGTCTTCACTTGGCGAGACAAAATGTTAAAAGCCTTAAATGAAAAGCGTCTCTAGGAAGAGGCTTTCAGCCAGCATATAAATCAAAAAGTTCACCTAACTTTTTCCCTCTCGTTTGTGCCAGTGTTTTAATTCTGTTTCATTTGGCAGCCTATCTTCATTTTCAGAATATTAAAGAGCTGAATTAAATAATTGAATCTTTTCCTTCACAAACATTGTTTCTTGGCTCATCGCCAGGTTCGTACCACGATAGGCACCGGCTACTTCTTTTAGCAACAAAAATACACAGCAAACAGTGGGCTGGCTTCTCAGTGATCTACCTGGCCAACTGGAATGCATTTCCCTGCCCTTCATGTGCCCAAGGGGAATGTACCCCACGTTTGGGGGTCCCAAATCGCAGTGGAGGAATGTGGACCACCAAGCAAGCTCTGGCAACACCAGAGCAGTGTGTGTGTGGGCTGGGTACAGGGTGCATGTGCAAGGAATGAACTCCTCAAAGCATGTAGCAAGCTGACATTTATGTAATTTAATTTTTTTTTAATGGACCACTTATTCCCTGTAGTATTTCCACCCCATAATGAAGCTGTTCCTGAGGAACCTTTGTTCGAGGACTTCTTTGTAATGGTGGTACGTTGCTGTCACCTCCAGTGGCATGAGGAGCCCCTGCATTGCGCCCATGCCCACCCCTGCTCTGGCAGCACACACAGCCAGCTCTAGCCAGCCTCCTCCATGACCTTCACCACCTCTCTGGGGTCTTTATTTTTTCATCGTATTTTTCATCATATTTTGTTCAGTTCCAGGTTGGATGGGGCTCTGAGCAACCTGGTCTAGTGAGAGGTGTTCCTGCCATGGCAGGGGGGTTGGAACTAGGTGATCTTTGAGGTCCCTTCCAACCCAAACCATTCTATGATTCTATGAAACCCAGCTGCTCCTAGGGGTGCAGATCTCTCCGCTTCCCAACCACATTCATTTTATAGCTTTTTGCCCATGTGCCAGCTCTCTGCTTTTTCTCCCGCCTTGGGAGATACCAGAGTCAGCATACCGTGGAGTTTCTACATTGTAGGAATGCATAAGCCCATCTCTCCCCTTGAGCCCTTGCAAAAAGGCTCTCAGCAGGGTGGCTGGTTGCTTTTGCCAACCTCACCAAGGGCATGAAGCTTCCAAAAAGGGTAGTTTTGGTGAAGCTTGGGCTTTTTAAAAAATTAAGCAAGCAAGCAAGGATGTCTTTGGCTCCTCCATCCATCAGGCTAGACTTGGTAATATGGGTGCTGGGGTTTACCAGTTTCTTATCTGTGCCTGTGATGGGGAAGGAGCTCGGAGACCTTGCTGCCAGCCAGCTTGGCATCGCACCCTTCTCCTCGCGGTTTGGGCTTTTTCCTGCCCCTATGAGAAGTAAGTGGGGTACTTAGACCTTCACTAATTTTTTTGCTTTTAAGCTGTTGCATAGAAAAACTTGAGTTTTCCTGTCTTGGAGGGTTAAGGGTGGGAGGATTAAGATATTCAGCTTTGAATTGGTTCAGAAGTGGGACAGGGACGTTTTTTTTCCAGCTCAGCCCAGCAGCATGAGGTTACCTGCCAGCTTCACACCCCAAGTGGCTGCCAGGAAAGTTGGGCTCTCATGCCTGGCTTTTGTTTGCTGCGCAATATTGCCTGGACATTTCTTCTGAAAAATGACAGGGAAAGTGGCCAAAATAACAAAGCTTTTGAGGACACGTTTTCAGCCCAGCAGTCAACCCTGTCTTGCTGGGAAGCGGAGGAAGGATTTTGGATGAGCAAAGGGCTCTGCTGTGTCTTTTTATACATCAAAATCCCCAGGAAATCGGAGGGGACAAAGTTAAAGCTGAAGTTTTTCCCATATTGAGGTATTACTAGATTAAAATATTCCTAGAAAGTGCTGAGTTTTTTTAAGCCCAGCTTTGGGCAGTTGGTTCCTCCTGCAAGAAGGTGTTTGGCTGTCCCTATTAAACATAAGAAACCACACCGTGTGGTAAAGTCTTCTGCAGAAAATTATGTAAATGAAGTAAAGGAAAACTATACTAATTGCAGGAAATTACTAGAAATTCTGCCTTGGAACAGCTGGTAGCAACCCCTGAGTTTCTGGATAACGGCAAAGCCAAGGGCTCAGAGTGCTGGGTGGATTATTGGCTTATTTTTACTGTTTCCTGAGGATTAGCCGTGTTGGTAGGGCTGCAGCAGACAACCAGTGTGGGACTGTACCAAAGCTCATTTAGCTTTGATACCACTATGAGCATACTGTGAGTTAAAAAAAAAAAAGACTGTATGTCATTTTTGCAAATAGCTTCCCAAAAGCACCCTGTGCTTAGGAAAACGAAACTACTGGATGAAATAAGTGATAGCCACCTGAATAGCTCAGAGTCCAACTAATGTAATTTTGGCTTTTCAAAGAGAAGCAGCTTGGGGCTGCCCTGGAAAGGGTACATCTCCTAGGTGTTCATGAGGGACTGGACAGGGAGGTCTTGCCAGTGATGATTTATGGGGGTCTGAATCTGTCTGGCGCTGCATTGGCCACACCTGGGCTGTGAGGAGGTCTCCTCCCCCAAGCACTCATCCCTTTCCCAGCATTTGGACACCTGAAAACCTCCCCAGATGCCAAGAGCCCTGCAAGGACAGACTGTGATCAGGTTCGAAATGTGCTGGGGCTTTGCTGCTGCCATTTCCCTCTGAAAAGTCAGTCTGTTAAAGTTGTAAGGATGCAGCGAGGATTTGGGTAGTGAGCGTCCGGCAGGACCTGGCCTTACAAGAAAGGTCATAAAATATTTTCCGTTTTAAACAGAGAGTTCCTTCTCTTGCTCTCACCCCACCAAGGCTTTGTTCTTGCCTCTCTGTGGGGAGATGCTGACAGGGTTTCAGTGCTGCCTTATGAGCCCCTAATCCTCTCCAGAGAGTCACTCAGCCTCTCTAGGTAGACCTTATTGTGGCTTTCCAGTACTTAAAGGGGGCCTACAAGAAGGCTGGGGAGAAACTCCTTGTCAGAGGGTGTAGTGATAGGACAAGATGTAACAGTTCAAATTGAAAGGGAGGAGATTTAGATTAGATGTTAGGAAGAAATTCTTCACTGTAGAGGGGTGAGGTACTGGTAGAGGCTGCCCGGGGAAGCTGTGGATACCTCATCCCTGGAAGTCTTCAAGACCAGGCTGGATGGGGCTTTGAGCAACCTTGTTTAGTGGGAGGTGTCCCTGCCCATAGTAGAGGGGCTGGAATTAGATGATCTTTAAGGTACCTTCCAACCCAAACCATTTTATGATTCTCTATATCAAAAAAAGTATAAACCCACCAGCTACAAATAAAGGGCCTTGAAAATGTTCTACCTCCAATAGGGTATATTGGCAAGAGGTGCTTGTGGCATGGTGGTTTCCCCTACAGAAAAAAAAACAACCTAATTTTACAACTCTGCTTCCCCTTGCCTTGCAGATGGGTCCAAAATCAGAGCAGCTGATGTTGTCCTCTCCTGCCAGGAGGATAAAGACCTCCACCACCATCAGTGTTTCCCTGAGGCAAGTATTGGCTGGATGCAGTGGACAAATCTGCTTTGGATGATGTTATCGATGACATAATTAGTCTGGAGTCAAGTTACAATGAAGAAATCCTTGGCTTGATGGACCCAGCCCTGCAAATGGCAAATACGGTACAATGGTCCTTTCCTTCTGGTTCCCCTGCTAAGTCTCATTGTCTTTCCTTGAGAGATGCAAAACTGTAGCATGACTTTTTTTCCAAGCAATTAAGTAGTTATTATATTGTCCCATGGAGTGTAATTAGTTTTTCTTAGAAGAACTTAAGGTATACAAATGCAATGAAAACCATGAATTTCAAAACACCAGCTGGAGTCAGGTTGAGGGAATACAAAGGACAATTTTGCTTTTCATATCCCATAGTCAAGTTAGTCTGTGAGAGGATTGTAACAGAGGAGTGAACTGGGCTATCAGGAGTGAGCTCATGCACATCGATACTAAATATTGCCATGGACTTTATACTTGGCTTCAGAAAGTCTAGAAGGAGCCGCCAGCATACCAGGTTCCTGTATCTTCAAGTAAGAAGTTATACGCCAAGTTTAGGCACGTGTTAGCACTAGTGTCCAGAAATGCTTCAGAGATGCTCCCTACTCATGTAGGGAGGGTGGAATAGGTGACCTCTAGAGGTCCCTTCCAGCCTAGAACATTCTATGATTCTGTGATTGGAGGCAGGTGAGATGATCTCAGCAGAGGAGGGGTTAATGTATAGATGATGCTATATAATCTCCAGTGTCAGCAGGTGGCACTACTACTACTTGCTCCCTGCACATGTATGGCTGCATAGGAGCTGAAGCCTGCTGGATTTCTGCCCCAGAGCCGGGCGAGTGTCTGGGGATGGGAAGAGCTCAGTCCCCAGAGCTGCTGCATTCACTGGAACTGGAACTGGTGAGCTGTTTCTGCCTTCTGATTCCTAGCAAGGTTATTAAAATTAGACAAAAGAAAGATACCATTTACTCTGAGTCTAGGATAGTGCCAGTAAGAGTTGGGTGAGTTTTGCTCTCCAACTTTTCAACACCAATTTATAATCCTAAGCAGTAGAACAATTATTTATCAAGGCTCCCCCAAGCCCAGGACATCTGAGCACAATAATAAACCAGCAGCAGAGGGGAGCTGAGAAAGGGCAGCCGGCTCCATTCGCAGTGTGGTGCAGTGCAAACATCCTGACGCTGGCCCACAGCCCGCTAATTGTGGCTAATTGCATTGTGCTGTGGCTGATTCTTAAGGGAAAGGGCTCTTCACCAAGAAAAGGAAGTTTCCTGTCCAACCCAGCCCTTTGGGATCTCTGAGGTGTTCCTCTTCTCCCACTGATTGCTGCTGAATAGAAGATCAAATTACTTTAGGCTCACAGGCTGGTTTCATTCTGGTGGACCTTGAAGTCTGATGTGTAAAACCATGGCCTCCTCACACACTCTTCACTGCAGCTGGAGCCTGAGGGATGGGTGGGTGTCAGGATGATGGGGCCAGACTCTTTTCAGTGGTCCCCAGTGACAGGACAAGAGGTGGTGGGCACAAACTGGAACACAGGAAGTTCCATGTAAACATGAGGAGGAACTTTTTTACTTTGAGGGTGGCAGAGCACAGGACCAGGCTGCCCAGAGAGGTAGTGGAGTCTCCATCTCTGGAGACATTAAAAACCTGCCTGGACACTGTCCTGTACAACCTGCTCTAGGTGAACCTGCTCTGGCAGGGGGGTTGGACTAGATGATCTCCAGCGGTCCCTTCTAATGCCTATCATTCTGTGATTCTGTGACAGACAAGTCCTGGGTTTCTGTTATACATCTATACATGCCACTTGTGGTCCTGAGGAGGGAAGGGCTGTATCCGTAGAGCCTGACAGTGTCATGTGGGACCATGTACATGGCAGCAAAGCTGCTGTTTCTGCTCATATCTAACTTAAAACTCCTTGCCGCAATTTAATTGCAGTCTAATTAATCTCTGCTCCTATGCAGATAGTAATTTACTGGTTTTACATGTGGACTGGGAATACTGAGGAGGAAACGAGTCAGGCTGGTCCTTGGTTTTGAGGCAGAAGAAGTGTTTTTTAAACTCCTGTGAGCATGGGGTGAGCGCAGGAGTTAATGTGCCACTTCCTTGGGCGGTGGTACCTGGTGCTCATCGTTAGGCTGATCAGATTCACATTTTTTATAGGAAATATCTGCTGATGCCATAAAACCTCGAGGTTGTTTCATCTTTTTCTGCGTCAGCACAAGACTTTCCCTGCAGCCCTTTTCCAGCAGATTTCCAACTCTCTGTGCATGTCCCCGGCAGCCAGGCTCCCACCACCTCTGGGCTGATTGCAAACGGGCCAGTGCACTCAGTCATGCATCCCCCTTCCTTGGTAGCTGGCTGATGCTCTCACATCATGCTTCTCATTCCTTCTCTTTGCTCTTCCAAAATATCCCCACTCCCTTCTCTGTGTCCCCACCCTCCCATCTCTTCTTGTGTGTGTCCTGCTGTGACCCTTTGCCGCACACAGGGTTTGGCTCTTCCCAGCCCCGGCGCTGGCACATTGCAGTGATGGCAAGCTGCTTGTGAATCCAATTGCTCACCTCTGGCCCTGGGTGACGAGCTGTGAGGTCGAGATGTCCCTGTCAGATCCCGAGGCATGGAGAGGAAGTTGCACTGAGAAAGGTTGCTACTGGAGAAGGATGGAAAGCCCCATCCCATGGGGCTGGGTGTGCCGGTCACCCCATTTTAGGGTAGAATAGCATCCATGTGGGTGATGCACAGAGAAGCAGACCCCCCTGCTCCACCCCAGGCTCCTCACCGCACTCCTCCCCTTCCCATGCTAATGAGAAACAGCTTAAAACACACTTGAAACTCACTCACTTTTCACACATTTTCAAGACATCAGCGGGGCTGGGTTCACCGTCGGGAGGAAAGGCTTCTTCTCCGCCTTGCCTCGCTGGTACAATCACTTCCAGAAAACAGCAGCGCAGGTGGGTTGGCTGTAACTATGCAAGGGCTCTGTTTTTTTCAGTCCCTCTGTGTTGGCATCATTCATTTTGTTTGCATGGTTTGCTGGGTCTGGGTGTACAACCCACCTCCATTGCTGTGCTCTGTATGGTGCTGAGGATGAGCCAACCCATGGCTGTCCTCCAAGCTGGTTCTCACAGGGACAGTACTACACAAATCCTGTCCTGTAGATGCTTTTATGATTCCCAGAGGACTGGCCACGGCCAATGGTATTAGGTTAAAGGCGACCAGGTGTTGGGTCCTGCACTTGAGTCACAACAACCCCATGCAACACTCCGGGCTTGGGGAAGAGTGGCTGGAAAGCTATCCAGTAGAAAAGGACCTGGGGATGTTGGTCGACAGCCAGCTGAAGATGTGCCAGCATGTGCCCAGGTGGCCAAGAAAACCACCAGCATCCTGGCTTGTATCCGCACTAGAGTGGCCAGCAGGACTAGGGAAGGGATCGTCCACCTGTACTTGGCACTGGTGAGTCCACACGTTGAATCCTGGGTTCAGTTTTGGGCCCCTCACTCCAAGAAGGACATTGAAGTGATGGAACAGAAGAGCAAGGAAGCTGGGGAAGGGTCTAGAGCACAAGTCTTGTGAAGAGCAGCTGAGGGACCTGGGGTTGAGCCTAGAGACAAGGAGGCTCAGGGGAGACCTTCTCACTCTTGACAACTCTCTGAAAGGTGGTTGGAGCCAGGTGGGGGTCAGTCTCCTCTCCTAAGCAGCAAGTGATAGGACAAGAGGAAACAGCCTCAAGTTGTGCCATGGGAGGTTTAGGTTGGATGTGAGGAAAAATGTCTTCCCCAAAAGGGTTGTCAAGGCGTGGCCCGGGCTGCCCAGAGCAGTGGTGGAGTCCCCATCCCTGGAGGGGTTTAAAAGCTGTGGAGGTGTGGTGCTGAGGGACATGGTTTAGTGGTGGACTTGGCAGTGCTGTGTTAACGGTTGGACTTTATGATCTTAAAGGTCTCTTCCAACCAAAACAATTCTGAGATTCGATGATTCCATGGTTAAGAGATTTTATCACTGGTTTGTGGCAAGGCAAGGTGAGGAGTACTGGAGTACACAAGGTACAGGTGATGTACTAAAACGAATAATGCTTCTTCCATTAGGCTGCTTTGTACCTGACCTGGGAAAGTGGGTGATAAATGAAGACACAAAACATGGCCGGCATACAAGACAATTAAAGGACTACGTGTTGTGCACACATAGAGCAGTGAGGAGTACATGGGGGTTGGGTAATAGAGCTCTTCTGTGTCTGAAGTATATTTCTGCAGAATTTGTGCAGTTTTTCTGGAAAAATGCAACAGTATTTTTCACTGGATGGACCGGCTGTGATGTGGAGAGTCAGGCGGCAAGCCACCCTGCAGGCTCTCCCATGGGACCCTGTCTCCATGATGTGGTCCCGGTCATGCAGGAGCCAGAGCAGACAACGGTGATCACACAAACATTAAAGTTATTGGGGCTGTTGTTCAAATCCTCCTTTTTTTTTTCCCACCAGCCTGGCCCTCAGAGCAAGAGACAGCAGCCATAACGTCAACAAGGGACCTCTTCCAAATCTCATCTGGGGATTCACGGTCACAAATCATTGTCCTGTCTGAACCAGCTCCGAGAGGAGACTGGCCAAGCAGGATCTTTGGAAACAGTTGCGTCTCCAAACGGCGTACGTACTCACATCCCTGCCGCGAGCCTCACAGCAGAGAGGATCGTGACATCCCGAGGGCGACCACCGGCCCTTTGCCCCTCTCCCAGGCAGAGAGGCAAGTAGCTGCTCCAACATGTATTAAATACATGCAGGGCTCAAAGCACTTTGTATGGGCTCAAAAGGCGTTGAAGCTAATAGGATTTTTCCCAAAATTTCTGGGTTTGACTGGGAGGCTGTTCTCAGCAGACAAGGGGCTCCCTTGGCTCGGTGCCTTGCCCGGGTCCCCCTCCTGCTCCATGTCCCTTCTGTCAATTGCTGTAGACCAAAGTGGACTTGGCCTCAAGGGCTTGGGGTTTTTTTTTCCCTTTTCATTTTCCTTTTCTCTTTTATTTTTTTTTCTCTTTTTCCTTTTCCCTTTCTCTTTCTTCCTTTTCCTTTTTCCTTTCTTTTTTTATGTGCATGTTTCCTTTTCTCTTTTTCCTTTTCTCTTTCATTTTTTGTATACATAATTTTCCTTTTTCCTTTTTTCCTCCTTTTTATTTTCTCTTCCTTTTTCCTTTTTTCTTTTATCTTCCTCCTTTTTTCTTGCATTTATTTTTTGTATACTTATATTTTTTCCTTTTCCCTTTTTCCTTTTCTCTTTTTTCTTTCCTTTTTCTTTTTCCTTTTTCATTTTTCTTTTTCCCTTTTTCATTATCTCTTTTTTTTGTTGTTGTTCCTCCCTTTTTTTCTTTTTATCCTTCTTTCTCTTCTGCTGCCTTTTCTCTCTTTCCCTTCCCTCCTCCGTCGGCCTGGCAGCACCCCAGCGATGAGCTAATGCAGCTCTCTGCTGGGTCCCGGATCTGCGTGGGAGGCAGTGAGGCGATGCTCTGCCGTGGCTCAGCGCGGTGCCGGCCGTGGTTGGGGTCCGGCCCCAGCCTGGCGAGTGTGGGGCTACCTCGTGCTGTCAGAGCTGGGGCAGGCAAGGGCCAGATCCAGACAGCCAAGTGCTCCTTTTGCTGGTTGGGCTGGGAAGGGATTGCGAAAGTCAGATGGGGTCTGAGCTTGGTGTTGGTCCTGGCTGGTGGACAGAGGAGCAGAAGGGAAAAGCATCGCTGCAACCTGCAGAGGGGAGCGGGATGATGGGGTCTGGGTCTGGCCCAAGCCTACCTCATTGCGAGGAGGTAAAGTCTGTTGAGAGAGGTGTAAGTCCCCCCAATTCCTCCCAGGCTGATGGCCATGGGATGGCGTGAAATGGCCAGCATGGAAGCTGCCAGAGAGAGGGATGGGTGGGATGACAGCAGGGTGGGCAGGGGAAGCAAATGGCTCTGGTGTGCAGGACTGTCCTCAGTGTTTGCTGAAGCACTCGCTCCTCTATAACCTGCCTTTAACATCACAAACAAACATTTCGGACCTTTTGAAGATTCAGCTGGACAGCGTGCTGGGCCATCTTGTCTAGACCATGCTTTTCCTAAGAAAGGTTGGGCCAGATGATCCTTGAGGTCCCTTCCAACCCGGTAGTCTATCATTCTGTAATTTCTATGATTCAACCCTTTGTAAAGGCCAAAAATTAATTTGAAAAAACCAAAACAAAACAGTGAGGAGTTGGGCAGCTTCTTACCTTCAAGGAGGACCTCCTGGTCACCAGAGTCTGAGGTAGCCAAGCCACCATGGCTCCAGGGACAAGAGCAGGCAATGAGGGGTCCCACCGATTTATAGGAGGTGCAGAACAGGGGAATTAGGCAACAGGGTAGTGGCTTGTAGGGGGATACAATGAACGGCATAAAAGCTGGACATCCTTTGGGGTCCTGGCTTTTTTGCTTTCTAGGCTGATTGTGATGTCCTCCATTTCCATCCTATCATTCATATCGTTGCGTATCCGTCATCCTTCAGCTGCTCAGCAGGCTGGACAAACTTCTTGTGTACATTTTAACGTTAGATTTCTTTTTCCTTTTTTCAGCCTCCAAGATAGGGCAGTGGGTGTTATTCCTAGGGGATGTGATTGGTGGCAGATTTGGGATTGCACCGTCCCCCTTGGGATAATCATCTCAATCCATTTGCAAGTGGCTTTCCAATGTATCTATAAACTTTCAGCAAAGCTTCTTCGAATAAGCGTGAGCTTGTTTTAAAAAAGCAAATTGCACACCTTTGAGTGAGAGGGAGATGTAGTGATGCACAGATGATGCACATCTCAGGCACAGATGTAGTGATGCTCAGAAACACCTTCTCAGCCCCCTTTCCACTTGACTCTCTCTCTCCTGCATCTCTTGCTCCACATCTGCATGACCTACCCTCTACCCTCATCTCTGTGCAATGCAAACCTGCTCTGGTTTTATTTCAAAACATTCTGAGAAATGTCATTCTGTGTTGTCCTCAAGGGTTAGGAGCTCTTTGAGGCATCTTTGATGACCAGAAGGAGGGCTGGAATATGCCCTTTCCTTCTCTGCTCAGCCCTGTGCATATTCAGCTTCCAGGTGTTGGACCTTCAGAGCAAGTTAGTGACTGATGGGGAATTATTTGTATTTCATCCTCTCCAGTACTGCGGTGCCAGAGTCTTGCGATGGCATTCAGTGGGAAGCTTGCTGCAGGATGCTCCTTCAGCACCACAGCATCATCTTCCCAGCTCTTTCAAAGTCCACCATGGGCCGCTAGTGACATTCCCAGGGCTTTACAGCTGGGAAATAGCAGCGACTTCCTGAGAGAGCCTGATGTCACAAGATTTTTCAGCTTGATTTCCAGAGCAGTGGTCTGGATGTGTTTCAAACTTCTGACTGCTTGTTCCAAGCAGAGATGATGTTACTTGGGATCTTTGTCTTTTTTTTTTTTTTATTGGACTCGCCCTTCCCCAGTTCTCAGACCTTCTTGTGCAATCGATGTCCCTTTGTAGACACGTCTGTGAAAAATGCAGAGATTTCCTGAGAGCGGTGCAATGGAAATCCTTGAGATTTCTGGTGCAGACGGACACGTAAGGAGCTGGGGCTGGGAAAGAGGAGACAGTTTAGGAGATTGCTTTTCTGCAGAAACAAATCCTTTCTGCTTATCCTCTCCCATCTACACCTGCAAAAGGGTTAGTCAACCCGTGGGTAGAGTCGAACATTTGCTGCTGCACTGAGTTTTCATAGTTACTTTTGTGCCTCTGGTAGGCTAAGGGCTTGCAAATGCGTCTTCAACCTCACTCTGCTATGCATGGGGCAGTCAGCTTGAGCCAGGCCTGGCCATGCACGCTACCCCTGCTGGGTAGGAGATGCTGTCCCCAGCTTCCAAACATCCAGGTGATCTCCATGTGTGGCTGAAAAATGCCATGGGAGCAAAGGTGTGATGAAAGCTCTTTAGGAGGTAGTGGATTTTGGCGGTGCTACTCCCACCCCTTGTGCCAACTCCTCCCATGCTGCTGCTGAGACTGAGAGGCTCATCACATAGAGCCTCTGGCATGTGTGGAGGAGCTTGGTGGGACATGCAGTTGCAGCACCCTAGGGTAGCGAGGGTGGCTTTGCAAACTGAGTCAGGATGAGACCCCAACTGAGGAGCTGCCCCTCCATAAGAAAACCCATCTGGGAAAAGGTTTGAGGCCACATCTACAAGGAGGGGAGACATGGACATGGACACCTGGGGCTCAACATGGCACTGGTTCAGTGCTGAGCTTACCACTTACAGGCACAGGCTGTCAAAGGAAATTTGCAAGAGGAGTTGGATGTTCTTCTCCCCGTCTTTACGTGACCACCAGCATTAGACAGCCCCAGGATGGAATGCAGCTGCAGGGACAATGTACAGGGCTGACCACAGTACAGCCTGCTCTTTTGCAATGAGTTTGGCTCTGGACTACAAACAAAAAATGCCTTTTTATTTCCAAAAATAAAATTTAAAAAAGGAGGCAGCGTTCCAGCAGCTGCTGTTGCAGTGGCAGAAGAGAGGTGGAAGCGAGGTGCTGTCTTCAATGCGCCACTTCCTAATCGAGTGATGCTGAAATGCCTGTGGCCAAAACTGCAGTCTCAACCTGGGGGCTTTGGATGGAGGGGGGTCAAATGGACAAGGGATGCCTTTGAGGGATTAAAAAACCTATAGAACAGCACCAACTTGGGTAAAAACACTTTTTGGGGTGTGAAGTGCAGGTGATGGTTGCTGGTTCCTGCAGCCATAGGGTGCTGCAAGCCCAGCATTGGAAGGGGTCCCCATCCATTTCCTTGTGCTCACACCCCTTCCTAAGGCAACTGGCATTGGCCTGCGTTGGAGGCAGGTACAGCTTTGGTGAGACTGGGGAAAAAGCACTAAAAATGGGAAGTAACCCTCAAGTTAGGCTCCTTAATCTGGGGTTAACCCCATCCCCAAGTCTGTGCAGGCATGATGCCTGACTTTCTCGATTGCCTCTCACTTTCAGGATCAAGCTGGCTTCAACACCAAGCATTTCAGGTCTTGTTCAGCATTTCCGAGCAGCAGATACTTTTCTAGCCCTAACAAGGCTTTCGCACTTGGCTGCTAAAGTGGGCTGATCTGCCCTGTTCTGCTGGGAAGTGGGTGAAAAGGGGCTCTTTGGGTTGTGTTGTGAAGATGTCCTCACTTGGCCTATTTCAAGAAATAGTCTCCCTTGAGAGGAGAATTAGAATTCTCCTTGTGAGGAGGATTAGTACGTCTCCTAAGATTACGGGCAATATGCAGATGTAACCTAATGCAGCTGCCACAAGCTCTGAGGTTCCCAAGCTGCACTTGGGTTGTGTTACACCACTGTGTAATGAGCCGTTACTGCTCTCAGAGACCTTGTGGACTTGTCCACTGAAGTTTTTCAGGGTAATATTTAGAATCATGGAATGGTTTGAGTTGGAAGGGACATTTAAAGGTCCCACCTAGTCCAACCCCTCCCTCCCCCCCGTCACCCCCTAGTGCACAGGGACAGCTGCAACTGGAGCAGGTTCCTCAGAGCTCCATCCAGCCTCACCTGGAATGTTTCCAGCAATGAGGCATCAACCACCTCTCTGGGTGAGCTGGGCCAGTGTCTCACCACCCTCAGCATAAAAACTTTCTTCCTTCTCTTCAGTCTAAATCTCCCTTCTCCTAGTTTAAAATCATCACCCCTTCTCCTGTTATAACAAGCCCTGGTAAGATATTTGCATTTTTGGGTTCCCTGTTGCTGCTTTTAGTCCTGGACTGACACCTCCCACCTTCTCTGCATCAGCAGGCTCTTAGGTGTGAAGGAGTAGTGCAGCTTCCAGGCTGCTCTTGGAGGTGTCCCTCTGCCTTTTTACCTTGGCTGCTTCCATCCTGGGGGAAAAAATAGCATTAAATAAAATAGTTAAGCTCATAAGGAACCAATCTGGGACCACCTGCATCCATTGCTGGGGTGGCACAGAGGGTGCCCATGATTTGCATCCCGAGGAAGAGGGACGGGGGACACAGAACAAGAAAGTGCAGAGAAAATGAAGGAGTCTTACAACACACCCGGTGTTGATGGGGATTTTGAGTAATTATTTTGGAAATGGCTTCAGAAGCTGGCAACTTTTTGCTCTGTGTCAAACTGTCAGCTGGTCCGTCCAAAATCCACCCCTGCATAACTCCGAGCACCGCCAGCCCGGGAGTCCAGGGAGCTGGAAATTTCACCCAGGAAGCCCTGTGGGGACCCCAGCACCCAGGGCAGGACTGAGGGGTTCAGCTCTCTGGCTTTCTCAAAATCATTCCTAGCAGCCTTCAAAAAAATGAACTGGGGCTAAACACAATGCCATGCGAGCAGCAGAGCTGTGCGTTAATGGGACGTGTCAAGCTCACTGTATTTAATCCTCCTGCTGCAAAACGCCTCTTTTAAACCATTGATCATCTTCTACTTAGAAAACCGTTCTTGCCACAAAAATTGCCGGATTTCTGGGGGAAAAAAGTATGAGCAGTGAGTGAACATATTTAACTTTCCTTTCCAAACGGCCCTTGTTTAAATTTTTACTTGCTAGACAGTAAGTGGTAATGCTGTCAGCTGAGATTTACGTGCGCTGCTGTTAAACCATCTGTAAATACAAGGAAGCTCTAAGGGCTGGAGCAGGGAAGCAGCAGCGAGCCGGGCAGGAGAACCCGAAACACATACGCTGTAGAAGACCAGTTGCAGGGGTCCGGTTATTTCCAAAGCAGGCTGTGTCATGCCCTCTGCAATATTCCAGTCAATCTAATGCAATGCTCATTTTTTTTCATTAACCTCCAACGCAACCTTCCCAGCTGCAGAATTAATCACTGCTGGAGAGCTAGACGAGTATTTTTGAAATAACAAACTACTGCTTTTGTCACTGGCAACTTTTTTTCAGGCCTGTCAGTTCTACTTCATTTCATTGACCATGCTCATTATAAGCTGTATATATTAATTGCATACATTCTCAAATAATTTTTACCTTTTTTCAAGAGTGGCAGCTTATTTGGCCTTTTCCTACTAGGCTATCCTAAAATTGAGATACTCGGATCTCAGATGAGGTTCCCAGCAGCACACTGGAGTGCTTTCACCCCAAGTTTTGAAGCTGGTTTTGATGGGTTTGAAAGCTGGATGTTATTCCCAGGATACTTCCCTGCTGGTCTAGGCAGTGAGCTAGGAGGATCTTAGTGTGGAAATCCCCATTGCTTGCAGCAGGCTGTGAAACCACATGGTGTTGTCCCCTTTTGGCACACCCTTCCCAAAATCTTTCCATCAGGGGTGGCCAGAAGTCGCCCCTTCCCTGGGAACATGGGGCAGAACCCATGTCTTTGCTGTGCCTCTCTCCCACTCATCTCACTTTCTCCCTGGGTGGGAAAAATCCCAAAAGATAGGTGTCTCAACCCTCTCTCCTCATTCCTCCTGTACTTGCCCTTCCCCAGCTCCACTTTCCTGGAGACCACAGCCATACCTATGGTGTTAATCTTTCAAACATCTGCTCAGGTTATATCTTTATAATATCAGATTTTAGTAGAGTAATACAGTGAGGTCATCGCAGCCGGCTGCACTTTTATTTTGGTGCGGTTGCTATAGCAGCGAAGGTTGAAACAAAACATATAGTTCACCAAAGCAAAGTTTCCTGGCTGGCGGTGTTCATTTTTCTTTATGGGCTGACTTTGGAAGACAGCGGAGCGGCAGCTAATGGAAACTTGAATGTCTTTCTCTCTCCCTTGTCTGCTTCTCCGTCTCCCCAGCAATCGAGATAAAGGTTAGACATCTGGTTCGGATCTGCTCTGTTTAACCAAAGAAGACACCCGCTTCTGCCGTCTTGTAAATCATCCCACAGCTGGAGCGCAGTCCCAGCTATTTGCTGGGGCTGTTTACCCCGCCGCGTCCAATTTAACCGTGGGTTTTGCTTTTGGGAAGGCGGCGCTTCCAGCAAGCTGCCTGCTCCCATTTTGTGAGTGGGTCTCGGCTGCTGGGCTGTGGCTCTGGGCTGGTGGCAAGGACTGAGAAGTTATCACAGGTTTAAAATAAACTCAGGATTTAAAGCCATGCGGGATGCCAGTCTCAGTGGCAGGCACGTCAGCAGCTGAGCGGTCAGTTTGATGGGGTCAGTCTCTTGTAAGAGGTTCCCAGCGACAGGGCAAGGGTCAGTGGGCACAAATTGGAAGCCAGGAGCTTCAGTCTGAATGGGAGGAAAAAAGTATTTTCTTTGAGCCCTGGACTTGGCTTCACAGAGAGATTGTGAAGTTTCCTCTGGACAGATTCCAACCCCACCTGGATGCGATCCTGGGCAACCTGCTCGGGTGACCCTGCTTTAGCAGGAGGGTTGGACGAGATGGTCTCCAGAGGTCCCTTCCAACCCCTACCAGTCTGTGATTCTGTGAATGGTGCTTGCTTGTGGTGAGCTGCCAGTGTGATGCTGCTCCCTGGGAACAACCATCTCACCCTAAAGAGTTTACACACATTCAGGGGCTGTAACATGTAGGCAGAAAGCAAATGAGCACCTATAAAGCCCAGCATCATCCAAATCACCTTATCTCAGTTTATGATCTCCTTGTTACTCATAGGTTTAGTGATCTGAGGATTAGAAGATGTATTATTTCCATCTCACAAGCTGAAGCAAGAAAGGACAAAGGGTTAGGTGATGGCTATACAGCAGACTTGTGGCAGAAGAAATGCCCACACTCATGTCTCAATTATATGATGATCCTTTTTTTTCCAGGCTCAGCCGCTTCAAGTTTATCTGCATCTTGGATACAAGCCTAATTTTCAGGAACACCTGGTGTGGTAGAAGACATCCTTTTCCTTAAATTCTTGACCTTACAATGTCAATACTCATGGTGTAGGACACTGCTTTGGCATGGCATCACCAGAAAACCCCCGTCAACCTAAAGGAGGTAAGCCGGTACATGTATACATCCATATGCCTTTAGACTGGCTTCTTTTACTGAGGTAATAAGTGTAATACTGGCTAATAAAACGTGTCAGAGCCACTTTGCCTCTCTTTTAAAGGTTTCCCAAGAAATGCAAAGCTACAGCATTAAGAGAACCTAACCAAGCATTAAATGTTGATGCTGTCCTAAATTTCAGAGTCTGGCTGCAGTGCTTAGCTCTATTATGTGTCATACTTTTCATTTGTATACTATCAGTATCATAAAAGTTTATGTCTCTGCTCTGTTGTTGAACCCTGTGGTTTTGATCGGTGGACTCGTAGCCCACTTGCAGCCAAGGGCAGCATGTTCATCCAAAAGGGTTTCAATTAGAGCAAGTGCTCCCCTGATAAAAAGTCCTACTCTGTCTTTCCTGTAGGCCCCCTTTAAGTACTGAAAGGCCACAATAAGTTCTCCCTGGAGCCTTCTCTTCTCCAGGCTGAACAACCCCAACTCTCTTAGCCTGGCCTCATGTCAGAGTTGCTTCAGTCCACTGGTCATCTTCATGGCCTCCTCTGGATCCACTCCATCCATCATGTGTCTTGAGTTCATCAACACAGTGTCTGTATTTCTTTTAGGATGCTGTAAAGAAGCGATTTTTACAGGGAGATGGGAACCATTTAGCCAAAGCTAATTTATCTGCAGAAAAAACACCTTAGGGGAGCAGCCCCCTCCCCTAACAAGGGATGGTTGGTGACCAGGGGGATGCCAGCTGGCTTCGCAGCACAAGGGTGCTAATAAATGGTGGTAGGAGATGGCGAAGGCCACCCCAAGAGCAGCAAGGTGCGGATGTCAGGGCTAACCATCGGCAGCCGGGAGCAGAGCACGCTGCTCGGGGGGGGCTCTGCTGGGCTGAGCTATTTTTACTCTTGGTCTGGTCCCCGCAGCCACGCTGGCAGATGCGCTCCCAGCTGCAGATGACTTCCATGTGTAACCCCACGTGGCCGCTGGCCAGGGGCCCGGGGCGTAACGGGCTTCCTTAAAAGGCTTGGGAGATGTAACTGCAATGCCCCACAGCCCTGGGGATGGGAAGGGTTAGGAACCCCCTTCCCAAGCCGCCTTCTGCCCCCCCTCTAGCATGCTGTGAAAGCCAGGGCTGCACCTTCGTATCCCAGAATGCTGCATGGTCCACTGAAAGCAGCTTTCCCAGGAAACAGAGGCAGCACCAGTGTTGGAAAAACCTCTCCTGTGCTACAGAAGGGGTGGGAGGCTGGAGGGAAGGATGATTCTACTTGAAGATGTCCTTATGATTCATGGGTCACTTTAGTTTTGCTGCATCTTTTATGCCCCACAAGAGTGAAAGAGGGAGGCTTGGGCATGACCCCCGTGCCTAGTGAAAAGCAGGGCAGGCTGCTCTGTCCTTCAGAGTGGCCACAGCTGTGGGCAGCCATTGCAAGAGCCAGTTATAATCATAAATAAAAACGAAATTACCCATTCCCCTCTTTTTTTAATGAAGCCCTTGTGATGTGCTAGAAGAGGGTGCCAAATAAACAGTGCAGCCTCCCAAGCGCAGCTGCCAGGGCTCGGCTGAGCCCCACTTGAGCAGAGTTCCTGCTGTCCCCTAACCCTGCTTGGAACTGACAGGAAATTTTTGGGAGCTTGGCTGCTCCATGTGTCAGGAATGGCATAAAAGCTGGGATGCCTGAGGGCCCTGGGATTGTTTAGCTTGGAGAAGAGGAGGCTGAGAGGAGACCTCATTGCTCTCTACAACTACCTAAAAGGAGGTGGTAGTAAGGCTGGTGCTGGTCTCTTCTCCCGGGTAACTAATGACAGGACAAGAGGTAATGGCCTCAAGTTGTGCTAGGGGAGGTTTGGATTGGATATCAGGAAGAAGTTCTTCACTGAAAGAGTGATTAGCCATTGGAACAGGCTGCCCAGGGAAATGGTGGAGTCACCATCCCTGGAGGTGTTCAGAAACTGGGCAGATGTGGCTCTTCGAGACATGGTCGAGGGGTCGGGGAGATGTTGAACAAAGGTTGAACTAGATAATCCTAGATGTCTTCTACAACCTAAATGATTCTATAAATCCCCATGTGGACAAAGCCTGGAGCTGCTCTATGCACTCCCCTTGCCATGATGAAACTACAGCTCTCCTCACCTGGACAAGTCAGGGTGAGGGTGTTGGACCCCTGTGGATCATGTGCAGTGATGAACGGGGAACCTGAGGTGTTTGGTTGGCTTTATTTAGTTTTGGAAATGGTGTTATGGAAGGCAAACCATCCTGTTGGGAGAGCTGCTTTCAAGGGCGTTGAGTACAACACGTGGAGTGTCTCGTGTCATGGTCCTTGAAGAACTACCTGGAGTGCTTCAGAAAGTAGCACCCTGAAGTGTGGGGCAGGTGAGCACCAGGTTGCCTTCTCCTCATGACAGTCCCACCCTGACTCACGGAAGAAGACACTGGATATGACTTAAATTGTAACTTTGCTCTCCTTTCCAAGATTTAACCAAAGCAACCTTGTTCTCTGAAGGTGAGTAAAGGCCTTCTCCCCTGTGGACCTGCTCTGGTTTTTGGCATTCGGCTGCCCTGTCCGTGGCATGTGCCTGCAAGGCTTATGTCTTCCTTCTCAGCACCTCCACCAGGCCATGGGAGGTGTTACCAACTTCCACCTACAGACCACAGCTGAGGTCTGAGAAAATTCAGGACCTCAGCCCCACAGCCCAGAGCTACCCTGTGCCCTGGGGTAGTGGAACTCATCTGCTTTGTTCTTTTAGGGGGGATTTTTGGAGGATCAGTGAAATGTGCATTGTTTCTGTGAATTTTAGCTTCCTTGGGTGAGCTCAGATAAGGACAAGAATATCCTGGGGTAAAAATTGTCATGGCTGTGGGCAGCAGAGGAGACCCTCAGAAGTGCCATGGGGTTGTTGAGCCCTGTAGGTTGGAAGGGACTTCCAGATGCTGCTGGCCCAACAGCCTCCTCAAAGCAGGGCAGGCTGAGGCCGGGTTGCTCAAGGCCATGTCTAGCTGAGTTTAAGTTCCTCCAGGATGGAGATTTCACTACCAAGAGATCTCGGTTTCCATCTTTTTCCAAGCTGGAAAACTTCAGGTTACCAGCAGCCCCTCAGTGATGACCCCCTGAATATCCATACTACACCCATCCTCCCTTTAAGGACCACTGGGATTTCCCCCC
Source organism: Eurystomus gularis (assembly GCA_013400335.1). Lineage (NCBI taxonomy): Eukaryota > Metazoa > Chordata > Aves > Coraciiformes > Coraciidae > Eurystomus > Eurystomus gularis. The sequence goes on along the minus strand of VZZY01014212.1, from coordinate 254,135 downwards.
AAAGAAATGGTTTCCAGACCCTGGAAAATGACTCCACGGATGCCCACTGTGGCTTCTACAGAGACAAACCCATGAATTTCTCAAAACCTCCATTAGACTTTATTTAAAAGTTCTTTGTATAGACTTCCTGACACAGAATCCATAATAAAAATAAAATCCCCTTCCCATCCACCGCCGTCCCCCCCTCCCCAAATTGCTTTGCTTTGCATTTTGTAAAACACACAAGATCAGAAGAATGCCAGAGGCATCCTACACCACAATTTAAAAATTTGTTAACTGAGGCCTTGGTCCCAGCAGTGCATTTGCATTTGGAAACCTTGCTTCCTTTTCCCTGCTAGTTCGCTTGGCCACATATGTTACAAATGCATACGAGAGATCTAGTTTGAAATCTAATCCAGCAAAAGGAGAAAAAAAAAACAACCACAAAAAAAGGGAGAATGAAAAATTGAACCGCTTGTGTACCAGAATAAGCTACTCTCTTACACGAAGGCTTCCCCTGTAAAGTTATACTCAGTTATGAAAAAGATAAAAGCAAGCACGCAACAGTTGCAGTGAAATTATTATGATTTTTTTTGTGTGTGTGTGTCTCATTTTTATGGTGCCTTAGACAGGCAGGCTGCCGGAATGGGAGGGAAAGGGTAATTTAGAGACATGTTCCGAGACAGTAACAATCTGCAATTAGGTAAATATTTGGTAATGTTGAAGCTATACAATATAACCCGGACACAGGTAGCCCTCAGTCCACAAACAGTTTAGCACCATATTGATAGGTCATGCAGCAAAACACTTTCTTCAAGGTTTGCTTGGAAGTTAAAAGCATGAAATAGTACAGTGCAAGGTAGTCTATACCCTTAGCTTCTATAGGGGTAAGGTGGCAACGGCTGATGCTCCTGGCTGTCTCAGAGGTATGTGTTGGCAGGTCGCTGGCTCTATGTTCCTATCGTCATCACCACGTTAGTGTTGATGTTGCCTGAAAAGGTTCAATGGAGAAGGAGGAAAAATAAATGAGGTTATTCCATGCATGGGCGGGTAAATGGAGCTTGTTGCCAGGACTTTGCTATGGAGTCCAGAGCACCACAACCAAGCTCCCTACAGCCACGCACCAGCCTGGAAATGCGAGGGACCTGGGTGCCCCCTCTCCAGCCACCCATACGCTACTTACCAGGGATGCAAACTTTTTCACATTCTTTCTGTGTGTCAAATCTGTTCTCGTTGCCTCCACAGCCGCCGTACCAGAACCGGGCGCAGCTCTTGGTCTCGAAGTCGTAGTACCATTTCAGCACAAAGTTCCTGCAGGGCCCCTCATCCTTTTGCAGCTGGCAGATATCTGTGACTGCAGATAAAAGCAGGAGCAAAAAGAGTCAGCAATAGCACTCCTGGGTGAAGCACAGCCGCTGAATGTATTTGCACAGCGGAAAAATGCAGGGCTGGCACACAAGTTCAGAAAGGGCAACCACATCATAGATTTTCCACATCTCCTGGGACTAATACCATCTCTTAGTTTGCAAAGAGAAGGTCTTTCCGTTAGAGGTCACGAGCCCCAGTCCACAAGCCTTTGGCCATGTTGCTGTCATGCATCCACGGAGCGATGCCGAGATGAAGGAAGAGTGCTGCACGGCACTGGCTATATGCAAATCCCCTGGATTTGCAGGAAATGAGTTGGCAGAGCTCAGAACTGGGAGAGGACTGGCTGGGCTGCAAGGAAAGAAGTATTTCCACCATCATTTTCCCATTAAAAATACTGGCTTCCCTCGAAAAGAGAAATTTTCTATGTGAAGATGCTCCTGGACCTACCACACTCTGCCTGTGGCATCTCACATCTGTTGCTGGGTTAGCGGGGAACAAAGTACTTGGTTGTGTTGAAATGAAATTGCACACCCCC
>VZZY01014212.1:106054-252242 GCA_013400335.1 Eurystomus gularis | reverse complement strand
GAAATTGCACCCCCCCCCCCCCCCCACCCCCCCTTTTAAAAATAATTTTAAAAAAAAATCTGATATTAGACACTAATTTACCGTCAAGTCACAAACAAAGCATCCCTTGCACACAGGGATGCAGAAGCAGCTCGTGTCACCACTGCTCAGCATGGTTTGTCCTGGAAAACCCCTGTTACCATAGCCCTGAGACAGGCAGATCCCCAAATTTTCTGGTATCACGCTCATCACTGGCACTTATCAGTAGTACAGCTTCAAGCTCCTGGTGTCCAGCCTTGGGCATGAGTAAAAATTGTCAGTCAAACAAGTAAATGAATTAAAACAGCCAGCACTGAAGAACAAAGGGCAGTGAGGGGGAGTCAGCAAAATGTGGGGTTCCTCTTACTAGAGGAGTATTTGCAATATATAATTATTTACTACTATTATATTTATTATTATATTTAAAGGGGGGGGGGAATCTTTTATGTTGGGTTTTTTTTTTTACCAATGCAAAGAAAAATCTATATGTACAGAGTACACCAGCAATGACTGTTGGAGAAATTCAGGTCTTGAAGTTATCTTCCGATAATCTTGTCTTCATATCACACCTTTTGTAAAGTAGGTGCCAGAAATCAAGGTTCTTAAGGGACTTGGCTGAAATGGTGGTTATCAGCCCCAAGGGTCCCGCAGTCCCCTTGTCATCACACAGGGCCCCCAGAAAAAGCCCTTTGCTGACAGTGAAGGCGCCCGGACTCGCTGTGATCCTCAGAGCGCACACGTAAAGGCAGGATTTTGTGAGATCCAGAGCTCAGTGCTGGTACACAATAATTTCATATTCACTTTTCCATGATTCTGCCTGTCCCAAGCAGTAAGAAAAAGCAATCAGCCGCTAATTGCAATGGCCTGAGAGATCTTTCCAGGTCTCTGCCCTACCAGAAACAGCCCCAACATACCCACGAATGAATATAGGAAAGAATATATAAATAGAGGTTGAATATATAAGAAGGTACACTTGCCAGCACGTTTCTTTGAGGCCTGATGAAAGCAAAGGGATGCTAAACCCTTCTAAAGTTTTCACAGGAAGAAGGGCGCAGAAGATTATCCCTGAAATCCCACCTGGCAACAGTTCCTGGGCAATAAGAAAGCTCCAGCAGTGGGTTTACTTTAAAGGAAATTGCAGCTGGTGCTGGCAGCTGCCCAGAGCCCAGAACGCTGCAGTGAAGCCGGGATGCTCCCAGGATGGATGTGGAAATGCCCAGACCAGCGTCACGGACCTTGCACCCCAACCACAGGTATGCTCCAGGGTAGACCCTGCCAAACATCCAAACCCTTTCTGCCCACTCATTTTCATTGTGCTTTTCCCTCTTCTTCTGCGTGGAGTCCCTCTGTGCCGTGAGTGACTGAGCAGAGCGCTGCCAGACCAACGGTGTGGTCAGAGGGGTCAGGCTCAAGTGGTCTGTGCTACGGTTGTGACAGAGACTGGGTGGATTGTTTGAGCAGTGGTTTACTGTTTAGATAGGTGGAGCTGAGAATATGTCCTTTTTGAGAGAGAAGACATGTCTGAAGGGACGTTCCTGCCCATCATCCTGTTATAAATGCAAGTTTTTTTCGATCAGTGTTTCTTTTTTTAATCGCTCCTTTTCCTTGGAATTTTAAATCAGTATCAACCTTCCAGTTCAGCTCTGCTTTTGGGCTCTGACAGCCAAAAGCTTCCCCATGCCTTTGGCAGGCTCTTTGACTTTTGATATTCAGATTTCATTCTTTTTTCAAAGTCCATCTCCCTTCCTCCCTGCCTTCCAAAACACTGAAAGCCAGCAGATGGGAATACAAGAATGACTCTAGCCCCAAACCCCACGCACCCTTTCAGGAAGCCAACCAGTAATCAAAACACGCAGCTGATGGGATGTATAACAGAATTTTTCTCTGTAGCACGGGGTCCAGGCAGCCCAGCTTTCCCCTCCTGCTTCATCCCCTTTGAGAGCGGAGGCAGCCTTCAGGACCAGCAGATGCACAGGGAAATTCAGCCACCACTTTAGAAGCAGATCAGCTGCTGAAAATTCACTTGAATCTTCAGTTTTCCTGACCTAATATTCACACCGTATGGCCTCATGCTGCTCTCCAGTTACTGAACACCATCAACCACCATCCTCCAGCTGACCCACTGGATGGCATTTTAACTGAAACCTTCCCCCTGCCAAAAGCCCCAAGTCCAAAACACAATAAATGAAACAAAAGCTTATCCAAAAATGTCAAAGAATTGATGGAGAGCAAGAACTAGGCAGGTAAAATGTATTTTCAGTTGTGGCTTGCTCTGGCAGGTTCAAAAGATGAGAGCAACCACCATAAGCTGGGGGCTTAATTCATCCCACGGAGAAAATGTGCCTGTTGCACTTACAGTTAATTTTGTCAAATTTTTAAAAAATAAAAAAAAAAAAAAAAAAAAAAAAAAATCAGTGATTCAAGGTTTTCACAGCATTTAAATGGGAGGTAGGTCTGGTGCACATTTTTGCACCCTGAGGTTTGAGAGGGTTGCACCTGGCTCTGGTACCTGATATGGGCTGAACCTAGGGCCCAACCCAATGCCCAGCATTTTTAAAGCTGAGTTGCACATGAACTTCTGTGTCTCCTTTTCCATGGCAGATTCAAGGTCTGGTTTTGCAGAACCAGAATCAAGTGGTGAACAGAGTGGAGTGGGCAGAGACACGAGCATCCCTCCAGGGCCCCTCGATTGCTTTTCTTGACTATCTGCCCAGGGCAGAACGGCGCCAAGTTCATGAAATATCGCTTTAGCCTGAACAACAGTTGCTGGAAACATCATCAAGGCATGTGATGATGATCAGAAGGGGCTGGTCTGTGGGATGGGGCTAGCAGAAACACACCACCTCTGGAGAAAAACACGTCAAGGAGTCTCCCTGCTCTGTGAGGACAAAATCTTGCTCTAGGGTGAAGGTTTCTGCACAAGCCATATGCTGCTTCCTCTGGCTGAAAAGTCCTTAGACTTCACCCAATGTCCATGATGCCTGTTTGCAGCCCACAAGCACTTTGCAATCTCCTTTTGCAAGCAGTTGCCACCCCAGGTATCTCCATAGCTGGTGGTGGCCTCCTCCTCACTTGCCCACATGTTTCTGCAGGGGGACCCACAGCTTGACTTGGGCTGCACCACTCTCAGTGACACAAATTCCCAAGCCTGATTTAAGGAGCCTTAAAATACATCTAATAAAATTATATGGGTGGGAGGAGTCCTTAATTTGCCTTTTGAAACCCTGAGATGCCCCTGCGAGGATTAAAGCCCTGCCATTAGGTACCAGAGCTTGCTTCACTCCTAGGTTTCCCTCCCATCTCTGCAAAGGCCTTGAAACACCACTGGGAGAGGGAGGCTGCTATGATAGCAAGGCTTTGCCAGGGTCAGGTTCCCATCCCAACCCCTTGCTGACCCAACACAGATGCCTGCAAGTCCTTACTTCTTTCCCAGGCCTTGAAGAGGTTTGCAAAGACAACCTCTTCATCTCACAAACTCCTGGAGGAGAGGAGGTCATTGCCATTTCCTTGCAGGCTCCTCCTTCAACTTTGATTTTTATCTTTTGATGCAAAAGGAGGACATCTATATGCAAGACCCAAGCCTCATGGAGCAATTTTCCATCAAGTGTTTTGGTTACAGGCAATGAAACGTTTGCAATTCCTTGCATCTCAGCCAAGGCACACTGCTGAGTGGTGGCATTGGTTAGTCATGCACCCTGTGCTTCTCATGAAATCCAGTGTGTGATTTTTGCCCCATAGGTGTGGTTTGTGCTCAGGTCGTGTAGAGATGACATGTCCAGGTGTGACAACATGCACGCAAGGTGACTTTTACACATGCAAAGCAGATAGTAGGGCATGGTCTTGTCAAGAAGCAAATGAAAACCAAGTCTAGACTACTGGTGATCTCATATTGGACAGGCTTTGACGCATGCTATGAAATGGTCAAGGTGAAAGAATGGATTTGCTTTGATTTGTGATTATTTTGGGGAGGAGGGGGTGTTACCTGATGATAATCTTTTCTCAAGGGGTGGCTGCTGCATGGCTTTCTCAGCTGCTGCTGGAGGAAAAAGCGCGTGGGTTTGGTTTTTAAACGATGTTTTCTCTCCGATCCAAACATTATTTGACAGTATGATAAAATGCAAAAGGATTAGTCCCCACGTGGTACTTACATGGTTTTAAGCATTTGCTAACGCACTCGGCTTCGGCCTCAAATCTATTGGCATTACCACCACAGCCACCATACCAACCCTGGCTGCAGATCTTGTTTTTGTAGTCAAAGAACCACACAATCTGATAGTCCTTGCACTGCATGCCCATGTCAAAGTCCAGCAAGCAAGGGTCTGGCCAATCTGCATGTCAAAAGGTGCAAAGGTTAAGTGACTCTGAAAGGGTTAAAAGCTGAAAAAGCAAAGAGATTGAGAAGAAAAAAGAAAAGAAAAGAAAAAAAGCCCGGTACAGGACTGGTGGCATTTCCTCGTGATCTCTCTTGCTGAACGCAAACCTTCGCCCGGTTCCAGCTTGCCTCTCCCTGCTCTTGAGCTCCAAGCTCCATGTCCCTGGACCAAGGTGGTGGGAGCTCCTTACTCCTCACTGGTGGATGCAGGATCAGGCTCTCAACTCCTCACATCTATTTTCAAAGCAATTTGTCTTGGCAGTAACTTTAAAACCTTATCTCTAGAGGCAAGCTGCACCTGGTAGACTTTAAGGTTTGATAAGGATTTAAACATATGTTCCTTTTCTGCCCAGAAATGATAATTTAGGTCCAAATCCCTGAGTTTTTATTAATAATGACAGGCCATCCGTGCTAGTGGCTGCTTTGTCTCTATAAGGAGGGCGAATATGGGGCCACTTCCAAGGTCCATCAAAAGATGTACACATGGGTCTCTCCCATTGTTCAGAGAACTAGAGAAGACTCAGCTAAACAATCCATCCCAGGTCCCCTGCCCTGTTTCATGCCTTTAGCCTGTTGAAAAAACTCCAGATTAGCATCCTCAGGGAATGTTTTCCCCAAATTGCTGGCAGCCATAAATCCTCGGGCAGAGATACTTGCTGTAAGTGGGTCAACAGTAGGAGCTGAGCTTGCGAGATCTGCATTGAAGCACAGAGAGAGCACATGGCACATCCATTTTCCTTCAGGCAGACCTACACAAGCCCATACACCTTGTTTCCAAAGGGCTAGCACACAAGGGGTTAAACAAAGCCATGGGAGTGCATGTCACCTGGTGGGAACAAGCCAGTTGAAGGCTTCAGGAAGTATGTCAGCTCCAGGGAGAGGAACCAAATGGCTGGGAACGCATGGGAAGGGTGGGATGATGGCACATGTAGCAAGGCAGAAATGAGATGGTCCCTGCCCAGCACAAGCCCTTGGCCCCTGCGCTGCAGCAGGCTCTGGTGGTACCACCAGCCAGGAATGAGGTCCACACTCATCCCTTTCGATGCCAGCAGCCAGACCCCAACAGCAGCTTTGCAACTCTTGTCAGCTGAGTGCACCAAGCAGCATCATGTCCCCATGCTCTCAAATCACCTCGAGAAGAAAACGAGCCAGAGTGCAAGCAAAATGCTTAAAGAAAAACATGAGAATGATGATTCAGGGATGAGTTTTGCATGTCAGGTCCATAGTTTGTGCCTGTGACAGGGCTGTGATGCTTTCTGAGGGCTAAGAGCCCTTCCAGGCCCTTGGAGGAAGGGGTTGCAGCCTGGTACTTATGGTACAACTGAGCTTAATGGCACCAATGTAATGAGGTTGATGTCAACAGAAGCAATGAGATGAGGCATTAACAGCTACAGTGATTATGGGTTATTAATACAGGTTAACAGGATTAACAACAGAGTAGGAGCTGACAGCTTGGTCATTTAGGGGTTTACTGCATACAACGCTGGTGGCAGAGAACCAGCGGATGGGCAGGCTGGTGAAACTGGAGGGAGGCTGCCAATTAGCCAAATGTATGCAAATATTTGACACTAACTCCCCTGCAATGACTCCCCTGTTGGTCAAGGCTATTGGTCTTTAACAGCCAAGGAGACAAGACTTATTTTTTGCCCCAGATGGGGAGAGAGGGATTGAGCAAGCATCAGGTGATGTTCTGCATCCACATCTGCATCTACACGTGGTAGGGAGTCCATGGGCCACAGCTTGTCCCTGGAGAGAAGCCAGTGCTTGAGCCCTGGCTCCTCTCCCATCCTTGCGATGGAAACAGGACCTGGTATGAATCTCCCATGAACATCACAGCAACTTCAGGGGGCTCTGGATCCAGCATGCTGCAGAGACCCCCATAGAGGTCTCAGACCAGCATGGCCAAGGGTGTAATCTAGGTTATGATCTGTTGGCTCTGGAAATGCCAAGGACTCTCAGATCCTGTGGTCCTAGTGGGGCTCTGAGAAAGGCCAGGTTTGGGAGAAGGCAAGGGCAAGACTGGTGCAGATGGCCAGGCTCTCAGTGGGGTTCCTGGCAGAGGCCCCCAGCCCAGTGCTGCCACCATCACCCATACTCACCACTTTCAGGCCCTTCCAGTGGCTCAGTGTTGAGCATCATGTTGGCCAAGGACACCTTGGGCTGTGCCGGGGTCTCTGGGGAGAAGAAGCAGCAAGGTCAGCCAAAGGGAAGGGGATCTGCAGCAGCACCCTCGGTGTGGTCATAAACAAACTCACTGGCCCCAGCTCCAGCATGGGGGATGTACACCAGTCGCAGGAGTTGGGTCTGGATCTGTTTACCCCAGCACATGCATTTCAGAAGTGTTTATTGAAGGCAGATGACGGGATGAGTAATCCACAACCACCCAGCCATGCCGGGAGGGGTTCAACTTGCTCTCACCAGCCGGTGGCTCTTCTGCATGGTCAAGCTCATCCTCAGGGGTCACTGTGAAGAAGCATCACCAGGGCCCCACACAACTGCTTTGGATGGCCCCCATTCACCCCACAGCATGCAATTGGGCAAGGGCTCTGAAGGAGCTGGACGTGGCCTCACTGCAGCCAGTTTAGCTTTGTTACTCTGGCCTTAAAGACGGCAGAAGAAAAAACCAGCATCTTCCAGGGGAGCAAATAGTCCATGGTGGAACATAGAATTATAGAATACCAGGTTGGAAGGGACCTCAAGGATCATCTGGTCCAGCCTTTCTTGGCAAAAGCCCAGTCTAGACAAGATGGCCTAGCCCCCCTGTCCAGCTGAATCTTAACAGTGTCCAGTGTTGGGGACTCCACCACTTTCCTTGGGGGGTTATTCCAATGGCTGATTGTCCTGGTTGTGAAAAATTTTCCTCTTGTTTCCAATTGGAATCTCTCCAGGAGTAATGTACCCATTACCCCTTGTCTTTTCCATGGGACTCCTTGTAAAAAGAGGATCTTCCTTTGTTCTTCTGCAGTCCTCAAGGACTGTCCATGCATTGGCTGGGTCTCTTTGATCACATTCCTCCCATTATGGCCTCCTATCCCTCTAGGAACTGTGTTGTTGGGGATTATCACTGGGGGAAGAAAACCCTTGTGATGGGAAGGAGAATATGGTTCATGCTCTGCATGACTACGCCCTACTGCATCATATCCCTGTGGCTCATTTTCTGTTGGGCTGGATGGCAGGAGAGGGCTACAGCCACAGGAAGGGTTGAATTTGCTTTTCTCTGGTGGAGGGTATGGGTGATGTGGTGTGACCCAGTGTCCAGGTCATAGCTTGTGGGCAAATGTGGTGTCACCACGGCCTACTCAATTCTTTCCCGTTCGAGGTTTACTCTATGGCAAATGCAGCTTCCCTGGACATCAAGAGCTCCAACTCAGCACATGCAAATGTTACTTCTACACATTGATGTCTTTTCTCAGCATTTTTGTGGGCACATTTATTGCTCATGAAGGTAAGAAACTTCAGACCTGACCCAAACTGCTGAAGTGCATGGAAAGGCTCTCCATGGACATTGAAACTGGCTCTGAAGTGCCACAAGAAGCCAGATGCAGTGCTGGCAGGACCAGCACAAACTTCTCCACATCACCAAACCAAGTCACCTCTACGCCAAACTATATATAAAAAAATTGGCTGTGTCTTACATAGCAACTCTTGGCCATGCCAAAGGGTTTGGTGACGTTTCCATGTGATCTGCTCAGATGGAACTTGGATCTCCAAAGGACTAAACCCTCCAGCTAATCTCTTCTTTGTGGTTTTTTTTTTTGGCTAATACAGTGTGCAAAGCAGATAGGTGGCTATGGAAGTAGCTATCGGAGAAGAAGCTTTTGCTGATTTTGCAGTCAGGCTGGACTGAATTTACTCTGTGTTAATCCACTTTAACTCTTATTATTAATTACAGCAATGCTGGCTGGACTCCACCAAGACCCATCAAAGCCTCCCATATGCACAATAAGACAAACCCCCCGCTTTGGGACTGGCTTTAATTCTCCCACAATCTGTGTCGATTTAACATCAGCAAAGTGTCAACCTGCATTTGCCAAAGAAACACGTTTGCAGTGTTCCATAAGCGGGTCCTGCTGCTGATCTGAAGGATGCCAGACATGCAGTGACACAACTGAGCATGGTCAGGGCTGGGGTCATTAGTGTCAACTGATTCCCCATCCTTACATGGTTCTTTTGTTATAATTTGTTGTCCATTTTATGTAAACATGAATGTTTTACTTACTTGTGCTGAATGTCCCTGTGTAGGTTACTTTGGGTTGGGCTTTCTGGTAGCCAGTAACGACAACAAGGTATTTCTGTCCGCTTCTGAGACCTCGGATGACGTGCTCAGTGCCGGTCAGGTTTTGCTTCTGCACAAGAGAGTGGTCATGCGCTAAGGTGACGGTGATATCAAAAGTGTAGGCACTGTGTGCCTCGGGGCTGGCCCAGCGCAGCCTGGCACTGCTCTCGGTGACCTCTGTGATCTGGATGTCGTGGGTCTTTGCTGCAATGCAAGATCAGAAGAATCACTAAGCAAGGACTTGAAGAGGAACAGTCTGGAGGAAAAAGTGTCTCAGTGCTGCAGGATCTCCTCCCCGGTCCACCACAAATAAATTTGTCTGTATCCAGTTGTGGTACAGGCAAACCAGGTTGTGACTTTGCTGTCTCAGTTGCCCAACCCAGCACACCGCAGCTTTTTCATAACCTAAATGATTTACCAAGGGGTTTATTTATTTTTTAATAATCTGCTGCAAATCCAGCAAACCAAAGCAATTTTTAAACTAGATTTACACAGCCCAAAATATGATTCCCAGCACCACTGTAAACGTGTCCACTCAGATCCTTCTCTAGGGTGGATTCAAAGAACTGCTGAAGATCTTCAAGCAAAGCCTGCTTGAGATTGTACATAACCTAAGACAGGTCAAAGCAGCTGTTAGGGAAAGGTTCTCCTGCTATGGCAGAGTATTGGATGAGACCTTTATAAATGCTGCTTGGAAGCAACAGTAAAGCAAGAGACAGGCAGAGATGTTCATTCCCCACAAGCTGATAAAAGCCAATTGCTTTTATTTATTGCTTTTTATTTATTATTTAGACAGGGACGTACATTCATTGACTGGTTAAGCATCCCTGTACTTTGACACATGTTCTTTGTACTTGTTCAGCACCTCCCTGCAAAAACACAGGGGAAACCTCCTTTATACGATCTGTGCTCGCAGGAAACAGCTTTAGCATTCCCAAATAGGTCTCCTCACTGATTCAGTGATGAACTAACTATTTATGTTAGCTGACAGAGAATTGAAACAATTGTATGAATCACCAGAAATTAAGGAGTCTTGACAACCCTTTTGGGGAAGACATTTTTCCTAAATATCCAGAATTGCCTTCCCTAACGGGCTGTCAAGGCCTGTCCCAGGCTGCCCAGGGCAGCGGTGGAGGCCCCATCCCTGGAGGTATTTGAAAGCCGTGTAGCTGTGGTGCTGAGGAACATGGTTTAGTGGTGACCTGGCACTGCTGATTTAATGGTTGGACTTCATGATCTTAAAGATGTCTTGCAACAAGAACAATTCTATGGTTCTCTGAAATAGCAAAACTTAGCCAAGGGGTAAAATCACAAGGGAAATGTAGAAAGCAAGTGGACCATGCTGGAAAGAGAAGTGCCCTGGTGCTGTACTACTGAGCTAGGCAGCAGATGATGGGCTGTCCCATGTTTAGAGGTCCTGTTTGTGTTTTGCCTAGAGGCAGCCTGTCCCTCCCCATCGACTTTTGCATGGAATTCTCAACACATGTTGGCAAAGCCTTTAACCCTCCCAGTGTAAAATTCCAGTTTTGCACTTAAACTTGGCCTCTTAGTGACATTTCCTGACAGAAAAACCCTCTCTGGGAGGAAGAAAAGTCACAACCCACTGTAGCACAGCCCAGTGAGATACACTGCTCACGTGGGGAGAGCCTTTCACGTACCGCCTTGTCTCCTCCTGCCGCCTGTCCCGGTGGCTGTGGCGCTCGCGGTGCCACGGCTGGTGGCTTTGGCGTGGGCAGCACTGCTTGATGCACTCTGCACAGTGCCGTTCACCTGGACCACAGTGCTGGCTGTAGTCTGCTCAGTGGCTCTTGTCTGGGCCGTGGTGCTGGCAGTGGTGGTTCTGGCATGGGCGCTGGTGCTTGCAGCAGGCTTGGTGCTGGCCGTGGTGGTTCTTGCATGGGTATTGGTGCTCACAACAGGCTTGATGCTCGCACTGATCGTGGTGCTGGCACTGATGGTCCGGCTTACGGTCGCGTTGGGTGCCACATACCTGTCAAAGCAAAAGCAGCGGATACGGCTTTTTTATCCCCTCTATATAAGCAGAACTTTGGAAGTGGATAGGAGTTGACATGGAAACCATTGGCGAGAACCTCCCTGAGGTCAATAGTCTTTGTCAGCTTTAGCTAGGTCCACAGTAGTGAAAAGTGCTGCAGAGCACTGCTGGTCACTTGGGGCACAAGTCCATCTACACACCAACCCTACGTACAGAGGACTGAATTCAGCAGACGTATCTCAGCATGCCCAATTTCAAGGGGCTCGACCTTCTAAAGCCAGGACAGCTCTGTGCCAGTGATGGGTGAGGCTTGCTGACACAAGCTTTCTCTTCTGTTGGGAAAATATTGGCATATATTCTATGATGGATTCTGAATATCAGATAGTCCAGGGAAGCCCAGCCTCTGAAAATAGTTAATCAAGTGGAAAACCACAAATCAACAGTAATTTCTGGACTCCTGGCCTGCATGATGACAGCAGCATATACTTCCTTCATATCCTTTATACATATATAAGCATGAAATTTAACCCAAATTTAAAATTATGCATGTCTACCTTTTTCTAGTAGATATATCCATTGCTCTTTTGACAAAGCACTAAAGGAACTCATAAAGTGCTGCTAAGCCTGATTGTTAGCATTGAAGTTGCTTTTTCTTTCTTTTCCCAAACAGGCACTGGGAAGTGAAGGCTTTTCCCCCAGACAGGCAGTTAGCAAACCTCCTTCTCTTGCAGAAAAACCACTACTCACACTGCTTTTTGCCCGGTGTGCCCGGGGCTCTGGCTCTTGGCTTGCTGATCACTCTGGAACCACTCACACTGTTTCCTTATCTCCGGAGAGAGGTAGAAAGCAAAGTCACCTAGAGACAGAGAGAACCTGGCATTAAACACTAGCATTGAGGATGGTGGTTACCTGCCAACAACACATTACATATATTTCTTCTTGATTAAAAAAAAACCTTCTGCTTTTTTTCTTGCTCTGATAAAAGCTATGGAATATCTCTTGACATTCGTGGTGGTTACTGCAGCATCCTGAGCTGGGAGATTTGTTACTTGAATTTACAACCACGAGAGCAGGAACTACAAGATACGAGAGGGTTGGATGACTTAATCTGTCACATGTAAACAGTTTGCTTTAACAAGGCACTTCCAACCGCACAGTTAATACTTTTTCAAGAGTTAAGAGTTTCCAGGACCCCTTGTAAGCAGTAAATGGAAAAAACAGAGAAAACCTAAACATTTATTTCCAGGAAAGATGTGCTCATGCTTGTGTCCTACTTAGTGCAAGACATTCCTGAATCAGTGGTTTATTAGCCCGGTAGACTGGTTTTCAGGACTTTTTGAATAAACCTAGCTTTCTTAGAAAAGGCTCATTTCTTGTCCTTGCCAGTCAGGTCTATTTAGGATCTCTGGCAGCTGGCTTTAGCTGGAGCTCCAGTCTGAGGGTCTCTAGCTAAGCTGAGATGTGAATTTTTAAGGCACATCCCAAACACAGCAGCGTTATTTATCCCTCAGCAAAGAATCTTGTTCATCCAGTCATTAAATCTGTGTACGGCAGCTCCAGATCTCAGTCTGAGCCATCCAAATGCCTGCTAGGTGTGATGTTTATGCTGAAGTCGGGAAGAAAGATTTGCAGGGTATTCAGGGAGCTCAAGGGGAGTGCTAGCAGGCTGCTGGGCTCCAGATGGCCAAGAGCAGCACCGGACTCTATGGGACAAGTGGCAAATGTGACTGGAAGGCCAGGCAGGTTTAGGCTAGATAGAAGGAAGACATTTTTTACACTGAGGGTGGTGAGATGCTGGCCCAGGTTGCCCAGAGAGGTGGCCAATGCCCCATCCCTGGAGACATTCCAGGCCAGGTTGGACGGGGCTCTGAGCAACCTGCTCTACTTGAAGATGTCCCTGCTCACTGCAGGGGGTTGGACTAGATGCCCTTGAAAGATCCTTTCCAACCCAAACCAGTCTATGATTCTATGAATAGGTCAGATACCACAGGTGAGCCCATGGAGACCAAGTTTAACCAGACAGAAGTGCAAACTTGACTTGATGGACTAACAGACTGCATGGGATGGGTTGGGGAGGCCAAAGTTAACAAAATCCAGATATATTCAATGAGGTAGACCTATGAACAGCAACAACAGACCAAACACTACAGAATATATAAAAAGAGACTAACTTCAGTGGGCTCCAGTGCCCAAAGAGGTGGTCAGGCTAGAGCACCCTCAACCAACAGGCAGGTAGACCAAACCTGGCAGATTAACCCCTCTGAGGTAACATGTTGCCCCCACGTGTTGTCCCAAGTATTATACTTCGGCTGCAGGATGTTACACTTACTTCTGATAAAAGATGGCAGCAGTCTCCCAAAGCGTAGTAAGGGCTCTTCATGAAGCTCTCCTGGTTTGTCGACCAATTTGAAGAACACATCATTTGGCTCGCTAGCTAGGCTATAGATATTTTTGACATTCACCTTCCTGCCAATGCCTAAGACAACAAAGAAGTATCCTTTGCATTTTGCATTGATAACAACCTTCTGCAGGTACTCAAGTTCTTGTTTATTCACTTTTCCAGTCATCATCAGAACTATGACTTTTAGATCCCGAGGGTTTGGTGCACTTTCAAAAATATGAGCCACTGTGTGTTCAATTGCACTTCCTATAGCCCTTGTGCCATGGAGCTGGGTCATTTGGTTTTGAAGGTAATTAATGATCTTCTCTTTGGATCCATAATCAGTCAGTGAAAACTCAGTTTTTACTGGTGGGAAGCTTGAGTTGGTTTCATATTCATAAGGAGCTTGCTGGAGAACTGCCACTCTTGCATGGTGCTGAGATACTTTTGGCTCAGAGCTGATTTCCAGGTTGCTTACGAGGTGGGAAATGTACTTCTTCATCTCGTTGAACTGCAGAGGGGTGGTGGATTCTGAGCTATCCATGATGAAGGCTATGTCAGTGTCTACATCTGTTGGAGCTGCCCTTCTGTCTCTGAATACAGGTCTTTGACTACCAAAACCACAGATGGGATCAGGGTCACACACATCTAGGGAAGAAATACAGTAGGTTTCACCTGGATGAACTGAAAATAACCCTCCCTCATCATTGTTAAAATCTCTTGTGTCATATGAAATACTGTCAAGCCACAGACATACACTAGTCCATTACTTGATACCAAAGTCATTTCATCCCAAACCACATTTAATTATGCATTCAGTGTTTCTATGTGCTCCTTTGTCCAAAGGGATCCCTGAAGTGCTCTGTCATAAATGGCAGGAGTCCATATTTTGAGAGCATTTAGCTATCAGTATTTGGGCTGTAGAAGGGGGAATGAGCCAAAAAAAAGGAGCTTCTTTCTACAAAGTGGAGAATGCCCAGTCGAGCCTCGTTCACAATGCCAGTGTCTGCTGCCCAGCCTAAGAGTATGAATCCCTTGTCTTTAGCAGCATAAGGACTGACTCCCAACTGGGCTTCCCTTCTGCACCACTGACAACCAACTGCTGCATGACCAGAAGGATTTGGCACTGACTAGAAGAGAAATTGGATGCTTTACCCAGACAAATGTGACAAGTCAAGAGCCTCCGGATAGTATCATTCAGCTGACTGCCGCTGGCTGGAAGAACAATTGCATGTCCAACTGCTGTGTTGTTGATCTGGTTAGATGCAAACAGAAAAACACGATGTTAGTAACGTTGCCTTCTGTTATTTTCAGCTCAAAGTAAGGGAAGGCAATCCATAACTCAAGAGATTCTCTACTCAGCATGCTGCTTTTGGTGGATCCCATTTGCAGGAGCCTAATGTCCCCAATGCCAGTTACTGGGACTAGTTTAGAGACATAAACTCCAAGAAAAGGGTCAAGCACTTGAACTAGTGCTCAGCATGCTCGTCTGGGGCTTTTTTGTTGCTCTAAATCTCTGTATGTCCACTCTCCCTCTGCCAGAGCTACCATACTTCCCCCTTCCAACCCTTTGCCTCTCTGTCAGACCTTTTGTGCCATGAGGACTGTCATTTCTTCTGTTTCATACCGCACCTGGCACCCTGGAGCCATGGTCTGGAAAATGACGTAACCTCACTGGCATTTCACAGCACGTGCCGTGTTTTGGATTTATCTCCTAACAGACATGCTGGATGAGTTTGGCCAGCAATGCTTTCTCAGCGCTAAGCACTTGAAAGGCCTGTGGAAGCCAACCACTGCCTGCAGAAGCAAAGGCCATTAATCTCCCCAGCTAACCAGTCCAAGGCCATGAGCAGAAAATGAAACAAAGGGTAAATGACCCCAACCTCCAGAGCTCTGCTGAGAACCGGGTCCTGCCTGCTGGTGAGGAACACGGGCATGACTCCAGCATCATAGAGTTTCAGCACAGCGTCGTTGAGCTGCGGGGAGGCTCTTGTGTCCCCATTGCTGAAAAAGACAGCCACCTTCCTCATAAGGAAGCCACTTCGAGCACGCTTGAAGGTATTCCTGGCCACGAAGGACATGGCAGTCTCCAGGCTGCGTGGCTTTGTGGTCAGGGTCGCCTGGAAGTTTTGGATCTGCTGGAGGAGGCTCGATTTTTTCCTGGAGTCAGCAAAGCGGATCTCTGTGGTGACTTCATTGTTGTAGGTGACCAGAGCTACCCGGGCACCCCGAGGACAGTTGCTTTCAGCGATGGTTAAATTGTTGACCACTCTGAGCACAGTTTGCTTCATCCTGTTGAAAACATCCCTCACAACACCCGAGGAGGTGTCAATAGCAAAGGCCAGCTCAGTTGGGAAGACAGGGCACTCTTTGGGACCTGTGGAAATGTGTGTTGGGAATAAATAGTGCCCCAGATAGTTGTCAGGGTACAAGGACCATGTCCTCAGCAGGGATAAATCATTCATACCACGTGTGTGGGGAGAACAACAAGTCTGGTGTGCAGTCATACTTGGGTTTGAAGGACTGAAGGTGACTTACCATAGCAGCAAGCTGTGGAGAAGAGAGGGGGAAAAAGCAGTTTGGTCAGTGCCATTTGTGTAGCATGATGGGCGTATAAGGGTAGAGACAGGGAATTAGCAAAGCACTGATGTACTCACGACATTTGTCTTTGATGTTCCGCACAAGTGCACATTGCTTTAGAAAATAAAACAAAAGAGAGGGAGATGTGACACAGCCAACAGAAGAGTATTTCAAAACAAGAGAGAAATGATGCCACACTTACATCTCTGGTTTCTCCTTTATCACCTTTAAGTCCCTGTTTAAAAAAATAAAGAAAAATTGAGTGCATGGGTGCCCCATGAACCCATTTGGAATAATTATTTAACTGTGGGTCATGCAGAAGCTAAGGGAGGACCTGCCTGTTTTCAGTTGCATTTTCAGTAACAGGGGGAAATGTTCTCCCATGTGAGGAGTAAACCTAGCTGAGGTCAAACCCAAAGGGGACATTTGCGATGCTCTAGGTTCATGTGCAAAGTAAGCCAAGTCACCGTGGACTTTCTAGGGTGCTCTGTGCCAGTCAGATTTGGTCATGGGCCATATCCTGTGTGGGATGATAAAAGTGGAGCTGAGAACTTCCTAGAAGGAGCTTTAAGTGGCATAGTGCCATGGGGAAATCCTACTGCCTGAGAAGAGTCTGTATCTTGACTTTTTCATTCTGTTGTGCTCTGCAGTTTGAGGATGGGTGAATATTTATCAATGATAAACAGCTAGTTAGGAATTTATAGAGACACATCCAAGACAAATAGAGAGGAATTTGCCCAACTCAAAATCAGCAGGAGATGATGATGGCCATATTTTTCAACCTCTGGCACCAACAGGGACCACCACGTTTCTCAGAGAAGCAATCAGAAGTCTCTCCAGGGAGGAAGCCAGAGGCTCTGCCAGCAATGCAATGAACACTTACAGATGGTCCGGGGTATCCAACCTCTCCTTTCTGACCTTGTGTCCCAGGATCTCCTGCATTTCCCTAGAGAGAGAATAGAAGTCCTCTTCATTAACATCTGCAGAAGGACTCCCTGGGAGCATGCTTCAACACTTGGGGGAAAAGATGTGTACATCTTTCAGGCTGTTCTTGCAGAAATGAAAATTGTGTCATGTTCCAACTTACTCTGCGGCCTCTGTTTCCTTTAGGTCCAGAGCCTCCAGCACCACCACGGTCACCAGGTCCACCCTGTTTGGGGAAAAAAACACAAACGGTGGCTCTAAATCTGCACAGGACCATGGGTAACGGCTACATGGCATGCAAAATGAATACATAGCTCATGGGCTGCACTGTACCTTGGGCCCTGGGTAGCCTATGAAGCCACGTTCTCCCTGAAACAACATAAAGGTTTATTTGAAAACGTTTTAGAAACGGAACCTGATTCTGCAGGCAGATCTGTAAACAGCTGAAGGAAGGAAAAGAGAGAGACTGCAAATTCATTTTGTTCCTTATATGATTAATAAAAATCAAATAGTCACTCTTTTTAAGGTCTAGTTGCTCCTCTAAGGCTGATTTCAACTGTAGAGGAGCTGCCAGAGATGTTGGCAGATCATTTTTGAAATCCCACAGACGTTCATGTGGCTCTCTAGTGAGGTATAAACCCATTATGTTTCCTCCTTGGAGAGGCTGATTTATGTTGGCAAAGCCAAGACAAAGGCAGAGGGTAAAGGTTTGAAAAGTCTTGCCTCATTTTCTCACCAGGGTACACACAGGGCTGATGTTTGTCCCTGTACATATCTGACTTCACCTAGGTCTGACCTTGCCCATCTGCACTGGAGGCCTTGGCTACTTCCTTGTCCTCGGTAACTTGTGTTGGTAGATGGGCCTACTGAGCATACACTTACCTTTCTGCCTTTAGGACCTGGGCTACCAATTCCATCTCGTCCATCATCACCCTAAAATTGGAAAGCCAAAGTCATTAATATGCAGTTATATGTGAATAGCTTAAACCTCAGAGGT
Source organism: Eurystomus gularis (assembly GCA_013400335.1). Taxonomy (NCBI): domain Eukaryota; kingdom Metazoa; phylum Chordata; class Aves; order Coraciiformes; family Coraciidae; genus Eurystomus; species Eurystomus gularis. The sequence goes on along the minus strand of VZZY01014212.1, from coordinate 234,702 downwards.
CCAGCGGCATCAGTAGAAAGAACCCACTGATGCCACAGGCCTTTGAGAAGCCCTTCTATAGGTTAAACTATTGCAAGAAAAAAAAAGCAGAAAAGGGTGGTGCCAAAACTACAAATCTGAATTTAAACCTGCTTAGTATGCACGTCTAATGTGTAGAATCCAGGTGAAAGCAGCAGGGAGCGGGTTAGGAGGTCAGTAAATGGTAGGGGTACTTTGTCTGACCCAAGTTTGTCCTCCCTTGCTTTGCACAAACTTGTATAAAGAGGAGTTGGCTCCTCATTATACAAAGTAATGAGAATCAGGCCCCATGAAAGCACTCACTTAGTCCATATGTCCTTTTTATAGGTTACTTTGGACAAGTGCACGAGGTGAGCTCACAATGTCTACCCATGCCAGATGCAACGAGCTGGGACAAGGCCAAGCAACTCTGGAGAGCCTCTGTCCTGTGGACTGATCTCTCAGATGTTTAAAGTAACTTTTCAAGTGAATATCACAGAATCCTTTATGTTGGACAAGACCTTTAAGATCATTGAGTCCATAATTCACCTCTTCAAGGGGACTGCCGTTACCAACCATGCTCATGCCAGCTGAGGACATAAAAATGATCTCCCTCTCTCATATTGTACCACGGAGGATGCGAAGTCCATAAGGGAGCTAAACCCACTGCTGTGAAGGGCTGTGGCTCTTTTATCACAGGAGAGGGTTCGGCACAGCATCATTAAAGGTGTGAGTGCATGGCCACGCTTACCATCTCTCCTCGTGGGCCTTGCTGTCCATTTGGCCCTTTGGGTCCAGGGTCTCCAGGCTCACCCTGAAAACAGAAGCATCTGTTAAAGCACATGCTGAAGCTCCAGGCAACTCTGAGTCTTTCCCACCCCATCAGCACTGGTTTCTTTACACAGACCAGTTTGCAGAGGTCCTTGCAGCAGAAAGTCATGACTGGGCCCACATGGCCAGCAGTGCTACAAAATACTTGCTCTTGAGTGGGACCTTTAGCAATTTCAGGAAAGCTGAGCAACGGGACACAACAGACCAGTCATCTCCCACCACAGGCCAGTGATTACATTTTATAAACACTGCAAAAATAAAAGCTTCCAAGCTCTGGGGATTTTGCAGTGCAGATGGACAGTGGAGCAGCCATAGAAATGAACCAGTGTATGTGAATCCAGAGAAGTAAAACCATACGGTGGGTCTGGAGAGATCCAGCACCTTTCCATGTGGGCATCGGCTGAGACTCTGCCCTGGAAAAGAACTTGGGAATCTCAGTTAATGAAACAACCAGAGCACAGACCCTGCTCTACTCCACACTGTGCAAGCCAGTGAAAATGGGCTGATTTTGCTCCAATAGGTTCATCTCAAGTATTTTTTTTAAAGCTCACTCCTATCCAGAAGTTTTACATTGCAGTTTTACTTTCTGATGCCCAATGCTCATGAAGACATACCTTTCGTCCCATGGGACCGATCCTGCCCCGCTCTCCTGGGGTTCCTGGTGATCCACCACCAGCCTGGAATGGAAACAGGGAGAGGCATGTTGGCAACGTGTCAAGAAAACTGGGTGCCAGAAGCTAGGGCATTGGATGACCATAGAAATCATGTGTTAGCTACTAGAGCTGGTGCCTCTCAAAGCACCTTAGAAAATTCAGAAATCTAATTCATGGTCAGAAAGAGCTGAAAGACCGGGTCATCTCAATGCAAATGTCAGCAGCAACTTACATTACCCCTAGAGAATCCTCCTGGGAAAGGTGTAAGCAGGAGGGGTGAAGTCCTGCTCAGGATGGGGAAATGCAAGATGTGTCTGGCTTTATGGCCACAAGTCTTGCTGGGGTATGTAGCAGGAGGGAGAAATAAATGCATGAGGGTGCCTCAGCAAGCATGTGAGATGGTCATGCTCTGGCTTCAGTGGTTGACTCATCATGGAGGATGCCCTGCCAGTCATTCAAGGGCCTTAATTAAGATCACAAACTGTAATGGGCCAAACGCTGAAGTCCTGACCTCTTTGTGGTTGCTTTTAACCCTTTCTTTCCCTTAACTCTTGATCAAGAAACCTTTAGTGTAAGTTGGGAGGAGAATCCTACTGGAAAGAGTGTGTTATAAGAGAGGGAAAAAGAATTGGAGCCCTAGGAGGGGGAATGGAAAGACACATCTGCTGCATCTTATTAGTTCAGTGAGATGTTCTTGCTGAGCATCATTGGGTCAATGGCTGAGCAGCAGCAGAAGGGTTTACCCTGGGTCCAGGAATGCCCTGCTCTCCTCTTATGCCTGGCGTGCCAGTCTGGCCGGGTGGACCCTGTGTGGGGAGAAAAGAGAGACAGTGTCAACACACATGGGCAGAGACACACCAGTGCTACACAAGATCACAAGTGAAAGCAAATGCTACTGCACCAAAGAGATGGTTTTCAAACTTGTCACACCTTGGGTGGTGTGAATGCAGTGGCAGGTTTGATGTCCTGGGGCAGGACAGCCAGGCCACAGTACACCCAGAAATACTCAAATCCCAACAGTCCTCGCTGCCAAGACTCTTTGGGGAAGTAGCTGTGATTAAATAATGCAACAGCGTCATGAAGTAAGACATTTACTTTGCTGCAAGCTCACTGACCTGTGGCCCTCTCATGCCTTGTTCTCCAGCTGGTCCTGGTTGACCGAGTGAGCCCTTGGTACCCTTGAAGTGCAAAACAGGACAATACAGATTAGCATGGTGGGGATGTGGTCAATATCATGGGGAGGAAAAGGAGATCTCAAGGCATCTATAGCTGTATACAGAGCAGAGAAGAACAGCTGTTTGGGGTTTTTTTGAAGAACTTGCTTGTAGCAGAGAACGAGCACAGAACTGGTGGGGTAATTTGCCTCCTGCAGTCAACTCCTTTATGCTTTGGGCATCCATCTCCTTTATGCTTTGGCCCCATTATGCTGCTCCAGCAGCATGCTGAGATGAAGCATCTGACCAGTGAACGCTGCAGAGGATGGGCAGCCCCAGGCACATGGATGGTTGGTTTTGCACCAAGTCCAGCAAGGAGCATACAGGGAGATGAGCCTGAGGAGGGAATTTGGAGGAGAAAGAAGGCAGAGAGGAAAAAGCAAAGCCTGTGTGTCTCTTCTCTTGGCACATCCCTCTGGGTGCTGTGTTCCCTGGCCAGTGGAGTGGCAGGAGGCCCAGGTGTTGTCCCCATCACCACTTACCTTAACTCCAATCGGTCCCCTCCGTCCTGCCATACCCTGCGAATGAAGAAACAGTGAGACTTGTATGCAAGTATGTAAACACACATTTCTCTAGTGCTTTTGGATCCTTGTATTGCCACTTTTCTTAGTCCAAAATTATATTTGAATAGTTTAAACTTCTGAGGAGAGAGTGAGAGAGAAATCCACAAGGCCTGTTCTCTTAAATCCAGTTTTGGCATGTTTTCTCCTTCCTCATATCCCCCAGTGCTTCATCACATAGCTGGGTTGCTCCCTCATGCGTGCAAGACTGTGCCACCATCCCTGGGCCACGTGTCCCGAGGGACAGGCAGCAGTGCAGCAGCTCCAGTCCCCTCAGCATCTTGGTAGCATCCACTGGACTCTCTCCAGTGGTTCCTTGTCTCTCTTGAACTGGGGAGCCCAGAACTGGACACAATACTCCCTAGGGCAGAGTAGAGGGGAAGAATCTGCCTTGACTTGGCCCCACTCTTCTTAATGCACTCCAGGACTATATTGGCCTTCTTGCTGGCTCATGCCTCAGTAAATAAGGTGTGGCTCCACTGATCTGAGCACTGAGGTACTTGCATGGGAATAAATTCAGTAGTAGATGTCTAAAGTCTATACAATAAGCCAGCAAACCACCAGGCATTTTCATTTGGAGGTTGTTTTTTTAGGTTGGACTCCTGACGCTTGTGAAACAAAATACGTGGGAAGGCAGGAGGGAAAAAAATCATTGTCAAACTAAGTTTGGCCCCTGCTGACTGCAGGTCTGGCAGCTCACCTTCCTCCCAACTCCGCCGTCTTGGCCGTCCACCCCCACCGGTCCTGGCTCTCCCTAAGGGAAAAGTAAAACTCAAGTGAGAGCCCTGAGATGAGTAGGAAATCGAAAAATAGAGTGAATTGTTCCAAAATGGGTCTTTTTGTGCTCTCACACAAGTTACTCAATATTCCTGCATTGGTGGAAACCCTTCTAGCAACTCATGGACACTTTCCATCAAGTTTCTGAGCTAGCACAAGCCGATATTCCTGTTGTTTGTGAAATGCCTTCTGACATTTTAAGATGCATTTTTATTCTGAGACAATGTGAAAACAAACGGGGTTTGAAATTTTCCAAGGAGTGTGTGGGTTTGTTGTTTTTTTAAGTTTCAGGTGAATCAGGACATTCAGATTTGGTATCATTCAAACAGTTCTCTGCTTTTGGATATGACCCACAAGCACATATGAGGTTAATTTCCAAGTACAAAGTTGTTTTCAGTGACAATATCTCAAAGGCACTGTAAAACAATAATAATAATAATAATAATAAAGCACTTTTTACACAAAACATCTTCTAAACGGATGTCTTCCTAGAGGAGTTTTGGTCCAAACCAACGGCATTTTCTAGTGGAAAAATATTCCATCTGACAAGACATGATGAGTTTAAGAAACCTGCACCTTTTTGGCAGCATCCTTTTTTCTTACTTTCTCTGTCCCATCCTATTGCAAAAACCAAAAAACAACAAAAGACAACAAAGAAACTTTACCATTGGTCCAATTTCACCCTTTTGGCCTCTGGATCCCCGTTGAGTATTATCAGCTCCTGAATCTCCCTGAAAGCAATGAAGTGATGAGAAACATCTGTGTAAGTGGGACATGAAAGTCAGACATCAGAAACTGCTCTGCCATAGCTCAGAACCAACATTTCTTTTCTTTTATTTCCTTTTTTTTTTTTTTTACTGAATTAGATGAAGTGTTATTGGTGTTTTAAGACAGATGCAGCTTTCCAACTGAGAACTAATGATATTGAAGAAGAGGAGGAAGGGGCATTTTAATATAATGAAACAGTGATTGACAGGTTGGTATCAAGAGGCGTGTGCTACCCACATGTCATCTCCAAGTCCTTGCTCTGTTGCTGGACCTGCCACTGTTAAGTGGCATTTAACGATAATAATAATTTTAAAAGCCTGAGTGCACGCTTGCTGATGACCCCCCAAGGACTGGTGGAAAGCAGGTGGAAAAACAAGAAGATGCCTTAGTAATATTTACCGGATCTCCACGAAGCCCACGGTCACCTCGTTCTCCTCGCTCGCCTTTAACTCCCTTATCACCCTGCGGGAAGAGATGGAGAATTAGTGAGAACAGCCCTTGTCTGCCGAAAGCATCTCTGCTGCCATGTACCTCTGCCCAGGTCCTCAGCCCCGAGGAGGCAAATGTGACAGCCTTCCACCCTCCCCTGGCCCAAATCCATCTTTTTACCATCATTTAACCTTGTTGTAAACGTGACAAAAACCTACCCTCCTGCCAGCATATCCCTTCTCTCCAGAGGAGCCAGGCAAACCCTTGTCTCCCTAAAAAAGAGAAATATTTTAGAATGTTTGCCACTTTCATATTGCTTCTTAGATGCTTCACTGAAGCAGCTTGTTATAAAGATAAAAGCAATCATAATGACTAACCTCTTCTCCATCAATGCCATCCAGACCCATTTCTCCCAGTTCACCCTGTGGAAGAGGGGCAAACGCTCACCAAGGGAACACGGAACAGGGAGGGGGGGCACCGACGCGTCCATACATTCACGCTCCCTGCCATGGCATGAGGAACTAGCTCCATACCTTCTCTCCTGGGAATCCACGAGAACCCTAAAGAGATCAGAAAAGGGAGTTACTCCACTTTTTCTCAGTTCATCACCTTGGGAAGCAATGGGGAAGAGGGGTAGTGCTTGATGGCAGACCCAGAGCCAGGACTGGGGTAGGACAGCCAGGGTGTGACTGTCCCTTATTTCTCTTATGTCAATCTTCTTCTTCAGCTATGTCCTTAACACTCACACCAAGATAAAATATGTGCACCTTGGGGTTTAGTCAGCTGATCCAATAGAACAACCGCATCTCTTTCTCCATGGACTTTCTTTCCTCCCTCTACCCGTTTTTATATGAAGCCAGATCCAGTCTCGGTGCCTTTTTCCAAGTCTGGGTAGCTTTTTAAAGAGCCTTAGTATCTCAGCTGCAACTAAAGGGCTTGGTTCATGTACTCCTCTGCTTCCTGCCAGAGGACTCTGTAGTCAGAGCAAATGGTAGGAAACATTCCCCTAATATCGCTGAGTATTTCCCATAAATATTATACATTTCACCACCTTTTCTGGCTTGTGGCGTGGCTGCTGTCCTGAACCATCTGCTCAAGGTTCCTCTTCAAAGCAGCAGCCATGGCTCGCTTTTCTCCCTGCTCCCCAACAGCAGATTTCCGGCCACACACTGTCCCAGCCCTGGGCCAACACACACACACACACACCAGTTCTTATTGTTAAGAGTAAATCCATCTCTTCTGACATCTTTCCCCACCTTTCAGACTGCAAGAAATAAATCAGCCTTGTCTGCAGATTGAGCCTGGGTCCCTGGGCTGCCCTTTCACCCTTCGTAGCAACGCTAAAGCCCTGACCCTTCCTGAAAGCCTTGATGCTTGGCCAGGTGGACATCACCACTCAAGTGGATTTGGCAGCTCTTGTATGACATCCTAAAGCAGTGGGAATTGCCCTCAGTGGACTCCCACCAGCTGGACTCTGGGTCTGCTCCATGCAGGCTCCTTCCACACGTACCTTGGTTCCTCTGTGCCCGGGGCATCCCTGGAAACCCTGTGTCCCATTCACACCCGGTGGTCCACGCTCACCCTGTTGCATGGAGGAGAAAATGCAATGGTCAGGGTTTGCCCGATAAGTGCATTCCTTTAGCTAACAGCATGCATCAGCAAGCGCATGAGGTGTCTTGGAAGCACAGCAGTAAATGGAGCATCAGGTTTTGAAAGGTCAATGCCTGGCCGCCCCACCATCTCCTGCCCACAACGTTTGCATGTAGAGACCAACTGCAAGTCTTTATCGCTGAGAGAGAAACATCCTTCCCAAACTTTCAGCTATGAAAAAGCTTTATGAAACTTCTTCAGAAACAAAATGCCAAGACAAAACCCTCAGAGGTCTGCATAGATGTCTAATCCCATCCTGACCTTAAAGCCTCAGGGAAACATTGCATTGCACATGATATCTGACACAGCATCTGGCCTGTACTATTGGAAAAGTGATGAGCACCACCAACCCCTTGGCCTCAGCTTCACCTCCCAGGAGTGATGTGTGGGGAGTTGTTTATTCCAGGGGTGACGTGGGATTCATGAAGTAAGAGTTTGGATGAAACGGTGCTAGTACGAAGTCATGGGACTTATGTCTGCCACTGTGATGGATAGAAACACCCCTTCTTGGTCCCGTTGTTGGACTAGATCAAACCTTTCAGCTGCATTTGGTACAGATACTTTGGCATAGGCTTCAGCTTTAATGAAGTTGGGGATTTATTGTGCTCATAATCACTCTGCCCTGCTCACAGGTGTTTGGGACCAACTGCAAACATTCCCACCTGCCTTGGAGGAATAGCACAGACCTGGGTCATGTCAAATAATGGGAGTTATTCCTCCCCCCCCTCCCCGTCATGCCTTCTCCAGCTCTCAAGGAGCTCCTTACTGACCTTCTCCCAGGAGCAGCTGCGACCAGCAACTCAGGCCATCAGGTAGGGGAAATACTAAGTTCTGCTTGCTCTCTTGTCTAATCCATGCCCACATCCCCGGCAGAAAATATTTAGTGAAAAAGCCTCCAAATGCTTCCTATGGTGGAGTCCCTTGTTTGAGCAGTGCCATGCAGAGCCAGGGCAATCACTCACCGGTCCTCCTTCATCACCAGGATAGCCTCCGTAGCCAAGATCACCGGTGACACCCTAGAAGACAACAGAGAGGGTTCTGCATTTCTTTCATTGTTCTGTGATCGCCCTCTAAATCGATATTCAAGATTTCCCTAGATTTGCACAAAGCAGCTCCTTGGTCATCTGTGCAAATAAGTTAATGAAAGAAAACATCTGCCTTTGAAACCCCTAAATTGTTTCACAAGACACTTCACCCCCTCCCCCTAGCCACCCGTCCCTGCCCTCTTGGTTGTTTTACAACACAGAGGCTGGGAGGGAAGGAAAGAAGAGCAGCTCTCAAACGCTGTGCATGGCCCAGGGTCAGTTTTAGAACAGGGGGTAAGTGGAGACAACCTCTCTGTTACTGTCACCCATTACAACATAAGCAGCTTGCACATCACCCAGCCATTACCACAGTGGTGGACACTGACCTTGCATGGGGACCCTTCATCCCCAGATGAAGCAACCTACCTTTGGTCCTATAGGGCCAGGCACACCTCTGTCCCCTCTCTGCCCTGAACACTTGCATGGGACCTTGCAGCATGTCCTCTCTGCGATGTTGTCCTGCAGCAAAATGCACATGACACAACGGGAAGTTGTTAGAAACCTGGCACAGCCCTAACGTCATAACTCCTAGAACCTGTGGAAGCTGTGCAATTGCTTCTGTGCAATTGCTCCTGTGCCAAGCATGACACCAATCCGGCAGCATTCTGGGGTCTTGAAGCACCCATGACAGCAGGAGAAGGAGGTGTGTGTTGGAAGCCTGGTTAGATTGCATCGTTAGGAAGCAGCAGTCGACATTATCTTTTGGACATAAGAGGCAAGGGTTTAAATGGGAACAGTGTGGGGCAGAATTTGTAGAGAGCATTTCATAGATCAGTACCAGAGTGATGCCTGTCACTGAAGAGAACAATCTCATCTCCAAAGAAACAAATCCAGGCTGTAGAATAGGCCACAAGAAAGTTGTTGCAGTGAGTAGCTCATCAGCCACCCACAGGCTGAGAACATTTTGCGAGCACACAGCAAAAGAGGAAAAAGAAAAATAAAAAGAAAGATACAGATTCAGAGAAATCACAGCTTGGTTTTGCATCATCCAATAGAAAGAAAAAGAATCACTCTCTTTGCCAAGTACATTGCTGGCTGCAAACATTTCCTGCCAGCTTTGCACATTTACGTTTTGGAAGGGTTTTCCTAAGCAACTGAATTACTTGGGGCTGGGCTGAAGACTAGCTCTTATCCCAAAAAATAGGGTTCACTCCCACTTGGATCTGCGGAGAAGGGCCCAGCAGGGTGCAATTGCGGATCCGTGGTTAAGCCCAATCTTATTAAATCTACTGGAAAGGGAGATTAATGATGCTGGTAGCAGAAGTGAAGGTGGGAGGGTCTGAACACAGTTGATAGCAAATGAACTCAATGATCTCAAGAGGGACTACATACTCAGAAGGGAAGTAAATCCACAAAGAAGATAACTCCTTCATCTGTTAAAAACATGTCTGAAACACAGGCAGTGTATCCACTCGGGGAAAAAAACCTAGAAAGCAGTGCTTCTGCAAGAGATTTAGCACTGACAAGGCATGACACAGCTTTTGATGGCATCTTGTCCCCCCCTGTTCAACCTAATCCCATGTGTTGTAGCCTCAGCTGGAGTATGTCTTCTCCAGGAGTGGTACGAGACCAGGCAGCACCACGATCTGCTCTTAACTTTATTTGCCGTGGAATCTGTAAAAAGAGCTGACGTGAGGTAGGGAGGGAAGAGGGCCAGAGCCAAGAGGGTGTACTTCAGCCATGGTTCAGCCCCACAGGAGATGCAGCCATTGGCTTTCCTCCAGCATTACAAGGCAGCTGCTGCCTCTGCCAAGTTACTTACGAGCTGCTCTGCCAGCTCGAAATCCAAGTCCAGCAGATTAACTCTGAGCGGTCTGTTGTAGGTGAACCCACGACCAAACTCCAGCTGCATCACTTTGTCAAAATTGCTCACTTGGTCCAGCCCGACGAAGATGAGAGCGCTGACACCTGAGACAGGGGGAAGCAGAAGGGGCTGCAAGATGGGGCGAGGTGCTCTGCAGAGCCTGCGCACCCTCCTCATCCTCATTATCTGCCTCTTTGATTGCAAATGGAGCTTATTCAATTGAGAACAAGCATCTTCAAGCACATTCAGTACAAGCTACCCACACGCTTAAGGGCCAGCAGGCAGCTAAATATCACAGGAAGGCAACAAAGAACATCAAGAGCAAGTAGAAATTATTAAATCCTTATTCATTACTATCAAAAGCTAGTGGATTTGTGAGAAGTGGTGATAAAATAGGCCACGTTAAAATGGACTATAATCACTGCCTTGAAGAGTAAAGAAGTTACCTTCTGTGTGCAAAGCAGCTGAAGCAGCCTCCAGCTGATCTATCGAGCCATCTGCACCATCAGTAAAATGGATTATCACCTAGGAGAGAAATAAATCTATGTCAGGATCCAGAATGGTTCAGGTATGAAACACAATCAATGTGCAACCTGAAGGGCCTTCCTCCAAGCGATGCTTCACCTGAGAGGAGATGGGGGAATCGCTACGCCCTTTCCAGGCCACGAAGCTCTGCATTTCTGTGCCAGGTTTCTGTACATCGTACCATGCTGGTGTTTGTTGCTAAAGCACGAACGAGGAAATATCTAGAAAGCAATAGTTTGAAGCCAAGATGTGCTCATGGGTATTGGCTGCAGAGATGCTCAGCAACTGCCAGGGCAGGACCTTGACAACGCAGGGAGAGTGCAGGAACCAAGAAGGGCTTAAGCGACCAAATTTATTTATTTAATGAATTTATTTTTTAAATTTATTATGAATATACAGTTGCTTTGCCAACTAAAATACTTTGAAAGTCACCTTTCCTGGCCAACACCACCCCAGTGACCTTGGTTCTGACTTACTTTGGTGCTGCCAGAAGGTGAGGATCTGAATTTGTTCAAGTAGGACCTCAGTGTATCTGCTGTGAGGAAATAAGGCCCACGGGTGCGCATGCCCTGAAACCTCTCGAAGAGCTCAGGCTGGTATTCGGAGAAGTCCAGTCCCTCCACAGGTCCTGCCTGAGTCTGGGCCATGATGGCTACTCTGACATTGGGTGCCTCGTTGCCGGTGCAGCTGATCTTCTGCATCTGTGTTATTCTGTTCAGCACGGACTCGACTCTAGACTCCAGACCTCTCTGGGAATTGAATATATTTTGGCCAGGCCCAACATTCGTGACATCAAAGCCAAGTATCACATCTAAGTCGCAATCTGCAAGGAAAATGCAGAAAGAGAGGTCACCATGGAGCAATACAACAATTGCTCCTCAAGTAATTACTTTCCTAATTATTCTGTTAGTTGTTAGAGAAGACACTCTCTGCATCAAGAACTGCCACCATTTGATACACAAGCACCTTCTACTTCCTTTTATCATAGCAATGGTAACCTGGGAAAATCTGCATTTTATTAATTTAAGGTTTTTTTGTTTCCAATTGCTGCTTGGCATTGGGTGGAGCTAACTCGAGTCCAACAGAAATTTGAATTTCCATCAAGATGTCAAGACCGCTGCTTTCTCTTCACTGCATGAAAACCTCTCAGCACTTGCACAGTTGTCCATGCACCTTCCGCCTGCACTTGAAGTGACCATAGTCCAGTTACAGGGATGTAGAGGCAGGTGACACCAGGTGACTGATCTCAAGTCCCTGAAAGGTGGAGCTAGGATTCATATGGGATAGCTGGAAATTAGGGTAGAAAGAGGCACTGAAGTTGCTCAGCCCAAGCTAGCAAGTCCATGCACATTCTGCCTTTCTGGAAGAATATTTAGCCTGGGCTTGGAGCCACTCTGCAGCCATTGAACTGCCCGTTGGTCTGGAGCATGAAGGAATCAGGCTGCTGGATGCCTTTCATCCGGGTTTAACGTCTCCTGCACCTAGGCAGGCTTGCAAACAGGGAGGGGTTTGAAGTTTCTTTTATATCACACCAGTGCTGCACTCGGGAAGCACTAATGCTCACCACCAGCAGCCGTTTGCTTTTCCCTGCACTTGGTTTTTCACCTCAGCTGGAGCTGCTGCTCAGCTCAGGGCTGCTGTGGCTCTTCTTCAGCTGCTCCAGAGGTTGGGGAGACGCCTCTGCTCAAAAGCCAGAGGGCTGAGCTGCAGTTGGTTGTGCTGGGAGTAGGACTTACCGTATTTTCTTTAAGTTAAACCAGCTGCTGGGATTCTGGTCCAACAGCAATACCAGCTCACTTACTCACCCCCATTCCCCTTGCTTGGCTTCTGAAGTAGCCAAATCATGGGATTCCTTCCTAAGGCAATTTTGCTTTCAACTACTACTCATGCCCTAGCTTTTTCTCATACACCTGTCATGAGATCGAGTAGGCACCCTGGATGATCAAGCAAGAGAAATTCTGACTTGCAGCATGCCATGCATGCCAGGGGCTGAATGGCCAAGAAGTCCAATTGGCTTGTTATAAACACAGTGGGCAAGACAAGGACCACCACTTTTCGTTTTGGCACTAAACAGGTTGGTCTACCATGATACTGGCTTCATGTCCCTGCACATCTAGGGAGGAAGGTAGTGGGGCTTAGCCCAAAGGCAGCTAAACAAGGAGCCTCTCCAATGCGGTGGTAGGAGGCCAGTGATTTAGTACCTGGCTGTCATAGCTGATATTATTCCCTCATGGTGGCACCTCTGTGGTGATGGTACACCAGTCATTCAAGTACTGAAGCACACAAACAGGCAGCTCTTATACCAAAGGTTTGCAGCCTATCACCACAGTCATGGAAGAGGTCTGAGCCCATGCTGCACCTCAGGCTATAGGCAAAGCACAAGTGCAGGCTAGACAAGCCCATCAAAACCACCCTTGGGAATGACCTGAGCACATTATGAAGAAAGGATCACAGTTACCTCTTGTAACATCCGTTGTTCCTAGGCACAGTTTCTCCTCCATTGCAGCTTCCAGTGTAACCAGGACCTGCTCGTTCAGCTCAGACAGCTCCTGGACTGTGGCTGCTCTGAAACTCGTGGCACTCTCACTGGCCAGCCTGCTGACTTCCTTCAGGTCAATGTTTCTCACACCAACTGCGAATACCTTGACGCCTTTCTGTGCAATTTCCAAGGAGGCACTTGGTCCGTCATCCGAGGACTTCCCACCCGTGATGAGGAAGGCGATCTGAGGCACCCTCTGATCAATTCGACTGCCGGCCTCCTTCACAAAGTGTTTTGCCTGGATATGCTTGATGGCTGCTCCAGTGTTTGCTACTAGGCCGCCTTTGTAGATGACTTTGTTGATGGCATCTAAAATCTGAGGTTTGGTGGAATAGTCCTTGAGGAAAAACTCATCAGTGACATCTGAGTTGTACTGGGCCAGTCCTACTTGGATAGAGTCACCGTCTCTATAAATGGCATCCACCACAGAGTAGACAAATTGGAGAACTTCTTGGAAGTTATCTCTCCCCAGATTGATGGAGCCATCCAGCAAAAACACAATGTCAGCCTGTTTTTTACCTGCTGAAATATTACAAAGAAAATGCAGTTATTAATAATTGTGGCAACTCTAAGATGCTTTGTGAAGTAATGTTGTGCTTTTCTTTCTACTGTTGTAGTTTCATCTATCTTTGGCATGATTTTACATCCCAGCTGAAAACAGGGCATATCTGTACAACAGGAAAGGTTTTATACAACACTCTTTACGCTTTATACAACATGACTTGGTTTTGTGATAGACACCCTCATCTCACTGCAGATTTACTTCTATTCTTTCCTACGTTCAACAAAATCTTCTTCAAAGTCTTCTTAAAATGAATGTAACTAAAGGGCAGGGAATCAAAAGGTGTTAGTATGGAAACATTTTTACATTATACAAATTCTACCCGTGCTCTGTCCAGAAAAGTCTACAGGATGAATAGCAGTCTTACCAGGTCCTGGAATTAGAGGGGTTTCTGTTGTAGGGATCGGAAGCTCTTCAAGAATACTCTGCACATTCTTTTCTAAAGTTCGGAGTCCTGTGAAGTCCCGTACCACAAACACGCGGTCAGGATCATTGGTAATGACCTGCAGCTGGTTCCTGTCCACATTTCTGGCTCCAACACCCAGAGGTTTAATGCTTGTTGAAGTGATCACGGTAGCAGGCCTGTTCACATCATCCTGAGACCGGTCTCCAAGGATGACAACCAGGTGCTGGGGCACTCTATCTTCTATCCTGCTCCCTGCAGACTTGATGAAGTAGTTCTTCACCACATAGTCTAGGGCTTTGCCAGCATTCACAGGGGAACCCCCTCTATGCCTCAAGCGGCGGATGGCTTGTAGGACAGCATTTTTGGACTTGTGGGTCTTCAGGTAGAACTCAGGGAAGACGTTATTGCTGAACTGCACCACACCAATCCGCACTTTGTCTGGGCCAACTTCCAGCTGCTGAACAACTCTGCTGATGAAATCACGGATGTGAGCAAGCCCATCTGGCTTAACGCCATCGGAGCTGTCAATGAGGAAGACTACATCTTTTTCATCACCAGAAATAACTGTAAGGAAGAAAGAAGAGAGGAAATGATTTGTGCGCCAAGTCTTTGCTTTGGCTTTGCTGGAGGATTTCTGTGCTATCTACTCTTGTGTGATGTAAAACCACGCAGGGTATTTTAGCCAACTTTAGGAATGGTGCTCTGGGGAGCCTCTCCAAAAGGGCTTGTATGCAAGTATGCACGTGTATCACAGAATCAGAGAATGGCAGGAGTTGGAAGAGACCTCTGAGGATCATCTTGTGCAACCTTCCTGCTAAAGCAGGGTCATCCAGAGGAGGTTGCCCCAGGATCACATTCAGGTGGGTTTGGAATCTCTCCAAAGAAGTTTGGAATCTCTCACAACCTCTCTGGGCAGCCTGGGCCAGGCTCTGGCACCCTCACAGGAAAGAAGCTTTTCCTCCTGTTCAGATGGAACCTCCTGGGTTCCAGTTTGTGCCCGTTGTCCTTTGTCCTGTCACTGGGCACCAGTGAAAAGTCTGGCCCCATCCTCTTGACCTCTGCCCTTCAGATATTGATAAGCATTGAGAAGATCCCTAGATAATTTCTTAACAATCTGCCTAATATTTAAAGCACATGTTACCCAAAACTTTATCTATTTCATTCATTAATGCTCTTCTCTGAACTTCTCAATGTTTTCAGCTTAATTTTGCCCCAGATTTATGCCTCTTTCCTAGAGAGCTGCTAGGTGGGAATAGGCAATTGTGTGTATTGTGATGTTTGACTTTAAAATCATAATGGGAAACATTTCAGTACTCGAGATGAAAATCTCAAGATATAATGTATTTAGGTACTTGGATAGAATTTCCACATATCTGAAAGTTTCCTTCTAAAACTACACATGCGCTATACCTTTGCTTTTTACTAAGGAAAACTTTGGTTTATAAAGAAGGGATGGAAAGTTATTTACACATTTAGGCACCGTTTACTTGAATAGCAACCCAGAGGCAGTCGGTGTTGATGGAGCCATACCTTCAGGGCGTTGCATATCTCCCAGCAGCTGTCTGATTTGGTCTGCAGTCAGGGTTTCAATAGGAGTCAGCAGCTTCTGCTCAAGGCTGGGTAGTTCTTGGAAGCTGGAGACTTGGAATACATAATCAGGACTAAGGGAAATCTGTACCATCTCCTCAGGATCCACGTTCTTTGCTACCACCACAGGTGCGACACCAACTTGTTTGACTTGGAGCGATGGGTACTCTAAGTCATCGTCAGACTTGCGGGAGGAGAGGACAATCAAAAACTGGGGGACGCCCTCCTCTATGCGGCTCCCAGAGGGTCGAGTGAAGATGGTCTTTGCCACAAACTCAAGGGCCTCTCCAATGTTCACCTGCTGGCCACCACGTGACCGCAGCTGTCTCACGGCACTCTGCACCTCGTCCTTGGTGGAGTGGGCATTGAGCAGGAACTCTACATGGGGGTGCTCGCTGAACTGAACCACTGAAATCCTGGTGGTGTCAAAGCCCACATCTAGGTTGTTCACTATCCTCTCAATGAGGTCACGGATGAGGTAGAACTCCTGGGCAGCATAGCGGGACCCGTCAACCATGAACACAATGTCCCTCTTCACACCCGCTGAAGGAAAGAAGGCAGTGGTCAGAAGATGCATCAGGCATTGCTTATGGAGAGCAGCTAAGCTCATCATCTACATCATTGGCCCATGCCTTTGGCTATGGGGATGATGCCCATTGTTTCATTACTTGTGATATCTCCTGGGAGCCCCAGCAGACACCTCTGGGTTCAACCCAGAGATGGGACTAGTCTGCTAGGCACATCCCCAGGGAATGCAAGGACAGCAATTTCCAGATCTTTCCCTGCAAGAAGGAGCAGGGGAAACCTGCAACAATAATTCCTTGTGGGATCTC
The DNA here is from genome assembly GCA_013400335.1 of Eurystomus gularis. Taxonomy (NCBI): domain Eukaryota; kingdom Metazoa; phylum Chordata; class Aves; order Coraciiformes; family Coraciidae; genus Eurystomus; species Eurystomus gularis. The sequence goes on along the minus strand of VZZY01014212.1, from coordinate 218,482 downwards.
CAACCAAGAAAACATATCCTGGTGATGCTCTTTACTCAGGGCAGGTTGCCAGGCAGCCCAGGGTTTTTTACACTCAGTACTACCCCTTTTTCTTTGGCTTTGTCCTCTAGGAAAGCTTCTATCCTATTATTGTCTTGGCTTCTTTCCAGCCTTTCCAAGATGACTTTTGCTTCCTAATAAAATGTTTTCTGCAGTGGTAATTCAGGTCAGAGCCTGAATTATCACTGCATATCACACTGATAAATGGGGATAGAGGGAAGCAGTCTGGCTCTGAAGGGAAGGAAAGGATAGAGTCGGATGGTGGACTTCGAAGAGATTGATCTGGGGTGGGTACCCTTCATTCCAGGCATATGCTGGCTGGATTTCATTCCAACTGAGACCAGAAATGGGAGATCTGATCCTTTTCCTGATGCCTGCTTCCAGTTTCCCTTCCCCCAGTGAATGAGCGTGATGAATGTAAGCAACATCAGCAGGTCTTATGTTTAGCAGAAAGCTGACTTTGATTTACAGTGGCGTGAAGGTGTCCCTGTAGCATCTAAATGATGCAACTTCCATTCCAGGAGGAATAGCGTGGACTTAAAGTCCATCAATGTAAAATAAGATCAAGGTCATGGCATTCACGTCGTGGGTCTTCCATGTGGATACAACACGGACCACCTTGAGAGACTGGGCTTAATTACACAGCTCCTACCAACCCTAAGTGCATCAACAGTGAGACCAAGATGAATGTGGAGTATTAGCCGTGACTATCTTTGCTTTTCTCAGTTTGTGTTGCAACCATGATGTTACTAAACATCATATTTTGCCTCTGGCTTTTGGTGCAGACACAAACATCTTCTCACCTGGGCTGGGTGATGTAAAAACCAGATCAGGGGCAAGTGACTCTATCTCTTTCTTGGTCAGCCGGATGACTCTGTTCGAGACGACCTGCTGCACTGTATCCAGCTGGCTGAAGTCAGGCACGGAGATAGCAAAATCTGGGAGGAAGGAAATTGTCTGCAACTCTGTGATGTCAGCATTTCCAATCCCGATGCCAAAGGGTACTGTGCCACTCGTCTTCAGGACCACCGATGGCCTCCTTACATCGTCCTGGGACCGGTCAGCAGTTAGCAGAATGAGGAACTGTGGGACACCCTCTGCTATTCTGCTGCCACTCGACACTGTGAACACGTTCTTGATGAGATAGTCAAGGGCTGCTCCAGTGTTCAGAGGTGATCCTCCCATAACCTTCAGCTCCTGGATGGCCCTGATGAGATCTGCTTTGTCTTCATGGCTGTCGAGTAAGAACTCGGGTTGTATGACATTGCTGTACTGTGCGACCGCAACACGGACCTTGTCCCGACCAATATCCAGGCTTTCAACCACTCTTTGGACAAAGGTCTTCAGTAAAGGGAAACCTCTTCTGACACCATCTGAGCCATCGATTAGAAACACCACATCCTTCTTCTCACCTCTCTCAACTACTGTTTGAGACAAGTAAGGGAAGGGAGGAATAAATGAGATTCTCTTTTGCAGTGGTTATTATTGTCTGTACACATTGAAGGGAAGGAGTACAAAAGTTCGGGGAGGGGAAAGCAAGATGTCAGGATGGGTGGTTCTGCTCCTTTGCCATCATTTGCAGTCCCTGGTGAAGAGGCAGATGGGTGGAAGTCAGTGGAAAGCACAGGCAACATGTGCCATGCCTTACCCACTAAGTCATAGAATCATAGACCCATAGGAAATAGGGTGCCAAGGGACTCCGGGTGCCATCTCCTACCTGAGGCTGGGAGAAGCTGTCTGCTCCCAAGGGGGCTGGGAAGCTGGCACATGGCTTTGCAATATGAAACAGAAATCTGGGGTCATGAGGGATCTTTCACTCCCAGAGAAATCTGAGTTTCAGAACAAAATGGCATACTGCAGAGACAATGCTCACAGGGGAGCCAGAGAAGAGAGGCAGAGAAAATATTTTCTGAGGCATCACCAAACTTAGAAATAAATCATCCTGCACATGCTCAGACAAAATAAGAATTTGCTGGAAAGGACTTCCAGCTGAAAATGCCAGACACTGATAATTTTTTTTTTTTAAATCTAACTTCAAGCACAAAAAAATGCTAATTGTGATCAAACATTCTTCTTAAAAAACCAAGACTGTGAAATGTCAAAGGTCAGAGAACTATTGAAATGTTCTGCTGTTGAGTAACACAACTGCAAAGCTTTGGCTCAGCCAAGCAGAAAACATCACTGCCTCTCAAACACGGCAACTGGTGGATGACATCCCCAGAAGTGCTACTGGTTTGTTTATAGCAGGGTCAAGTGGGACAAGCAGGGGCATGATCTGTCCCTCTGAAGAAAATCATCAATATCTGCTTATGAATGCTAGACATATAAAGAGTTAACAAGGGCAGCTGAAGTCTTAATGCAGACTTCAGATCAAGTTTATTATTCAAGAGGAATGTTGGAAACTCGGTGGGTTAATCCATAGGACTGGAATATTAATATAACTCGTGTTGAACAATACAGGCAGGAAGAGGGAGCAGACATTGTCTGGCGTATCCCAGTTTTGGGAGCAGGCAAAGAAAGTCCTATCAAAAGTCTCTGGGTAGCAGATAAAGAAGAAAAAAACAAAAGGGTACTCTTATGAGGTGGCTTTCTTCTAACCAAGAGTGCTAGGAACAGCTGGTGGACACAACTATTTGTGAGTAATTAGCACAATTATTCATAGTACTTGGTCAAAGGGATTCAAAACTACCTTGACGAGAGAGAAATGGTTTGAAAAGGGAGGATGCAATTTAAGAGCACTAGTTGCACTAGCCTATGTCAAGGCAGAAGCTGCACAAATATCAGAAGGGCAATGACTCTGCATGGAAAGGATGGGGTAAGAGATGACCAGGGGACGCCATTGCTAGGCTCTGGTCATTTGGAGCAGGCTGACGTTGGAAAGACAAGGGCAAAAAGGAAAGACCTACAAGGCCTACAAGGCAAGACTGAATGAGCTGGGTACACAGATGGTGACATGAGGACCAAGACAAGACATACACGGTAATCTTGAAGTAAATGAAAAGGCTGTCACACAAAACATGGGAATGAGCTGACATCTGTATCCTTCTTCAGTTGAAGGAGATGTAAAAGGCTTAAACTATGACTAGGAAGGGAGAGGTTTGACATTAAGGAGAAGTATTTACTGATACAGATAAAGGGAATTGAACAGATTGATCACAGGGACTGGGAAATCTCTGCCACCGAAGGGTTTTCAGAACAGATTAGACCAATGCCAGCTGGTTCTGGACAAGAAGATCCCATGGGGGACAAAGATATGTAGCAGATGGCACCCTGAGATCCCTTCCAGCCCTATTTCTTTTTTACGTTTCTATGATTCTAAGTCCATCTGCCCAGGACCTTTACGGAGGGATGACGTGGATGATATAACACTTTGCCTTGTCCCCACCCGCTATTAGAAGACAGGTTAATTCTCAAGTTAGGGCTGCCTCAGGAAACCACACGGCTGGACAGGCATAATTTCCAGTACCGCAGTGTGAATTCGTACTTGTGGTTATGTGATTCTTTTTATGATTTTTTTTTTAATTCTTTGATTAATCCATACTCATCTACTGAGCTTGTAATGGTCAAGAGCATCTAATTTATTGGTGCGTAGGTACAAAATGTAGAAACTGCTGTTATATCCCGTAAGAAATAATGGAGCAAGAGTGAACCCAGCATGCTGCAGTGCTCCTTACTCCCTACTGCTCCTCCAGAAAAGGGAGGATGGAAAGAGAAATGGAGACAAGCCTCTATGTGCTTCTTCTAGGGCTTGCCCAGTATTGTACATCAATTTGTGCAAGATCTCTGGGGCAATGACCATTATTTCAGGTTTGTACCACATTTTGCACACAACTACTACTTTTAACAGCACCTACTGCAGCTCTTGCAGCCAAAAAATAAAAAAGGCTTTTTTCCTTACTTATCTTTAAAATTCAGTTTGGACTTCAATGCTTTGCTGGATCGGGGTCTGACCAGAGGAAAATCCAAGCAAAATAGCAGTTTCTACACAATCATTTTAAACATCACCAGAACCAAGTGCACCAGTTACCAAATGGAGCGGGGGGTCACATAAGTGGTTTCTTTCAGCCTCCTGGAAACCCCAGTGATCCCTGTACCTGTTGGCTGAAGCTGGATAGTTTTCAACAGGTTGACTATATTTGGCTGAAGCTCTGAGATCCGAGAGAGGGAGTCAACATTCAAAATGAACTGCGGGGCATAAACGATCCTTTCCAGCTCTATGAGGTCAGCATTTTTGGCTTTGATAGCAAAGGTCACAACTCCAGCTTCCTTCAGAGCATCTGATGGTTGCTCCACATCATCGCTTGATCTCCCAGCAGCAAGCAGGACCAAAAACTGAGGAACTCCTTCTTCAATCCTGCTTCCAGCTTCTTTCACAAACAGCCTCCTTATAGTTTCATCTAAAGCAGCTCCAATGTTCAGTTGTTTTCCAGTTTTTATCTTCATCCTTTTCACTTTGACAAGCATGTCTTGCTTAGATGGGAGTTCGGCAAAGTCAAATTCAACTTGGATGGTGTCACTGAATTGAGCTACAGCTACTCGTGTGGCATCAGGACCCACATTCAGCTCAGAAATGACTTTGTGTACAAAGTCCCGGACGGCAGGAAAGCTACCCAAGAGGTTGGCTGAGCCATCAATCAGGAATAAAATATCTTTCTTGCTTTCTAGAATAAATTCACAAATGAAAAGAGGGGAAAAAAAAAGATATGAAGACATTTTTCTTCTTAAATGTCATCCTAGAAACTAGCAAGCAAATTAGCTGGGCTTCAATATGCAAAGCAAGTAATTTTCATTTATCAAAGTATTCAAAGGCTACAGGACTAAACAAAACCTTTGATTTATTTATTGGAGGAAGAAGGGGAAGCAAGGACAACTCTATCCTAAGACTCAATAAATTCAGGCACCAGATAGTCGTATCATATGTTGTATCACATCATGTCACGTCATGTCATGTCATGTCATGTCATACCATATCTTGGCTGTTTCAGGTTAGGCCACTGACGTTTATGGTCTAGCAATATGACGATAATACAGGCATGAAGTACAACAGCAGTGCAGGGTTGGGGTTTTTTCTATTTAAAGGCTTAGCAGACAACAAATATTCATTGGGTCACACATACACAGACAAAGCATTTTCTGTATTCTCTTAAAGTACTTCTCCCAGTTGCATCACAAGGAGCGTCTAAATCCATAGGAGAGTTGTGGCTTTGGGAGGAAAAAAAAACTTTCACCTGTTTCCATTTGATGCCCTTTTAATCTCATTGAATATCCAACGCAAAATTGAGCATCTCACATCTATCTGTGCATCTCACATCTGTGTGTCTTAACATCTTTCATATTCATCTTAATTGTCTCCTTTCCATGCTAAAGAATCCTTGTTCTTCTTAGGCCCTCATATGCCATAGCCATAATTAGGGAATTAGTGAGCAAGTACCTGTTTAAAAAGGGTTAACCTTGCCAACAACTTTTGGGTTTAATGTTGGAGGGTAACTTTGAATATCAGGTGTCAAATTAAGCTTCTGTGACAGCCTGATGGCAGCACTTTCACGAAGTGGTCTGGGGAAGGATTTGGCCACCTGTACCTGGCTATATCTCTGCTCCTCTGTGCTCTTTGGCACGACTTTAACCTTTACACACCACTTCTTTTGGTCAAAAGTGCATGGTCCCATTGCCTGAACTAGTGCAGATGACGCATATTAGGGCAACGGAAAGGGAACACCTGAGTAAGTGACTGATGGGCATAGACTCACTCGGATCCTCCTTTAATCCTGACCTGCCAAAATTGTGCTGTCTTTGAAGCGTGCTAGCAATGACTTGAGAAAAATTAAGAGCTGCCTGTGTCAAGCCATGTATCAATGGTTAAGCACAGCCCTCACTACTTTGATGACCCAGGACCTTGGGCAGACAGGAAGGTGTACATTGGGAAGAAACAATCAAGAGAAACGAGATTAATTTAATGCAGTCAACATGAAGGAAGGTAAGTATTACCTGTTGGGGCGAGTGGAACCTCTTCCACACCTCCACTAACATATGTTGTTATAGGCTTATTTAACTCCTGTGGTAAAGCTGTCAGAGCACTGAAATCATCCATAAAATACACCATTCTTGGATTAAAGGCAATCTGTTCAAGTTCTGCCTTATCCGCACTCCTAACTCCAACAGCAAAAGTCAGCACTCCAGCCCGAGCTAATTCATTGGAAACTTGCAAGAAGGGATCGGCAGACCTCCCTGCTATCACCAGGACTAGGACCTGCGGCACTTGGTCATTTATTCTGCTCCCACCAGCTTCCGTGAAGTGATTCGAAAGCACAAAGTTCAGTGCAGAGCCAGTGTTCAGCACTGACCCCCCCTTGGGCCTCAGCTGCCCCATACGTTGGATTATGTCTGATTTGGTTTGGTACGAGTATAGAAAGAACTCGGTTTTAGGAGTGTCGCTAAATTGCACTAAGCCAACTCGGATTTTGTCACTGCCGACATCAAGGTAGTTAACTAGGGTGGCAACAAAGTCACGCACAAAGGGGAAGTTGGCATTTCCAACGTTGAGTGATCCATCCAAAAGAAAGATGATATCCCTTTTGGTTACTTGAACTGCAGTAGAGCACAGAAAATAACATGAGACATCACAGAAAATAAAAATAGATATTTTTTTCATGTGTGCATACAGCATATGCTGTACACGCATGCAAACCTTGTTAGGAGGAAGAGGGGAGAGAAACAGAAGACAAAGAGTGTGATCAGTATGGAAGTAACAAGGACCTTGCTGGAAATGACTAAATTGGGCAGGGGAGGTTTCTGACTTGTGTTGAAAAGTAATTTAAACGTCAAGTTTATCAATGGGGCTCAGCCTTTGTCATGGCAGAAGTTTTCAACAGCTGCTAATGCCAGAGTTGCACACTCTGGGCCAGATCCTTAGCCAGCAAAAGGCAGCTTCATTGATTTTGGTGGAGCAACATTGAATTATACTTTCAGACACCTTGCTTATCTGCAAGTCACCACCTTGGACCTTTCCAACAAAGCTTTAGAGAACGTTTCTGCTTTCTGGCACCTAAAGTGTGCTTTGACACCCAGAGCGATCAGCCCCTTATTAGGCAATCCTCCATTCCACGGGGATGCTCCATGCATCCCTAGAGAACCATGTCCAGCCCTGTGGTGACTTCCATGGCCATGCTGTGCAGCCAGTGACAGCTGGCCTGGGGTGTGGAGTTAGGCTCCACTTGCATGGGAAAATACTTCTGCCAAGTAACCAATTTGGCTGGTATGTTGAGTGGGTATTAAAAATAGCTTTTACTACCAGGCTTAGAACAACAGGTCCAGACAAGGCTGCAACTGCTGCCTGAGACACCTGCCCTTTTGACATCTGCATTCAATGCAGAAAACTGCACTTTGACATCTGCAGTGTTAGACATCCATTTTGTGGGCTCTGATGGGGGAGAAATTTCCCACTTTTGGCAGCAACCAGCCAATTTTAGGCTTTTTTTTTAAGGTTAAATCCTTACTGTGCTGTGTCCCATCATCTGTGTTCCAAGACACAGATCTTCAACATCCTCCCAAAGACACCACAGGATCATCCTCTGTGCATTTTGCCCTAAACATTTCAGATCCAGATGACAGACCAATCGAAATGGCAAAACTTTAAATAAGACCTCAGAAAACCAATGAATGGGCTCATTCAATGCAAGTCCCCCTGGATTCCTTCCTACCAATAAGTTATTCGAGAATATAGTTTGCCAATTGCTATTTTGTACATGATCTTTCCATTTAAAGCATTTATCTATGAGTATAGGGCTATATTTGTCCATCTCTCTAGCTTGCCTTGTCCCTTTAAGCTTAAAATATATAAATACTGAGATATTAAAATCAAAAGGGAGAAAAGGGCTCTTTGGAGTACAGGCATTGCTCTCAGATTTTACAGATTGGCTTGGCTTTCCATATTTTTAATTTTTTCCCCCAAAAGTGCCATTCAAGGCACTGGGTGAGGTGGTGTCTAGTTTAAATGTAACAGATTGCCCAGTCTCAAAATCAGTTATGTCACTAATAACAGTTATTTTATGGAGTAGGATGTGATTACTTGCTTATTGTGTATGTGAATAGCTGTACGTACAGTAGAGCAAGAGGACTGGAAAAAAAGATAAGCTGCATGAATAAGCTTTAGAGAACAAGGAAGTACAGGAACATTTTACATTTACATTGAAAAGTAAAAATGTCAGGTTTGGTGTACAGCCATGCAAAACTGTATTAGCAGGAAACACATTCTGAAAAAAAGGCTTATTAAATGATGAGTCCCATGATATCCATCTTAATTAAGGACAAGTATTGGCTAACTGGTTTTAAAACGTCTTCTGCTCTGCATGTAAGTCAGTGATAGGCTTTAATTCTTTATGGACACTTTCCAATAACTCAGTTTCTTCTGCACTGTCATTTATAATTTTGAATTACTTGGAGAAACTAGAAAAAATACAGACATGGTTCAACACTCACTTAAGCCAACAGGAACTTCACTATTGACCTTACTGGGAGCTGAAAGAAGTCCTGGTTTTCTTACGTTTATGTGCCATGAGACAGAAATGCAAGGTTCAAATATAACTTAGCTCATCATTAATTCAACCTCAAGCATCTCTACCTGGAAGATATCCTGAGAAATTTGGTATAAAATCTCCTTGCAGCTAGAACACCTCTTGAAATGCAGGGGAAACTGCCTCAAAAGACATGACTCTAGTGACTGGATCCCTTCCAAAGTCTACTGATGTCAATGTCAAGACCAAGTAGAAAGAATTCACTTGCTTCACAGGGCTTTGGATCCTCTTCTAAACAGATTAAATTAAAATCAACATTGCAATAATCTTGTACGCCTCTTACGGCTTGAGCTGAGTAAATGAGAAGAAAACGGTAAATACATTCTTAAGTCCAACAGTGTAAGTCTAGCTTTCTCTGAACATCTCCATGAGCAGACTTGCTTATTTTCTTTACACTCAAAAAACTTTTAGGTTTCCTTGAGAAAATATCCACTACAGATGATTTTCAAACTAGGGCAGGGATTATAACATTCACAGTGTGTCCTGTTCATAAGTTACACAAATCCTAAGCGAAAGAAAAAGCCTCCACTGAGTTATTTCAGTACCTAACTAGTAAAGCACATCGTCCTCCTCCAGACCTTTAAATGTTGGTGACAAATATAGATTGGGACAAAAATCTCCAGGAAGGAATGACGAAGCTGTAACAACAACCACACTACCACATTCACCAATATGTTCATGCACATTTGGTAGATCAAGGAGACAACATTTAACTGTGCTGAAACCAGTGCTTGATGCTTTTTTCCCCCCTGTATCTCTACATGTCATAGAATAAGAGTTGACAAACATATAAACCATATCTCCTTAATTAGAAAAAGGTAATTAATTACCTGATGGTGGTTCTTGTACAATCAGTCCTCCAGAGAGTGTCCGGATAGGTGACAGCACTTCTGGAAGAATGGCTTGCAGGAACTGAACACGGAAGTCATTTGGTTTGAACACAAAATCTCTCTCATGGGCAATTTCTTCAAGTTCTGCCATGTCAGCATTTTTTGACCCAATGGCAAGGATCATTATCCGGTTCCTTTTCATCTCTGCCGCAGCTTGGTCAACAGCATCCATGGACTTACCACCAGTGATGAGCACCAGCATGAGCAGCACCCCTTCCTCCACCCTGCACCCAGCAGCACTGGTGAAGAAGTTGTTTCTCACAAAGTCCAGTGCTGAGCCTGTGTTGAGTGCTGTACCACCCATGAGCTTCATTCTCCTCACGTTAGCCATCACATCCTTCCTGCTCTGGTGGGTGTTAAAATAAAACTCGGGCTTCACAGTGTCAGCGTACTGCGCCACCGCGACTTGGATCAGGTCAGGTCCAACCTCCAGCCTTTGGATAATTTTGGCAACGAAATCACGAATTGAGTTAAAGGGGCCAGTCCCCAAAGCAGTTGAGCCATCTATCAGGAAGACTATATCCTTCTTGTTTACTTCAATAACTGCAAGTAACACATGAACATCATGTTAGCAGAAGCCTTCACCACACTCTGTGCATCAACTCTACAGTTTAGAAACATTTAGGACTTCTTGTTTGCATGAAGTATTGTTGCTCTCAACACCTTTAAAGGGGTCTTCCTTTCAAAACAGAATTACTTTTTAGCTTCTAGCAGAGGACTTATAAGAAAATGGATTGAATGTTTCCCCTTTCTAAAACATAGAAGAGTTGAAGAGTTGCAAGAATTGCATCGCTTCCAAAACTTAGTATTAGAAAATGTATATACATCACAAGAAAGAAAGGCAAACACTCAGGAGAAATCTTGGCACCCAGCTGGCACAAGAGATAAAAAAAGCAAACCATGCTCCCTCTATCTGCAGTGGAGCCATTTGAATCATGACAGAATGTGGTTTGTTCTCTGAAGGATTAGGTTCCTAAGAGCAATGACACAAGTAAAGAACAGTCTTCACTTACTCAACATACCTGGACTTTGGGTCTTCGCATCCTACATCTTATTCCTTATCTAACAAAAACAAGTTATGATTTTTCTTGGCACAGCCAGCCCAGTCATGGAAGAGCTGAATTATATTCTGGTTGCCTTGCCTTTAACAAAATGGGTCCCCTAGGTTGTAATCTCTGAAACTTTATTATTGATGATGGCACAGGACACAGAAAGAGCAAAATTAGCTTTCCAGTTCCCTTTCTATGTTTGAAGGACGAGAGTGAGAGAAAAACTCTATTGTGCAGCATTGGAACCAAAGCACCATCATATTTAATACAGCAAATGTACACAAAACCCCCAGTATCGACAAGATCAATACCATTGTGATAAAAGCAATATACATGATCATCATGGGAGAGAATCTTAATACCCTCTTATAGACAACACCTCGCACTTCATCACCTGCCTGATTTCATTTGCATTAGGTTGGACTTGTGGTGTCCTTAAATTGTGTATTCACATAAGAGCTCCTGAGATGGGATCAATATTCAAGGTGGCAGGTCCATCATCTCCCAGACTCACTGCTACACCCAGAGCACAGCCTGGGGGAAAAGGAGACCCAGCATCACTGGGATCTCATATCCCACAAGGCAAGTGGTAGCAAACACTCTCTTGTCCTGCGTGGACGGGAAAGGGCAACCCCTCAGCCCATCAGGACTCCTCTGCATGGAAGCTATTTACTTTGGATTTGAACAAAAGAACAAAGCTTTGGCTGTAGTTCTTGTTGGCCGGACACCAGCTGGCCATGGCAAGAGTGCTCCCAAGGGCCGCTCGGCATCAGGTTTCTCATTATGGGTGAGTGCCATGAGACTGGGCTACCTCAAGATTTAGAGCTGGAGGTGACATCTGCGACTCGGCTGTCCCCTGTGCCCTTGGACCAGAGAGACCTGCCTCTGCTAGCAAGTGCAAGACTTTGCAAAAGCCTCTCGCAGAGTCTTGCTGGAAATGATTCAATTAAGGGCCATTTGTCAGAATTTGAAGCTTAAAATAGCCCACCATGGTGCTGTCAGACACAAAATTATGAGAACTTTCATGAAGCAATTGTGGTGGTACCCTCCCAGAGCCATAGCCCCACACGCACTGCTGGTGGCTTGCATTTGACTGCCCAGGCTGTCTAAACAGAGCTACTTCCAAAGCAACAAGGGTTTGTTTAAATGATCCCTTTCCCAGAGCCATGATTTCCAGCATTTATCCTCCAGCAAAGTTTTTTTTCTCATCATTTACTCTGAGGAGGAGAGGCTGAAAGCAGGAAACCTTCCAAATGGCTAACAAGGGCTGAAATCTCTGCTTTGTATCACCCAGGAGAGATGTCCAAAGCAGTTCCTTAGCTTGTCCACAGCTCGACACCCAAAAATGGAGACCTAGGAAACTTTTGACTTTATATAGAAGTTTGTGGGAAACATCGAAGGGGCTTTGCAAAGATGAGGGAGGCCGGGAAGGAAGAGCTCCCTTCGCTATTCATTCCTCTTGCAGCTTTCAAATCCTGCGGTATGTTTCCTGAGAGAAGAGGAATGTGAGAACCAAAATCCACAGGAAGAAAAACCCCATGGTGCTAATTTCAGTGGACACAATTAAAGCAAAAGCATTTAAGCAAGGCTGTACACATCTCTTAGGGTCTGATCATAGAATCATAAAATGGTTTGGGTTGGAAGGCACCTTTCAAAGGCATCTAGTCCAACCTCCCTGAAGTGAGCAGGGACATCTTCAACTAGAACAGGTTGTTCAGAGCCCTATCCAAACTCATCTGGAATGGTTCCAGGGATGGGGCTTCTACCACATCTCTGGGCAACACGGGACAGTGCCTCACCACCCACAGTGTAAAAATTTCTTCCTTACGTCTAGCCCAAATCTCTCCTCTTTTAGTTTAAAACGAACACCTCTTGTCCTGTCACAACAGGCCCTGCTAAAATGTATGTCCCCGTCTTTCTTCTAGGCCCCTTCAAGTACTGGAATGCTACAAGAAGGTCTCCCTGGAGCCTTGTCTTCTCCTGGCTGAACAAACCCAGCTCTCTCAGCCTGTCCTCATAGCAGAGGGCTTCCAGCCCTTGGCCTCCTCTGGCCCTGCTTCAATAGGTCCATGTCTCTCCTGTGCTGAGGACTCCAGAGCTGGACACAGCACTGCAGATGGGGTCTCACCAGATCCCAGTAAATCTGATAGCAAGTCTCCAAAGGATTTCAAAGGATTTGGGAACAAAGCATTATATCTTTGGCTCTAAAAGTTGGGAATGTTGGAGGGTGTCATCATTGAACCCAGTTCTGCGTGTTTCCCTCCTCATTGCCCTTTCAGCTATCTTTGGTAAAGTATCTCATCTAATTTAGTCATCCAGGCTCCTCCAGTAGCCAAAGGAGAGGGGAGAAAGAAAGGCAGAAAGGCACTTCAAGACAGCCATTCAACCCAGGAGGACTCACGTACAAATAGAGAGCTAAAGTGAAGCAAGGTGACTTCAGTATTTCACAGGAATGCTTGGCACCTTAATGGGCTTGGCATCCTTTTGGGCTGTGGTATGTCTCCCAAACCAGTGCTTTATGCGGCAGTCTTCCAAAGAAAGCACTGGTGGGAGTCCAGCAGACCAGTCAAAATTAATTTCCATGAACACTAGAGGAAGGAAATTCTCTAAAGCTCCTTTGAAAATACCCACTTCTCCATCTAGCATATCTATCCATATGTAATTGCACAGGCTGATGCTACTTTAGTACCTTCTACAAATGAGCAGGCATTTCAAGCAACAACTACACAAGTGCAGATGAAACCAAATGTACCAATATTTTAAATCTTGCTATTCAAACTGTTAAAAATCAGAGTGGCAGAAAGAGAGGTTTTCCTTTGAGTTGCATGGGTCCTGGTATGCACATTTTAGCTAGACATGCAGACCTCAGCTTATATAGCTAAATATGGTTCTCGTGGGGTGCTACAAGCAAAAGTTCTTTATGTTCTTCCCTGGAATAATCAAGGCAAGGTCATAAAATGATCTTTTAGGCAAATTCCTCCCTTTGATTTGAGCCACAGGATATCAATCATGTTTAGGCATAGACCAGTGAAGACATCTGGAATTCAGATTTATATGTCAACATACATCATGAGATGAACATTATGTACAGAACTCCAGGCTCACACTTGGATCCCAAAAGTGTTGGTTGCATTAAGCGTCCTGGTAATTAAGTGCAGCAACCCCAGCCTGGCCCCTTCCAGGGGCCTCTGAAATACAAAATGTTGTATCTTTCATAAAGCCTCTCTATCAGGAAATTTAACGCAGTCATAAAATCACAGGGTGAGAAACTCTTCATCACTTACTTGCTCCATAAATTCAGATACTCATTATTCTACCGCACCCCAGCTAACACTAGTCCAGAAATAACGTCAATGGGAATTTAAGAGTGACAAAGCGACCTAAGTGGAGTATTGACACCTACATTTTCATTTCCCATCCCTTCATGGAAAGCTTGAAACTTTCTCAGCTTACAGGTTGAAGGGAAATATATCTTAGCAAGGTAGTGATTTCACTTCAGAAGAACTAAGGGCTGTTTTGCTTTTAAGCTCAACAGCACAGGAATTTCACGCCTTTCCCAAGGACAGTGTGCAGTTTCAGAGAGTTACAAAATTTTATTCTTTTAGCAAGCTGATAACTTCAACTCCATGAGATAGGGCTCCATTTAACATCTCTGTTAGCTTCCCCAGGCAAATTTCATTCTCATGACACTTTCAAGTGACATATAATGTAAGCTTATGTGACATAAATGTTTTCAGAACTGACAGTGCTTCAGTATTTACCCCTGAGGTGCTTAGATATCCCAATAAAGATTATGTGAGTTTTTTTATACTCTGCTTGTGTCCTTTAAAACCCCACGCCATTCCAGTTATTGACACAAAACTGCATGGTTTTCAAAAGATAACCCACTGGGCAAATGAGTTTCTGCACTTTAGCGGCAGGACTCTGTTTTTCCCATTGTTTCTCCATAACCAGACCAGAGAGATACATTGCAAAATTTTAAAAATAATAATAAATATATTTATAAAAATATGTCTTTAAAGCGTGCAAAAGCTCATTCATTCATTGATATGCAACAGTCTAGAAAGGCATACATACCTTCAGTCACAATGGTTGGGGCCTCTAACAAAATGAGTCTTTGGGCCACTCCAACAATGTTGGGCAGTAATAATTCTCGAAGAGCATCAAGGTTACGGATATCCAGGGCAGTAAATGTGAAGCTTCCATCAGTAGCAATCTGCTGCAGCTCTGCACTGTCAGCATTCAGGACCCCAATGCTAAATGAAAATATACTAGCTTGCTTCACCGCTAACAAGCCCTCTCGGATATCGTCACTAGACTCTCCACCACTTATCAGCACTAAAATCTGAGGCACCGCTTCCTCTATCCTGCTGCCTCCTGCCTGGGTGAAGAGGTTCTCCACCACAAACTCCAGTGCCTCACCGATGTTCGCTTCCTCGCCACCGCGGAAACTAAGTGCCTTCACGGCATCCAGAACATCCGCTTTTGTGGAATAGCTGTTCAAAGCGAACTCGGTTCTGGGTTGATCACTATACTGCACCACCCCAATGTGCATTTGCTGAGCTCCAACTCTGAGGCTTTCAACCAAATTTACAAGGAAATCACGTATGGCTGGAAAATTGACACTTCCGATGTTGTTTGATCCGTCAATAAGGAAAATAATGTCAGCAGACTCTTGAGCTTTAAAAAAAGAAATGCAAAAGGTGAAAGCATTAAAATGAGTGATTAACATGCGGTTGTACAGTGTTCTGACATGTTTCTTGGAAAACCAGTGAGAAACACGAAAATGAGAAAACAAAACACATGTTCACTGAGGAGGTGATGTTTGCCTCTTAGTTCTGCATTCTGATTGAATACAAGCTTCCAGCCCCATCCCAGTAGCACCTGCTACCCATCAAGAGACAGCGGACACAACCTGAGTCGGTGGCTTCAGTTACATGGGGGTCAGCAGTAACAGAAGAAGAAAACTGGGCATAAATTTTGGGGCAAACTGTGGGAAGAAAACTTGGCAAACGATAATTTCTGGAAATCCTGATCCATTCCATCAGTGGCCAGTACTCTCCAAGTATGTGGATAGAGTCAAAAGAAAAAGGTGGATTTTGGTGGTAATTCACCCTGGAGACAGCAGGTGAGGACAGTAATATTCGTAGGAGGTTTTCCTCGCTGCAGTCTCTTTATTTTTTTGGAAGCAAAAAGTCACCATTTTTGGAAAGTGGAAAGTTTCAGCCTCTCTATTGCAATTCTGCTCTTTTGCTAGTTGAAAACAGTGGCTGAATATATTGGCTTCTCCCACCATGAAGGATTAAGCTGACCCGCACAATTGCCAACCTGTGCCACTCAAAAATTGTCTTTTTTTTATCATTTTGCACAAAGATGCATTGATTATCGACAGAGGGGTCTAGTCTGTATTTTTCATATGGACCCTGGATATTCAATCAAGGAATGCAGAATCAGATTAAAACAGGGTGATGAAATCAGTCATGACACAATTATCCAACTGTATTTGTTGTGACCATACCCAGATGATCACAAGCATCTCCTGAGAATATACACACATCAAACAAGACATGACCAAAATATGGCATGAACAGCACTGTTGAGAAGGAAGCATTTTTGCCATGAGACTTACCAAAGCAGACCCAAAATGCCTTGGTGTCCGCCCTTACTCCTTTTGCTCAGCTAATTTGACACCAACATCACCAAGAGCTGTATGCATGCAAAAAAGGGTGAGAAGACCCCAAAGCATGCTCAGATGTTTCCGTACTCTTACTCTCCAATCTTGTTAAGAAACCAAATTTCAGACTATTTCAACAGAATGACAAGCAATGTTTGGAAATTGCAGAAAGTCCTCAACTTTTGAAAGCTGAAGGTGAAACCAATCAAAACTGGTCTGTGGTTTAGCAAGGTCAGGAATAAACCCTGTGGTCTTTACTATTAACCAACAGTGTCAATCGTTACTTTTTTTTTTTTTTTCTGTGTTGTTGTTTTTCTAGTAAACATTATTTTCATACATTGCAATGCCACCAAGAGATTCAAATAATTCTGCAATTCCAGTGATAAAGGAGAATGTCTCCAGGGTCATTATCACTTCCGTGGGCCAGCTCAATCACCAGTCTTGGCTTGGAGAACAGCAGCTTGGCTCAGAATTGCAAGGAGCTCCAGGATTTATTTTTCCACTGGGTCAAAATTTAGGGGTACTTAGGGTATCTTTTCCGTGCCATTTTCAGTTGGGATGTATACATTCTACTTCGTCATAGAAATGAAAGGGAAATCTCAAAGCGGTTTCACCCAGTGCTGCTTTAGATACCTTGTCCATCTTTTTGAGGAAGGAGATTTCAGACACCAATGGGTGTCATCACAGCAGCCCAGGTCACTCCCGCAGGAGAGAAAATAGATATGAAACAGATGCGTTGGATAATTTGTCATCACTGTAAAAAAACCTTGTACTTCAGTGCGCATTTATGGAACAAGCTGGTGCTGGAGAACAAATAAAAGCATGCTTGTTACACAACTAAGCAAGGAGGGTCAGGTGAGACAGACAGCTCAGATTTAACGAACGCATTAGGGCAAACTTGGGGCTGACTTTCATACTTACACTAGTCAGCTCTGGGGACTGCCACAGACCAACAGCTTTGGTACTTTTTACTGGAAGTGCTATGGTACTGGGATTTTTTAACACTTCTGTTTCATATTAGGGCTCATTTCTAGCATAACGTCCATGGCATTTTTATACATTTTAACGCTACATAGCGTTATCAGCTGAATAAATGACTTCTCAAACTCTTTCGTGAAGTTATTTGTACCATGATTTGCACACCATTGTCATCCAGTGTTTAAGACCTGTAACATCTTCTCCTGTGTTTCATGATACTCTGTAGATTGCCCATGCAAGTCACACAGGAGCAAAACTACAACAGTAGGATTAGCTTGGATTTGTGTTATAGAGGGGGAAGAAAATGTTTGTGAAAAGTATGTTTGAGTAGAAATGAACTTGGAAATGCATGATAGACGTGAAGTAGGAATTTGCCTTTAAAGCTTTTAAAGAAATGTCTGTGACTCCAGATGCTGGGACTGCCTGCTGGCATGTCCTGGAGAAGGACAGCCAGCCACCAAAAACCAATTTCCCCATTGATTTCAAGAGGGAAGCACTGGGGTCCTTTCATGGCGAAGACGCCAAAGAGCCGCTGCAGTGCTATCAGCAGGTTCATTTTCCACATATATTGACAAGATTTTCTTAGAATTGGCGAACCTTATGTCATCTTTCTGGGGCAGCTGCTTTTCTTCCCTGTGGCTTTCACGTGATCTGGGTATTTGCCCTGTTAAGCACTTTGCACAATAAAAACACACATGAGCACAGCTTTTTGGTATTGCTCGGTGTCATGCAGTGATGGAGAGCACCCAGTGGGGCTGGCGTGAGGGTTAATTAGGCAAGACAACAAGGAAGATTAAGGTTACACTGCCTCATTACACTGCCGTTGCCTTATATCACCCCACAAGCTGTTGACCTTCAGATGGAGTCTCAGGAATAAAAAGAAAGGTTTGATCTCTGGGACTTCTGTTTTGAAACACAATAAAGATGCTCAGAAGGCCCTTTTCATGCTGAAATTTCATAAAGAGAGAAGGGATGGAAGAAGACTGTCTTTTTTTTTTCCAGGCAATTTGGGCCCCCGGCTTGTGTTCTGCATAGATCTGTTGAAGCCATTGTGATTTGCAGAGAGGTTTTGTGTTACGGGAAGGGTCCACTGTTCCAGCAAGTGGAAGCAATTGGCTTGTAAAGAAGGCATTTGTGTGGCATTGCAAAAGGGACTCTCCAACCACACACCTTCTCCACGTGGATGACGAGAGAGGCTAAGGGCCAGCTCAGGGATGGGGTTTCAGCAGAGAAGCTCTCCACTGAACTGCTTTTCTTGTCTTCAGCCAAGAATGTGACTTTTTGGAGTAGCACATTGCTTATCTCCCCCACTAGCTGAAAGGGTACATCCAGCTTGGTGTCCCCCCACAACCAGCAGGGACCTTATCAGTCTCTAGAGGGTTTTTGGCCAGGACCTCAAAGAGCCACCATCACAGCTGGTGTGTTCACCCCCCCCATTTCCCTGCCTTGGGAGTGGATAGAATGGGGCAATTTATCTTACTCTGCAGAGCTCCCTGTGTTTGCATTTCCATGCCATGGGCACAAAAGGATGGCCACCATGGGCTGCTGCCCATCCAAGGGCTCCTGCACTACCTCCTGGCAGCTCTGGCAGGGATACCAGCTCAGCCTGCAAACAACAGCACGCTTGATAGCTACAAATACAGGACCACACGCTTCAAACCTTTGTTTTTAAACCTCTGAACGTCCATCTCAGTCTTGGTCCTAACAAAGGCTTTAAACAGCACAACGCCAGCAGGTACCATGCTGATGGGAGCCATCAGCAGTCAGCCATTACCTGTGATGTCTTTAACCAGTCCTTTGGCCCCAGCCTTTTCTGGAGTCATGGATGAATGGACACTTGCCACTAAGTCTCCAACTATGCCGTGGAGAGCGGTAAAATTCTCTAGGTTGAAAAGGTGGGTATCGAAGGGTTCGCTTGCTATTTCCTTTAACTCCCCTTCCACCGCATCCTGCATGCCGACCGCAAACATGTTTACATGGGCCGATTTAAGGACAGATGATGGCAGAGCCACATCATCCTGGGATTGTCCATCCGTTAACACTATAATAACCTGGGGGACGCCTTCACTGGCTCTGCTTCCAGCAGCTTTAGTGAGGTGGTTCTCGATTAGGTACTCTAATCCTTTTCCAGTCTTGGTGTCTCCCCCCATGTAAGACATGTTGGCAATATGGGACAGGACGTCTCGGGTAGAGGGGTAGGTATTTAACTGGAACTCTGTATGAGGGTTTCCGCTGAACTGGACCAGGGCAAAGCGAAAATCATTTCCTCCCACATCTAAAGCTTTTACAACATCATACAGAAACTCTCGAACGAGTTGGAAATGTTCCTTCCCAATGCTCCAAGAGGAATCCACTAGAAATATTATATCAGCCACAGCAACGGTTTTGACAGCTTTAAAAAAACAGATGGGGGTTTAGGATTTTCTACCAGTCAGCGCAAACATGCCTCTTCCTCCTCCTCCTCCTCACCCAAATAACCAACAGCCTCTTTCGCATGGTAAAAGTGAAGCTTAGCTTCCCCTTATCACCCAAAGCAAAATGAAAAGTGCTGGGGAAAGACCAGGCAGCCACCAGTGCCCTGACACTGCAGGCATTGGGGGACAGGAGGGGACAGCATGCGACCTATCCTTCCTGGGAAGGGGGAGGTGAGATGCTTCTCCCCTCCTGGACCCTAACTACATGGGTTTGGACGCAAGCCCTGAGCCAGACAAAGATGCCTGTGATTTCATGTGTGAATTTTGGCTCGCTTGGCTTCAAACCACCCCTGGTCTCCTCTGCTTTTTTTTGCTGGCTTAGGGCTTTGCTGGCTCCACAACGGTGCTCGAGGAAGAACGAGCTGCTCAGTTTAGGTGCTGGTGTGAGTTTTCCATAGTTCCCGTTCTGCTAGCACCCCACCCTCTCTGTGACATCAAGTATGGTCTCAAAGACACCAGCACCTTCTCTTAAAAAAAAAACCAAACAGCTTTTCTGCAGGTTAATGGCAGTGTTCATCTCACCACCAAATGCGCTCCTACACATGCAAGGAGGGCCAAGCTGCTGTGCCCAGGAGAAAACACTCTCGGGGCCACCCTGGGTGCACATCCCGCACCCTTGTCCCCCTCCAGAGCATCCTCCAAGGTACGCTACTGGCCAGCGACATGCTCAGAAAGGCACTGCGTGAGCGTTGGCCAAGGTCTGGGTCCGAAAGGACCCTCAGCCGAGGAGGAGCTGAGGAGCAGAAGGTAAACCACAACATACCATCAACATGCACATTAAAAACCAAACGGGGCGAACGCATCAGTGTGAACTAGTGGCATACTTGTACTGGGGCAAAGTCGAGTAAAGCAGGCTGGTCTTACCTGCTTGCTGCTGGGCACAAACCAAGTAAAAGCCTGAGAGTAGGAGGCAAAACATTGCCACAAGGGGCAAATGTCGATGTTTCCTCATTTTGGTCTTTTATCCGAGTTTTCCTTGTATTCTTTTTGTTTCAAAGCACCCAATGTGAGACCTAAGGGAGAAAGACAGGGAGAGTTAGAAACAGTGGCAGTGCTGGCCAGACATGGATGAAGCACAAGATAGAAAGGCCGAACCATGTGTTTTTGCAATGCTTTTGTGGCACTTTGGCAAGAAAACAATATTTTAATGCTGGACAGAGTCTCCTTGTAGCAAGCATTTCTTTGGAAGAGGAATCATCACACACATAACCGGTATTTAAACACCCCTGTGGACTTCAATGGCTTTCTTCTCACCAGTGCTGTCCCAGATAATACCTAATATATCAGAAAATGGCCATCCTAGGTTTCTACCACCAGCCCTCAATATGTATGATGGCCCCCCCCTCACCTGTCTTTCTTGCCCATGGATGACCAGCTGAAACACCTTGGCCAATTTGCTCCCTCTTGCTGTTGCCCTTTCTTATTTTATCATTTACAAATGCCATAATAATAATTTCCCTGAACATTCCTCTTTGCCTCAGCTCACCTCTTCAGCTGTCCCAAACATACAAATGGAAATTTAATTACTCCAGACCCAAGCGAGCCACATGATCTGGCTGCATAGCAAAGGGCCCTTGGACTCCTCCAAGCTCATAGCTCTGGTGGTGGAATAGCCTGCAACAGCTGATCACATTTTGGAAAGGTACCAAGAATAATATTTCACGTGTTGGAGCCAAAAATGTAATTTATGTAAGCTTCTTATCTGTGATCCTCCTGGCAAGCCTTCTGAAACAATGTTGCCTTCAGGAGAGCCGTGTATCTGTTGTCATAGAGATGGCCAATTTATTATTTAATCTTCATTTTCAAGCCTACAGAGCAGAAACCAGCAAGGCTTGTTTAACTGAGAAAATATCCTCCCAAAAGAGAATGCAGTGATTTAATACTTTTCATTCCCCAAAAGGAGCTCAAATACTCAAATGAGCCAAAAGTGATTCAAATACATCAAGCTATTAACCAGGTCCTCATAAAAAAAAAAAGGTTTTTTTTAAAAAAATCAGTTTTTATTACCATCCTTGCAATCCAGAGAGTTATGACTGATTTAAGAGTCTAAGAGGACTGAGAGGAAGACTAAGCCCCTTTTTAAGGAAAGCCATACACTTTGGCAGAGGTAGGAACAGAAACAAGTGCTGGGAATTAGGGAAAATTCAGAAATAAACATCTAAAGAGCTAAGCCCTCTTCCACTGAAGAGAAACTCCTCAGGGCTATCAGAGTGGGCTTCAGTGGGAAGGAGGGGACAATGTCTACCTTTTCCAAAACCTGGCATGATCCCAACACTGTCACTGGCTCCCTGCACGTCAAAGCTGAGTTGGGGTCTGGTCCTTCCTGGGGGAAGGAGTTTGCAGCGTTTGCTCTTCCACGGGCTCCTGATAGCATTTATAAATGCCATAGAGTATGTGTCAGGGGAAAACTGGCCTCTACCTTTCCCTCCCCATGTCTATAATAATAACAATACCAGGTGGAGGGCATTTAACAGGCACCCAGAGCCAGCAGCTAGCACACAGCATTAATTAAGACGTTCAAGTGTTCCCTGTTATTGGCAACTCCTCAATTTATAGCAGCAGCTGCTGCAGCCCAGAGGTATCGTTATCATTCATAAAAAGATTAAGAATCATCCTTGTTAGCTGGCACCCACCCATCCTCCTGGCCACTTCAGTCCAAGCCAAACCTCCCAGTGCCTCCAGTGGGAGCAAACCTGCTTTGCTGGGCTGTGTCCCTGATTTACAGCTTGCTTCCCGAAAGCCTAGGTACACCAGAAAGCTAGGCTCTGCCTCCCCATGGGCACAGGACTAGCCATGGGTGCTGCTGCAGGGTTCCTCCCCTGAGCACGCAAATACAGAAAGGTTTGTAGGTCCTGGAGGTGAGGTTTGCAAAAAGCACTG
This sequence comes from Eurystomus gularis, assembly GCA_013400335.1. Lineage (NCBI taxonomy): Eukaryota > Metazoa > Chordata > Aves > Coraciiformes > Coraciidae > Eurystomus > Eurystomus gularis. Next base: position 195,928 of record VZZY01014212.1, on the reverse strand, counting down.
AGCTTGTGACAACCACCCATCTGATCCTACCAGAGCATCTTCCACTCTGAGCAGAAGGGGTTTATAGAAGAGCTGCAAGGTTTTTGAGATGATCTGGCCTTGTAGCATCCATTGGGAATAAAAATGCTGCTTAGCAATGAATGAAAAATGTGAAATAAAGTGCACGTGATGGAAGAATGGCCTGTTAAAATAATGTATGCCATAAAAGTGCTAGTATTTCTTTTCTGAAACACAGGAAGTTATTATCCTGTTTATTAGCTGCTGGCATCCTATCCCTCTGCAGTCACAACAGCTGGGGTGAGTAGAGCATCAAGATAAACCAGCAAAAATTAATGTCTCATCAGTTAATAAGTGACAGGAGCAAAGCAAACATTTGGGTTTTTTTTCGGTTTGAACACTGAGCAGCTGCAGAGAGCCACATGGGGCTGTTTACAGCCATGAAATGCAGCAGAAAGGAAAAGCAAATCTCCCTGCTGCTACAAAACCTCCCCTGCCCACAACAACCTTCACGACCCTTCTGCAGTGGTGGGCAACTGGGCTTTGCATCAAATGGGATTTCCAAACTCAATGGTAGATCTACATCACTCTGAGAGTGGTGAGACACTGGAACAGGTTGCCCAGGGGAGCTGTGGATGCTCCATTCCTGGTGGTGTCCAAGGCCAGGTTGGATGGGGCCGTGAGCAACCTGGAAGTGTCCCTGCCATGGCAGGGGGGTTGGGACTAGATGATCTTTGAGGTTCCTTCCAACCCAAATAATTCTATGATTCTATGATATCTAAGGCTGCTTTGGCTGGAAATCCCTTCAAGAACTGCCTTGCCCATGTTGAAACAAGTAGCCTGGGGGAGAGCTGGGGCTAGACCCAACTCTGTTAAGTTCCTTTGGGTCATGGTTCAGCCCTGGAGCCTTGCAGCAGTGAAACCACTGGCTGTATTTTAGGTACTTCCACCTTGGCAAACCCAATGGCTGCAAGTCATGACTCAGCCCTTGGGGTACCATGAGATAAACCTGGATATCACAGTATATTAAAACAACACTCGTTCACAGCTTTGGTTTATTTGCCCAGGCCAGCTGGGAAATACAGCACCCCTTTCAAGCAATAATATGTTGGTTGTTCTTTTCAATCACTTTCTTTTGCCATTTTAGCCTTGAGGAGACCTCCAGACCTGTTTCCTGCTTTCTCTGTGACAAGAGCCAAGTTTTAGCATCATGCTTCCCCAAAATCATCCTAAAGTCACAGCAGCTGAGATTAGTTATTAGAAGGAAAGAAGCAGCAAAGTCTTGCAAGAAGAGGTGATTGATGTCTCTAGAGACTGCCAGCTTATAGGAAAGAGGAGCATTTAAGCACAGATGTGCCTGATCAGGGTTTTCCCTTATATTCCCCCCTCCACAGCACCCTTGTTAGCAATGAAGGAGGAGCTGGGTGCTTGTAGAGAGGGGTGGCTGAGAAGATGACCTTCCTGGAGCAGAAGGCACTAGAGGAGAAGCAAAGACAGCATGTTTTTTGTAGAGGTAACATGAGGGTTTTGTGGGGTTTGAAGAAAAATCTGCTAAGATGCGGTTTGACTGAACCAACAGCGAGTCTCTGGCTTGGTGAGAGAAGTGGATTTAAGGCAGTAAATGACGTTATTTTTATTGTTTGGAGGTAGGTCTTGCTTGGCTGTGCCTTAGTGAGGCACAAGTAAATTGCACTGCTCAATGTGCTCTTGCTTTGTGTCCCAAACTAATACTCGTCACAAGCTGAAGATGGCATCAGATTGTAGTGGGTGGAGAATAAAAACAAGGTTGTGAACTTATGTTAGTTCGTTTTGATTATGACTGGTGTCTGTTTTACAGTGTTATTCTTCTGGTTTATTGTTATTTTCAGTCATTGTATTTTCAATAGGGTGATTTCATTCTGGATTTTTTTATTAACATTTCCTTGAAGTTCTAGGGGGTGAAAGCTCTGGTGGAGCTTTTGATATAGCCACTGCAAGCTGGAAAAAAGTGCTGAAAAACCTGACTGTGGAGTGCCTTTAGAAAAGCCAAATGTTTTCCCAAACTATTAAGAATGAGCATCAAAAACCTGGGTAGCCAGTCTCTTAGTAATTCATGTGCTAAAAGATTAACGTCTGTAGCCTTCAATAATCTGAAGGTTTTATGTCTGTCGAGAGTTTATAGAGTGTGTGGTGACCTCTTAATATCACAGGATGTCCTCCATTTCATCAGAAGATATACATCTGTTACTAATAATGCTTTCACAAGGCAATCATTTCTACTGCTAACACAATGAAGTGATTTCCTTAAATATTATCCCCAGCAGCTATTCCTTTGCTTGTTGCATATTTCTCTGTGCATAGGGTTTGACATTTTACTTTTTTTTTTTAGTGGATGTTTCGAGCTTGGTTTAAGCGATCATTTGTGCATGTTTTTTTTTCACTAGAGTGTAATTAAAATCTGTAAAAGCTCACAGAAGAGAAGTAGACTTAAAGGCAAAACATAAAAAGGCAGAGAAAAGTTACTACAGATGTTCCATGTCGCTTTGATTCGCTATACACTCCTATCAGCTGGCTGGCTCTGCGAGGGAGAGAAAGTATCTGTGGCTTTGGTGTAAATACAGATGTGATCTGTGTTGTGCATAGATACGGATCGGTGCAATGGCAGGTGGAAGGAATAATTAATATTGTTGCAAAATACCTCTTAAATCTGAACTCCCAGCTGGGCAGTGCTTCAGGCACTGATGCTATCATGCTGGACTGTAAGAGCAAGAAACCGGCATAGCTGGAGCTGTTGGAGGGGTTTTCTGCACTAGTGTTTTGTAGTTGCTTGATGCTTTTCTTCAAGGCTAAAGGACTGAGCTGGACAGAACTGACTCAAGTCTGGAGTATTGCATCCAGTTCTGGGCTCCCCACTTCCAAGAAAGACAAGGAACTGCTGGAGAGAGTCCAGTAGAAGTTATGAAGATGAGGGGACTGGAGCATATCTGTGACAAGGAAAGGCTGAGAGCCCTGGGGCTGTTTAGCCTGGAGAAGAGAAGGTTGAGAGGGGATCTGGTCAACAGGGAAAGGAAAGAGGACTCAAACCAAGTGTGGTGGGCAGAGCCATAACTTGCATGCTCCTCTTCTGGGGACAAATGGCCTGTGTTTGGTCTTAGCCTTGGGAGCCTGTACAGCTTTGCTAGATGGCAGACAGGGACATTTGGGACGCATCACTGTCCCAGACCCCAGTAGATGTGGTCCAGTTTTCCTGCCCAATCATGGGGCATCCTCCCAAAAGTACCTTAAATAAAAACCTGAAAAGAAATTGGAGCCTTGAAATTCCCTTGTGCATGTGGGGTGAGTCAGCTTCTACTGGAAGAAAGAGGTGGATTTGTACCTGTGTCCCACCAGCTTTTCTGAAACAGGATCAGGAAGGACATGAGGGAGGGCAAAACATCATCCCACAGTGCAGGAGATGAGATGCTGTAAGCATTCTCCAGACCCCTCTAAAAGTTTGCACTGTGGGAATGCCTAGGCCAAAACCGAGGGACCTCTACCTTCATCTGTGTTTATTTTGTGGGCATTTCCCCACGTGTCATCACTCTGTTTCCCAAGCAAGCTTCACAGCCTGAAATCCTCTTGCCTTCCTTGTTCTCTGCTATATTTCAGGGACTCTGCATGTCCCTGGAAGAAGCAGTAAAGCCATGAGGCTGCAGTAAGCCTTGCAAGTGGCTTGAAAGTGGACACTGGCTGCACCAAACAACTTTTTGCAGCCCCAGCAGTGGGATACACATCCAGTTGTGGCTGTGGAGCAACCATGGAGGAGAAACAGCTCCTGAAATCCTCATGTGGAGCCGTGGAGGCTGAGATTCACCTCTGAAGGTGATGCATAATCTTCTCTTGGATGCATGGCCCCCATACCCCCTAAATTTTTCTGTACTGTTAAGAGTTCTAAGCTAGGAAAAAAGTTAGCCAAAAGCCACCTCAGCAGTGATTTGAGCTGCTAGGAGGCTAAATGTCATTATATTTTCATGTGAAATATCTTTGTCACCTTTGAAAAGGGACATAAGTGTCTCAAGCCTCTGACCTGGCTACCACTTCATCTGAGAGCATTAACTGTCACCTGGCCCAACAGTCTCCAGGAGAAGCAAGGCTATTTCTTGACTACAAGAGTGGTAAGGCACTGAAACATGTTGCCCAGAGAGGCTGTGGATGCCCCCTCTCTGGAAGTGTTCAAGGACAGGTTGGATGGGGCTTTGAGCAACCTGGTCTAGTGGGAGGTGTCCTTGCTTATGACAAGGGGGTTGGAACCAGATGGACAGGTCCCTTCGAACCCAAACCATTCTTCGATTCTGAATTCTAGAAACTCAGGGTGAGCTGTAGAAGACAGATCCTGACCTTATTCATGACTCCAAGTGGAGCCATTTCAAGTTGTAGCAGCTCCTCTGAAGGATTTCCATTAACTTTGCTGCCATCTAGCATTGATGGCACTGGAAAAGTGAGGATTGTTGGCTTCAGGGCTGTTCCTGAAAACATTTCTTCCTACAAAGGTAGACCTGAACATTAAAAGCACACAAGCCTAAAAGGGTGGGAAATTCTCCTGCTTTTGTAAACCACTTGAGCTCTAATTTTCTGATTTTTTTTTTTTTTTAAACCAGCATTCAGCAAAGCAACAGCTATGTTGCATTTTATGTTAGCATTTACTATGAATCACATACTCATTTCTGTTCTTATAAGTGTGCTGTTGGCTTAATCTCATTGTTTTCTTCATCTGAAGACCAAGACTAAAATAGAGTAGTTAATAAGAGGAAAGGGAGTATTTGCTGAGGAAAAAAAAGGGAAACTCCCTCAAAGATCAATGACTCTTTATGTATACTAACCTAAGCCTCCTAGAGCGTCTCCACCCAAACAAATCAGCTCCTTAATGTGGAACACAGAGCACTTAAAAAGGTGGAAAAAGTGATGGGTGTGCAAAGCAGTAAGGCTGGCCATGATTCACAGCGGAGGGCAGGCGGGCAATGCTACGGGTGGCCAGCCCTGCTGCTGTGCACGCCCAACGTGGGGGCAGGTTCATCTCTTTGCTGCAAATCAAATGTGCCCGGGCTGGGAGAATACACTCCAAGGCTGGCAAGGCTGTGCAGTCACCAGAGGCTGTGCTGATGGAAGGAATAAGATGTTCCCTTCCATTCTGTTCCTGGACAGGCACGTAGCAAAAGCTGAGAGGAACTTTTTTTTTTTCCTTCCTTGACATGTGGGAATAGAGCAGTGGCTCGTTTAGCTCTCCCTGAAGCTGAGGAAGGTTAATGCATTGAAATGGGAAATTGCAAAGACGTTTGAAAAAACAGAAAAGGAACCAGGGAGTCTGCTGATAAAATGGAGAGGGAATGAATGAATGAGGGGTGGCAACAGCAAGCATGCAGCCCTGCGTTCCTATCTTAGAATTGCAATTGCACCCCGGTCATGGTCAACCTCTCTGCAAAGACCAGGGTGGCATGAGGGTATAAGATTGGGGATGGAAAGCCCATTTACCTGAGCTCTAGGAGCTGTCTTGGTATCTCTAGTAATGCTAAGTCAAGGGATGACACCAGGGAGAGGCATAGTTGTCTACTCTGCTGCTGCATTCCTACATGACCTTGGAGAAATTCCCCCAGCTCCCTGCAACCTCCAGCTGGAGACATCTCTCTGGCCTCCACAAAGCTCCTAAACTGGGTGGTTGTGCCCCAGAAACAGTACAATATAAGCACAGTAATTATCCAACCATAAATACTGACTTTTAAAAAAAAAACAACCAGTAAGTAATAGAGTAAAGCCAGAAGTTTGTAAAATGCAGCATTCCTCCACAGAGAGCATACATGAATCATTGCAACAACCAGAAATGAGCAGAGAGTTTCCCAATGCACCCTCTGGAACCAGAGTGGCTTTGGCCACCTCTGCTCCAGCCAGTTTTGGCTCCTGTGCCTGTTCAGAAAACCAATTTGGCTGTAACCCTCTCTCAGTCTGGGCTTCACTTGGGAAGGGAGAGTTTTCTAAGCCAAGAGGGGTGGTGGTGGGGTGTCTACATGATTAGTCATAGCCACCCCCTCAGAGAGCATTGCTATGTGCAAAGCCCTGGGGAGCTGAGGGCAACTGAGGCTATGGGGAGAAAGGCAGGAGGTAGCAGGGATGGGGGCCTTGGAGAGGGAAGGTGGCTCCACACAAGGCTGGAGAGACCTTGGGGAAAAATATCTGATGTTTGGCCAATTTTCCTCACCATGGCTGACTGCGAGAGGATGAGTATTGTCCCTGCAGCAGCAGGGACATTCCCAGCAGTGGGACCTGCATGAAGTGGACAGGCTGACAAGCATCTCTGGCTAGTTCATCCCACCTTGCCTTGAGGCAGGAGGAGTGAAGGCTTCTGTCAAAGAACCTCCAGCCCTGAGGGCGTGCCTCAGGAGCAGGAGACGGGCAGTGAAGTCCCCTCCTTGAAGAATCCCACTCATGCACGTACCTCCTTGCACCTCCCCAGATCACAACATGCCCTCCTTAGGACACCCATCCCATTGCTTCCTGGGGTATCCTGCCCCTGTCCCACCAAGCTGCTGCTGCAGTGATTTCAAGGCATCAAAGACAAAAACTGTCCTGAAGCAGTGGGGGAAATATTCTACTTGTTGGTTTTGAGTTAATTTAATTCCCCCATGGTGACAGGGCCTGGAGTGTCCCCATGCGCCTGTAGTGCATCGGCTCAGGAAGGAGGCTCCTGGTGCGAGCGAGTTGACTGCATTGCTTTGCTTTTCCAAGCGCAATGCAAGCCTGGGGGTAGCTTTCCTCTGAGGACACCACTCTATGTATGGGATGGGTTTTGTCCAAAATTTCTTGAAAAATCCCCAAACACCCCACCAAGTAGGGAAAATGCAGCACAGCAGCTGCTGAGCCCAGGCTAAGGGCTCCCGCGTGGAAAGCAACACTTACCCCTGAGCGAACCCCCCAAAAAGTTTCTTATTCCAGGATTTTTCACTCCAAGGCGCCTCTCACCCTTGCTTCATGGTGAGCCAGTGCTGCTCAGCCTTCCTGGTCCCCACTCGCCTTGCTCGGTGGGAAGCGAGCTCCAGCGGGGCGAGGGAAATGGGGGTGCACTGGTCCCTGTGAGACAGCTGCCGTGGATCTGAGCGAAGCCGGAGGAGGCAGCTGGCGTGGGAGTGCTGGGGGGCCGGGCGATCCGACGCGGCAAATGGGATCCAGATGGTTGGTGCTGGCGCTCTTGGGGCTGAGGTCAGAGCTTCTCATCACACACGGTCCCCTCTTCGTCCTGGGGACACCTCCGCACTGTGTGGCTTCCCCTTGCCATGCTGGCCCCGCTGTCTCCAGATTTCTTCTCCCTGTTACCAGTGAGAAATTGGTTGGTTTTTTTTTTTCCAAAAAGAAGCTTTGCAGGGTTGCAGGAGTGGATTTAACTATTTCTTAGTTGGGAAGGGCTGGACTTGGATGTTTGCAGGAGCTGGGATGTGCCAAGGATCATACCAAGTTCTGCAGGGCTCCCATGAAATGCCGTTTAGAGATGCTCGAGACGGCAGAAAGCTCAGCCTCTCCCCCCGAACAGTTACAGGCAGCAGCACAAAGGGAGAGAGTCTCTTCTTGATGCAGTTTTCTAGTTACATGTAACAGCAGTTTTGTACTTTGCAAGATGGGGAGGAAGAAGTAGGGGGACTATGTTAGAGCAGAACTTATAAAGGTTAGACCCTTAGCATAAGGACAAATATATTAAAATATATATAACCTACCAAAAGGTTTAAAGCAAAAAAAAAAACAAACTTGAAAGGCAACAAATCAAGTCAGAAAATTCCTGATTGGTCTTTTTTCTTTTTTTATCTATGTGCTCTGAAAAAATAACCTTTTATTAGGCAGAGTTTATCAGACAGATTTAGGGGTCTAATTTTATCCCTCTGCCTGGAGTGGCAGGATGTTACTGGTCAAAGTTAAACATTTCAGTCTGGACTGGGTTGTGTTTTCCAAGAAATGATGGTATGGAAACATTAATTCTTATCTCTTGCCCTTGTTTGGTTCCATATAAGGCTGGAAGTGAGATGGTGTCCCTGGAATCAAATAGTCAAATTCTCTTCATTTCAAGTGGGGATTTATTATGTTTGCTCTAGGTTTTGTGCTGTTCAAAAAACTAGCCACATAAAGAAATAGCTGGAATGCTTCAGGAAAGTGCTGAGCCCTCAAACTGATGCAACAGCTCCGTTTTAAAATGGTGCTTGGCTTGGTGCTTGCGGGAACTGCAAACTGGCCTCACAGAGGGATCCAGCACAAACATCCCCAGCTGCACGCCTGAAAGTGAGTAGGGTTTTGTGCGTGTCCCCCCAGATCTGGCAAGCTGGAGCTCAAAGGCAGGGTGTTCTCAAATAATAAATGTGCCAGGAGAAAGGGAGCTGCAGCTCCTTGGTAGGCAGCTGAACTAGACGGTGGAGGAAACAAGGTCTGCTGGAAAGCAATGATAAACTAATGGTGGCCAAGATGGGTGAGGGATAGATGTTAAAAGATAAAATATGATGGAGGTGCACTACGTAGCCAGAAGCATCCGAGCCACAGGATTTTTCCTTCTGAACTCTGTTGTTGGGAGGAGAGCCTGACTGGGATGCTGTGGTGGCACCTGGAGAACCCCATAAAGCAGGAGCTTGTAGCCATGGATGCTCTTGCCCTGTTGTCAGCCTCTTACTGACAGGCAGGTGATGTGCTACCCTCTAGCTTCTCCTGCCTTTGGTCTTCTAGGCTATTTCCTCTCCTGAGCATCTCAGCCCTGTTGTTACCTGTATGATGCATCCATCAAGAATTACATCTACCAACTGGGGTCTGGAGGTTCCAGTTTGCTGCTGCCAGTGGAAACCAGTATGGTTTGGTCATACAAACTCAATAGGAACAGGGATCAGTATTGTCACTAGTTCAGACAGCCTTCAAAAATCATAGTTTTCTGCAATGAAGGAACGCAGGAAAAAGTTTAAGTAACTGGCAAAAACAAAATAGTAAAACACAGGAAAGCTCCAGCACCCCAGAACAGTAGAGGTAAAAAGCCAAAACAGAGGGCTGGCGACAACGTAACAATGTTGGTGAAATGTGTACGACCTGCACTGTACGCCTATTGCAGCTTGACCAAGAACATATTTAACTTGGAAGGTAGTATTTAATATTTTCATGATGCAGAATTGGTCTTAATATGGTTTTAATATTGAAGTGACTTTTACCAAGTGCTCCAATAATTAAATGAGACTATGAGAAGTTTTGAATTCCCATCTGATTGCCTTTATGACTGTAATAACCAAGCTGAAACTCTTTCCTTTCCCAAAAGGGGCTTTGTAGCTGGCACACAGGGGGAGAGCAGCCAGCCAGGATGCTGAGGGAGTTTTGGGGTGGGGAAGGGGTGACTCTGCAGGGACAGACTTCTTTCCATCCCCAGGCACCAAACAAACCCTCTCTGATAATTAGAAGACTGAATTACATTGCACTGGTAATTTCTAGAGGCAGCTGCGACTAAGTTTAGCAAGATTCCCTCCCTAAGGTATTAATAACTAGACGTGATTAATGCTATGAGTCAGGAAGAGGGTTTTGAGGAATTCTCTTTCCACCCACGATGAAAAAAAGCTTTGTGTGCTCCTTTCCTGCCTGAATGCAAAGGGGACCATGACATCCTCCTATTCCCAGAATAAGGGTCTCAGCTTGGGACCCTTAAGAAAAAATACAGTGAAACAAGCAGAGTGGTGAAATTTTGCAGTTCTCTTCCGCGTGTGGATGCTGGGCCATTTCTACCTCCAATTTAAGACATGCTCTATGGATTTCTCCCATGCACAGGGTGGCCAGCTCTGGGTCACATATACATGGGGACACCAAGGAGCATCCTGCCTTGGCTCCATCCTTGAGCACCACCTGCTGGCTTCCTCCAGGGAATCCTTGGACATCCACCAAGCCCACAGTCCCTTCTTTCAAGACATGGATGCTGCTTGCTCTGAAATTAGTGGGTACCACCAAACCCAAGGGTTGCTCTGTTATTTTTGTCACCAGCCTGAGCACCTGCACAAAGGCCGTGGCCTTCACACCCCTGTTTCAAAGAACAGGCTCTTTCATAGACTCCTTTAGGTTGGAAAATATCTTTAAGATCATCAAGCCCAACTATTAAGCCAGCACTGCTATGTCACCAGTAAACCAGGTACCTCAGCACAATAGCTACATGGCTTTTTAATCTCTCCAGTGATGGAGACTCTACCATCGCCCTGGGCAGTCTAGGCCAGGCCTTGGCAACCCTTTTGGAAAAGAAATTTTTCCTTGTGTCCAACCTGAATGCCCTCTGGTGCAACTTGAGGCAGTTTCCTCTTGTCCTATTGCTTGGGGAGAAGAGACTGACTGCCACCTTGCCCCAAGCTCTTTTCAGGGAGTTGTTGAGAGTGAAAAGGTCTCCACTGAGCCTTCCTTTCTCCAGGTTCAACAACCCCAGTTCCCTCAGCCACTCCTCACAAGACTTGTTCTCTAGACCCTTTGCCAGTTTTCTTGTCCTTTTCTGGACATGCTTCAGCCCCTCAATGTCCTTCTTGGAGTGAGGGGCCCAAAACTGAACCCAGTATTTGAGGGCAGCCTCCCCAGTGCTGAGTCCAGGGGGGATGATCCCTGCCCTAGTCCTGCTGGCCACACTAGTGCTGATCCAAGCCAAAAGCAAGGCAGAGCTTCTCTACTAGAATAAGGGCAGGGTTGCAGACTGCATTTAAACTTTGCTTGCAGTAGATGGTTTTCATTAGTTCCAAAGCATTTGCAGTTGCTTTCATCCAAGTACTTCCCCCGCCACCAGTACCCTGCTTAGGAAGTGGTCCAGTAAATATTTTCTGAAGCTTTTCTTGGTTTTGCTTTTCTCCTACGCTTTCTGTTTGTCTGCCTCTGCGCAAAGAGCTCTTGATGTGTTTGTGCCATGTTCAATACCACACTTGACTTTGAAGCAGCCAGGGGGACAAGGCAGAAGGATCTCTAGAGCATGCAGAGAGTGGGGAGAATGTGAGCTGGGCAGGTCAGGGTAGGAATTAAAGCAAGAGCCTTAATTAGGGAATTAAGACCCTTTGGCTCTGCCCTTCTCATCCCATCTCTGGCAAAGAAATGAAAATGCTGCTGCAAAATCTCCCTCCCATCCTCAAGGATGAAGTCATTATGGCAGGTTTAAGGCAGGCTGCACTAGGAGGGGTCTTGGGAAAGCCTTTAGGATGCTACAAGCATCCCAGCAAGCTGGGCTTAATTGCAATCAGGGGCACATCCCCTAACTGGCACCAGGGGAGAGAGGTTTGTGCCCCAGCACAGGTTGATGGGGTGGGTATTAGTGTGTTCCCAGGGCTCCCTGGGGTAGTGCTGGGGAAATTGTAGTCTTGGGATCTCTCTGCCACTGGCTGTATGATTACAGGTAATTTATCTGCTCTGCTCTGTCTCATCTCCTTATCTGTAAGGTAGCGGGGTTTGCCTTCCTAGTTTGTGCAAAAGGCAAAAAACAGGGATCAGTGTGACTGCTGTCTTTAGTTGAGCACGGGTTGGAGTCTTTTGATTTTTGGTTTCTACAGTTTGGGGTTGGTTTTTTTTCCCATCAAAGCACTTAAAAAAATCTACGTATGCTACTAGACATCTCACTTTTGATAAATTGGTGATTTCTTAAAAGGGTGCCGGTTTTGTTGGGGCATTTCTGAGGCTAATACTGCTAATAAATCACAGTGACAGGCTAACCCCAGGAGAAGCAATAATGGCAAACCTACACCAGGGCTGCATGTATTATCCAAGTGTATATATACCCTTAATCCACAGCCTATTGGAGAGATCATAATTCAAAAGCAGCAGCTTGGAGCCCTGACCAACAACATCCCGCAGAAAGCTCTTCTGCTGGAAGAGCTTTTCAGCTTCTGCAATGAGAAGGAACAAACCACACTGAAATATGTAAATAATGTGAATATTTCCCCCTCTAAGACAACACTCAGCTTGCAGGTCAGTAAACTGTAATGTGAACCGTGATGCTAGGTGTCTAGGAAAGATGCTAGCTGAGCTCTTTTTCAGAATCCAGTTAACTCAAAGTGTGTGAGATGCGCCTTGGTCAGTGCAGACCTTGCCAGCCACTGCTTTGGGTTGATCCTGGTTTCTTGTTTTGGATACTCCCAGGTGATGCCTTGCACAAGGGGATTCAAAAAGTCTTTCAAAGTCTTGACCTCCATGTCCTGTGCTGCATAAAAAGCCATTTGAAATGGGCTGAATTTCAATGGTTTGATGAAACTTCCCATTTTGTGATGGCAATGACTGTTAGCAATCACTAGGGAGAGAAACAAGGTGGCTTGAAAAGAGCTGGAGTAGGAGAGAAGCCAGAAATACTCGGTGCCACGTGGGTGGGATGATGTAACGGCAGACGAGCTGAAGAGGAATTATAGGGAATTATTCATAGCCATGAATGAGTGTTATGTTAGTCAGGGAGACGGGAGGGAAAAGACCTGAGGGTTTGCTGCAGCCAGTTCATTGGAAACCTGTGGTCATTGTGCGCAAGTGCTAAAGAGAAAAAACATCGCGTGTTATGGAAAGAGGGAAAGGACAACACTGAAAATGTGAAGTTCTGTATTGATATACCAGTCCCCAGGAGATATGTTCTTGTTAGGGTTCCCTATTAAGGGAATAAAAATATATATTTTTATCCTGCACTGTTAATGGAATAAAAATACCTTTTTTTAAACCTTGCCCATGTGGATTTTTCCATGATAAATGGTGTTTTCCACAAGCAAATATTGTTTGCAGGTGGAGTGAGAACAAAGAGAGCAGCAATGCTGGAGTCTGAAAGGGGACCCATGTTAGCCAGGGCTGCTGCTTCTCCCCTGGGGCACCAGGTCCTGAATTGGCTCTCACCATGCTCTTCTGCCAGGTGATCTGCCTGAAATGCTGCTTCTTTTTAATCTTTGGAGCAGTTGCCAAGCGGAACAGGCTTAACTGAGCTGCAAAAATCGGGCCACTCCCCTGAATTGAAAAGAATTGTGAATTAAGGGGAGAAAAACCTCACATTTTGCTTGAGGTGATCACATGGATTTGAGTAGGGTTGAATCCCCACTTACATCCCTATTTCGCACATCACGCAGCTTCTTTGTTTCCTCCCTGGGCTTAGTTCCTTTGGCTTCATCCCACACCTGATAGTCCATCTCTGGTCTCTTGGGCCTTAACATAGGACATGTATTTTCTTTCCTGAGTGTGTAAGTGACTGCAGGAGATGGCATGGTGCTGGCAGAAAAGTCTGGGGAGGCTGCACCACGGAAGGTGACACCAAGTAGCATTGGTTACTAAGGATCCTTGCATTGCATCCTGGCATTGATGTTGCTAAAGGTACTGCCAGGGTGAGGTGCACTTGTTTCTCCTCTTGTCCTCCATGGAGGGGTCCTTGCTGTCCCCAGCTGGGTAGCATGGGACTCCTCGTGCCAGGGATTCCTGCTAGGTGGGCACAGGGGCTCAGGCTGCATGATCGTGCTCGCTCCCTTATAAACATCCTGTGGCTTGATGGGGAGCTGATATAAGCAGCATTGTAGCTGTTGTAGCTGTTTTGTTTGGAGTTAGCGTTACAAAAAACCTCCAGGAAATAGCATGTATGCGGTTGGTATGTATTTATTCCTCAGGGACTTGTCTGTTGTGTCTGAGGCATCTGGAGATGCTGAGTTTCTAACACAGGGGTAAAACTGTCTTGTTTCCACTGTGCCGTTCCCTGCTTTGGGTAGAGCTCATGAGGCATCACTTGGGAGATGCTGGATTTTCCCCTGTAAATGGCTGGAGCTTCTTTGGAAGCTAAAAAGCCAAGGCATTTTCCCAAATCCATCTAGAAACCCACCTGAAGCCTGGGTGCGCTGCTGGCTGGTCTAGGCAATTTTCAGAGCCGTGTACTTTTTTTGTATGAGCTGCATCAGAGAGGCAGGTTTTTAATCAGATAAGTTTTATTTAAGTAAATATCAGCACTACCAGGATATTCACACACAATCAAATGCAAACCTGTGAGTGGAGTTAACTTCAATACCAAACTAAGGTCTGATGTGGGTGGAAAAAACCAAAATTCATCTGATAAAGCCACGCAAACGACCAGACAGAAGCTCCCACTTAAAATCCAGGTACAAGGGGTAAAAAAAAAAAAAGGTTTAGCAAATTGTTTACCTGGGAAAATGAATGCTGTTTTGCTGAAGTTCGTGAGTTTAAAAAGTGGATTTGTTGTTCTTTGCTTTTTGCTGCTCTTTTTTTCCTGAGGAAACCAGCCTGGTTTTACAGAGCCAAAGGAGAAGTTGAGTCTTTTTGTCCTATAGCTCAGTTTTGGGAAGGAAACATTGGCCACAGAGGCTCAGGAGGTTATGGAAACCTCTCCTGATCCCTGAGCAACCTCAGAACCTTTTCTCCCTGCATATTTAGGCATCGCTTTGGGCAACTGCCTCCTCCCACCAGCACCTGCATCTCCCATGGTGCCGGAACTGTGCTGGGCTGGGGATGTCCCTGGATGTGAAAGATCAACCTGTCCTGGCGCAGGAAGAGGTGGGGATGGCTTTGCATGGTTACCGTTGCTGTTTACCACCCTTTCCGACTGCTCATGGCAAAAATGAGTGGAAAAAAAGCCTTCAGCGCTCCTTATAAAACCCAGAGCCAGCAGGCTTGCCAGCCTTCCAAATGAGTCCTCCATAAAATGGCTCATTCATTCGTTCTGCAGCAGGGACACGTGAAAAAGCATCATTTCCCCAAGGCGGAAAACCAGCATGCTTGTCCTGAAAAAATCCCTCTGCTACCTAACAGCGAGTCGCCCGTCAACTGCAAGCAAGCTGGAACGAGGCTGATCTTTGTGGGACTGAGCATCATAGAATCATTTTGGTTGGAAGAGACCTTTAAGATCATCAAGCCCAACTGTTATCCCAGCACTGCCAGGTCACCACTAAGCCAGGTTACTCAGCACAACAGCTACACGGCTTTTAAACCCCTCCAGGGATGGGGACTCCACCACTGCCCCAGGCAGCCTGGGCCAGGCCTCGATAACCCTTTTGGGGAGGAAATTTTTCCTCATGTCCAACCTAAATCTCCTCTGGTGCAACTTGATGCAGTTCTCTCTTGTCCCATTGCTTGTTCCCTGGGAGAAGAAACCAGCACCCACCTGGCTCCAAGCTCCTTTCAGGGTGTTCTTAAGAGCAAGAAGGCCTCCCCTGAGCCTCTTTTTCTCCAGGCTCAACAACCTCAGGTCCCTCAGCCGCTCCTCATGAGACTTGTGCTCTAGACCCTTCACTAGCTTCGTTACCCTTCTCTGGACATGCTCCAGCCCCTCAATGTCCTTCTTGGAGTTAGGAGCCCAAAACTGAGCCCAGGATTCAAGGTGTGGCCTCCCCAGTGCCCAGTCAAGGGGGATGATCCCTGCCCTAATCCTGCTGGGCACACTAGTGCTGACACAAGCCAGGATGCTCTTGGCCTTCTTGGCCACCTGGGCATGTGCTGGCTCATCTTCACCCAGATTTCAATGAACATCCCCAGATGCTCTTCCTCCAGGCAGCTTCGCATCACTTTTCCCCAAGCCTGTGGCGAGTAAACTCAGTATGCAAGTAAAACTCAGAAAGAGGGAGCCTGAGTGTCAGCAAAGCCTGATGGAATTGCTCTGGCTCCCTGTGGTCCATAAATAATGTGGCCAGGCACACTGTCCCCTTTCCCTCTGCGATGGCACATCACTGCTTCTAGGGAGAGGCAGACAGGGTGAGTCTGTGGCAGGTAATCATGATGGTCTATCCTAACTTCCTGCTCCCGAACCAAGTGCAAGGGGGCATTCTGTGCTGTCACCCCAAGGTCTGGTCGTGAAGGTGCAGGTCCAGCTGGCTCATTTTGTCTGAACCTGCTCTCTGAAGCTCAGACACTGGATCTTCTGAGCATATTGAGCCTGTTCAGCTTTCACGGGGCACGTTTTATCCTTTTGCAAGCAAATATTCTAATTCAACCCCCTCCAAACGTATGTAACCCCCACCATCCTGTCCCAATCTCAAGCTTTCTAAAGGCTGAGATGGTTTTCATGTGGATTTTCAAATGAGTCTCAAAGAGACTCATTTGGAGCTGGATTAAAGGTGGATATGCTGGAGTCTGTCTCCTTCCACCAGGTAATGAGTTTTTTCAGTAAAAAGGTGGAGCAGTCAAAACTCTGCCTTCCCAGTGTGATAAATGAGGTGGGGCTAGCAAACATTCTCCGTCTCAACCACAAGTTCTCCATCAAACCTGGTAAATGCTGAGGCTCACTGGGCACAAAAAGCTGCTATTTCAGATCATTTCTGGGCTTTGTAAAGATGCAAAGAACTGCAGCCCAGCAGTTTGCATAGACTGACACTGCCCAGCTGGGCAGCCATGTGCCAGGGGAAGGTCTTGTGTCTGAGATAAGTGATGTTCCAGCTCAAAGCCCAGCTTTACCTCCACGGGATGTACCAGTGTGCATCAGAACTTGTGAGGTTGGAGGCTGCATACCAACGAGCTCCTCTTCTCCTCTGGGGATAGGTCCCAAAGCTTGGATCTTCTTGATTTACTCTGCATGTGGTTTTTCCTGCTTTTAACACTCAGGGGTTTCTGGTCCTCCAAATAAAGGATGCTAGGTGGTCACTGAGCATCATCCACAAACACCAGCACTTCTTTGATTGGTTTCCTTTCCTGAATTGCAGTTAATCAGCATTGGGCTTCCTCCCTGCCTTCTGAGCAATCTAGTGCTTTTGAAGATATTTTTTTCTTGTTCTCTGGCACTGGCAGTTCTGATTCCTCAACCCATTGAACTTATTGTTCTTGAAATAGAAAGACTTACATCCAGCCTGGCTGTTGTTGACATGTGTTTTTGGTTTGTGGGGTCTTGAGCCAGCAGCATCTCGCACGCAGGACGAGTTTTCTCTTGCTGCCTGCCATCAGCATGGGAGCAGCTTTGGCAGGGAGGTGGTGGTAGACACTGCAGGGAGATGGACCTCTCCAGCTTTTGCTTCATTTGCAAGGAAAAGGTAGAAGAGATACCAGAAATGAGGGCAGGTGTTTGAGGAGTTACCGTTTCAGCCAGTCCTCCCAGGAAAAGGAGCATGGGCAGCAGGTCAAGGGAGATGATTCTGCACCTCTGCCCTGCTCTGGTGAGGCCCACCCCCCTGCAGTGCTGGGGCCAGCTCTGGAGTCCTCAGCACGTGAGAGACATTGACCTGTTGGAGCAGGGCCAGAATAGGCCACAAAAATGATGTGAGGGCCGGAACCCCTCTGCTGGGAGGATGAGTTGGGAGAGTTGGGGTTGTTCAGCCTGGAGAAGATAAGGCTCTAGGAAGACCTTATTGTGGCCTTTCAGTACTTCAAGGGGGCATATAAGAAAGCTGGTGACAGATGATAGCAGGACCAGTTGTGACAGGACAAGGGGTGATGGTTTTAAACTCAAAGAGGGGAGATTTAGACTACAGATGAGGAAGACATTTTTGACAGTGAGGGTGGTGAGACACTGGCCCAGGTTACCCAGAGAGGTGGTCAATGCCCCATACCTGGAAACATTCCAGGTCAGGTTGGATGGGGCTCTGAGCAACCTGCTCTAGTCAAAGATGTCCCTGCTCACTACAGGGGATTTGAACTGGATTAGATGACCCTGCAAGGTTCCTTTCAACCCAGATTATTCTATGAAAGTGAAATCCAGTAGGTTGCCAACTGTCTCCAGATCACTCCTAACATGAGTCACATATGATGGTAAAAGCTAAATGAGTTAATCGCCCTCAAATACAAGGCTCCAGAGATGCATTACCTTACCTGGGATGGAAACCAAGAAA
Source organism: Eurystomus gularis (assembly GCA_013400335.1). Classification (NCBI taxonomy): domain Eukaryota; kingdom Metazoa; phylum Chordata; class Aves; order Coraciiformes; family Coraciidae; genus Eurystomus; species Eurystomus gularis. The sequence goes on along the minus strand of VZZY01014212.1, from coordinate 178,190 downwards.
TAACCTGATTTGAGGTGATTACCAGCCAGAAAATAATTGTGCTATATATTAAGTGATTTTGGTCCTTTTTTGACTGTAAGGGCAGAATTTATCCACTGTGAGTGAAATGCTGCTGGCAGGCTGGGCCTTGAGCCTTGATGCATGACCCAAAAATCACATTGAGCACAAACATGGAGAAGATGAAATCAACTTGTAGCTGTTTCTGGGAGAAGGTGAGAAAAGCACCCTGCTGATGGGTTGTCAAGGCAGGGGGTTAAATCCACCCATGCACCCTATCTGCTCCAGCTCCTCATGCTGTTCTCTGCATGAACTCCACAGGGCTGCCCCTAACCTTCTGCTTCAATGAGGGCACCTTCTCTGGTGATGATAGCACTTTGGATGCTAACAATGTAAGGATTGACCTAGTGGTGGCTGGCCATGCCAGCACCCTCCCAGAGGCAAATATATTTATTAAACTGTAGCTCAGAAACCTGTCTCCTGCTGGAGACACCTCCAGAGCAGGGCACACACCTTAGCAGCTCAAGCCTGATGGAAAAAGCTGTATCCTGCCACGGCACCACTGCAGTGTCGGGGTCCAAGGCAGTCCATCAGCTTTTCCAAATTGCTATTTCTCCCCGGTCTGGGTGCACACACCAGAAGGTGAGCTCTGGCAAGTCATTTATATGATGCCCAGACCAAGGAGGGGACCCTGCTGCATGGCTACGGTGAATGATGGTGCCACAATAGCCTTGCAGAGCATCCTGTACCCTCTGCACCTCCCAAGCCTGGCACCTGATGGGCATAAAAATACCAGCTGGTGCCTCCAGTTCGACAGAGAGTGCAGGGACAGAGAGCAGGTTGCTGCAGAGCTAAGTATCTGAAGCACCAGTTCAGTAATTTGACCTCCCTCCCTGCTCTGCAGCAGGGAGGCTCTGGTGGAGCAGAAACGTGCAGTGATGTACAGAGTACAGCATGTACATCGCTTGTGCTGACAGGAGCATGTTCTCACTGATTTCCCCATTGATGTATATCCTTGAGCAAGGCTGCCCCTGACATCCTTCTTGCTGTGCCACGGAGGAACATAAGCCTCCTCAGAAAACATCTGGTCATCTAGTTTCGCCAGCTCTGTGCTCTACAAGTCCCTGGATTGAATTAGATGCTCGTGGGCCGAATGAAAAGCCATTGTATGTGAACTAATCCCCTGCTGAGACTTGTGTCTCGGAGCAGGCAACTAGGATGTCTGCAGGACGCCAACACTTCATTTCAATGTGTTTGCCTGGAAGGGTGGATCTGGCTGATGCCTTAATAGTGGGAGGACCATTTCAGGCAATATGATGCAGTAATTGGATACCTGTGGGGAGGGATACTCTCCCTGCCCATGGCATCACCCTGGCAACTGGATAAATCCCCCATGAAAGTGAACAAGCTTAGAAGGTGTCCAAGGACCACCTCTGTGTCCAGCATCTCCCAAGGATTGCTGACTCTTGTGATGCTTTTGGTGCTTGGCGTGCATTATGTGGTTTTAAGCTGAACCATATGGCTATAGAGATACAAGGCCCTGCATTGAGGAACGTGTTAGAGGCAGTGGTTTCCTCCAGCTGTGCTTTGGCGAAGCCCAGGAGCATTATTCTGGGTCAAGGTTGTACAAGGTACTGTACAAACATAGGGTGGGAAATCACCTCGCTCCCCAGGGGCTCTCAATCCAAAGGACAAGACCATAGAGGTCAATGACAAAAAAAAAGAAAGGGAAAACACACCTTTTCTCCCCAAACTGAGCACTTCTATATCTCAAACTGTGGCTCACAGGCATCACAATGAAGTTGGCCATAGGGTTTCTAGCTGGGGTGGGCTATGGGATATTTAAAGCAGGGTGCTGCAGTAGGGTCTAGGTGCATAGCAAACAAGGGTCAAATCTTCTTTGGTATGTAACAGCAGGAGTGATGTTTTTTGCATAAATGACCTGAAACTCTCCACAATTTGGCCTGTATTGAACTAGGATGAGGAATACCAGAGAGAGAGAAGAGGAGATTTGGGATTTTCTTTTCCCCCTGTAAGAGGCCAACCCTGGCTGGACTTCTCTGGTCATGGGATAGCAGTTGGGATTTTCCTTCTCTACCAAGAGAAGGAACAAGGAGGAGAAAAAGGCAATTGTAAGCCCTCTGCAGAGGTGGGGAGAGCTTTCCAAAGGTAAAAAAAAAAGACTCTGAGAGAAGGTGTTTGTTTCTTTTCTGTGGTTTAGGCTTTTGGGAGGGTGAGGAGGACACCTCTTCCTTGACAGTATCTGGCAAGGGAGCTGTGAAAAAACTTGTTTATAAAAGAGAAATACGCAGAGTCTTTAGTTATAGACAAAAATCCCAGTGTTTTGTCTCCATGTCTGGCCCCAGGCTGGGTCTGTGGAGCATGGAGAATGTGTCTGAACTCAGGAGCCTGGCCTGAGCTGCTCCAGGGTATCACGTAGCTGGAGATCATGGCTACATGAGGTTGCAAAGGCGGGTTTCTAGAGAGATCCTCTACAAAGGAGGTCCTGGGTCTGGCTGATAGGAATAAGGTGGGCAGAGCTGTTTAGTGCTGTCTGATTTGGGACGTGAACACTGTGTGCCTGGCCCTGAGCTTGAGTGATGCTTTGGATGCTTCCACCTTTGGGTCATGGCCCAGATTTGCTTTCTCTGAACAGAGTAAGGGGATTGGCTTCAGCACCCAGAGCTGAAGAAATACCTCCAGCCCTGAGGTATCATTTGAGGCAACGGGAGATTAATACACTCTACAGATAGCTGTTCTTACTGCCGGGCTGGCAACAAGGAAAGAGTGAATGAGAAGCCGTCAAGATGTGCGTTGAGGTTGGAGATTTCTCTCAGAGTTAATGTACAGATAAGAAATCAGAGCTCTTGGCTTGGGAGCAGTAAGAAGAGAGCTGCTTGTGCAAAGCAATCACCCTCTCTAACATAAAAAGTCCATTTTCATGCACTGGCTTCCTACGCTTGCTGCCTGTATTTTTTGCTGGACTCCACAAGGTGGCACAAGGAAACTACTCTCTCCGGAGGAGCATCCCGGGCTGCTCGGGCTCCCCAAACTGCACCTTTCAGCACTTGGGTCTACACCACTGACTGGTTGGGAGGCTGCAGCTCTAGCCTCCAGCAGAACTGGAAAAATCCTACATGGAGGATCCTTTTTAGCTCAAGCAATGCTTTGCTGGGTGCCCAGAAAGGATGAGCCGAGCAGGCTGAGGTGCAGCATGATGCTTTTGTTGTTGGGAGCTTGCAGAACAAGCAAGGACAGGGGGCTGGTCGTATTTTGACTGCTGCACCTAGGTGGGGATGCCTCCCCTTCCCCACAGCTGATCAGAGGGATGCTTCTGACATCGGGTACCCACAATGCCCCCAGCCCTGGTTGCACCCCAGGATGAAATCTGAATTACAGCAGAAAAAGCCACAAGAGAGTGAGCCTGGCTCTGGCTGGAGCTTTATCAGCAATGCCAGCACAGGAGGAAACCACAGCTGCAGGGGAGGTTATTTTTATGGAGCAGAACACACTTTATGGCTGGGATGGACTAAAGTTTCCCTTTTCCTATCAATCCAAGGACCTTGCTCTGCCTCTCCTGCTGTTCCTGGCCTTGGTGCTCCTTCTCAAGTCTGGAGCCATCCATGTTATAGCCTTCTACCAACTCTGTCATGCCGCACGGACCATCCTTTATCCCCCCAGCCAGAGTGTTTCTGGGTGGCAGCTCTCCTCTCCAGACTGAGCAAGTCATGCCCGCTTCAAGCCTCCAGAAGTTAGCCACTTCAATTTTGCATCACCCTTTGAAAACAAAAACCCAAGCTGCCATGTTGAACCATGCCACAGATGTATTTCCTGAGCCAGCCTGCTCTCATCATTGCTGTTATTCCTGGGGTGAAGTGGACTTGGCAGCTCAGATGGTGGGGGACAGGACTCATATGACTCATCCAAAACCACACAAACATAGCCAGGCTTCTGGTTTCCCCTCCAGCTTGCTTGCTCAGCCTGCCTCAACGGCTGGAGGAAAAGAAAAGCCGCTTATGTTCCTTTATTACTGGCTGGAACAAGAGGGTGATGATAAGCAGATGACTTATCTGAGTATCTCCAGCAGCAGAGTGAGAGCTGTATCCTGGGGAGCCAGCATGTCACGGGTAGTTTGTGTGGTTTGTAGAGCTTTGCTGGGAGGCTGTTTCATGCCAACTCGCTTCTATCGCCTGCCTGGGGCTGTGCAAGTCACCAGGTTCATGTTTTACCTTTGTGGAGCCAAGGCCTGGTGTTGCTGGGGGCTTTTTTAGGTACAGGGAGGTGATGAGGCTTGCAGAGGCTTCAGAGAGATGACTGGCATCTCACAGACTAGGAGGCACCTGAAATCTGGCAGAGACAAAGGACTCTTGCCTTGCCCATGTGGCTGGGATGGCAGAGGTGCTACGGACGATGTATGTTAGGACTGGAGCTGGGGGACCTTGGTGCAAAGCTGCTGCTGAGGTGCTACCTGGGGAAGCTTCATGGGTGGTGCCCAGATGAAGGACCTCATCCCTCAATATTTCTACCACAAAGCTGGTGCTACAGCAGGCCGGTGATCTCAAGTGCGAGCTTGCAAAAACAGGAGGAGCAGGCAGAGCCCAGTCTTGCCCCCCCAGCACCTCCTGCAGTCCCCCAGTGCCCAGGCCAGGTCTGCTCAGGCACAGCCATCCCTGTCCAGCCAGAAAGCCCTGCCCCACAGCACGGAGACTCAGTGTCAGGTAAGTCTCTGACGATGCTGGGTTGCACTACCACAGCATCATATATAAAAATATATATATATGGGGGCTGGAATACCTCTCCTCTCCTATGAGGCTAGGTTGAGAGAGCTGGGGTTGTTCACACAGGAGAAGAGAAGGCTCCAGAGAGACCTTCCTGTGGCCTTTCAGTACTTAAAGGGGGCCTATAAGAAAGATCAGGACAGACTTCTTAGCAGGGCCTGTTGTGACAGGACAAGGGATGATGGTTTTAAACTAAAAGAGACAAGATTTAGACTAGATCTAAGGAAGAAATTTTTTATGCTACGGGTGGTGAGACACTGGTCCAGGTTGTCCAGAGAGGTGGTAGAAATTCCATCCTTGGAAATGTTCCAGATGAGTTTGGATAGGGCTCTGAGAAACCTGCTCTAGTTGCAGATGTCCCTGCTCACTACAGGGGGTTTGGACTGAGCTAGATGAGCTTGAAAGGTCCTTTGCAAACCAAACCATTCTGTGAAATACATATGTAATAGTATATAACGTGTGCATCCTGCAGTTACACAAGTGGGTCCAGCTCCATCTGGGTGAGCAGCATCCCAGCAGAGTCACCCACAGGGGACGGCTGTGAGCAATGGAAAAATGAGGGCTGATGTTGGCTTCATGTCCTGGAGCAGCAGATGAACAAGAATGGTGATGAGAAACACAGGAGCTCCCAGATCCTAGCTTGAACCTGCTCATCAGACACTTGATAGACCAGCAGGGAGCAGCCCTCCAGGCTGTCACTTCCCCATGGATGGCAGGTGCCTGGGCCCTGGGATGCACCCTGCCTTCCCCTCATCACCCCAGGGAGCAGTGCCAGGCAAAAGTAATGCAAATAACTTTCTGGATTCAGGTAGGGGATAATTGCAAGAAGGATTCTTTCCTCACACTTCCCCTTCTGCAGCCTCTTCATCCTTGGAAGAACAACTCTGCCTTCTCTCCCCATGTCTACTCAGAACGCTGGCAAGTGGCCACCTTGTCCAAGCAAGGCAATGGGAGCCATCAGCCACCAGCACATTCAAAAGAGGACAAGAATAATGGTGCTCACTGGCAGTACAGGGCAGAGACAGACACATGGAAACTCATTAGAGAGCCGATCGACCGGCGAGGCTCTCCTTAGGCGACCTTGCTGGGAGCGCTTGCACAGCGCTGAGGCTGCAGGCTGTCTCCCAACAGTCCTTCCCATCCCTCCAGGGTTGCGTCTACCAGGGAGAAAGCAACATGCTCTGTCTTCTCTAGCTGGAAGGTGTCTCATGTCTTGAACAAGGAGGGCAATGAAGCACTGGGACAGCTTCAGGAGGGACCAGGGAGCCTCCTGAAAGCTGGAGCTTCAAAATAGAGCCTAGGGCAGGTTGATGGGCTGGAAACAAGCTGAAGCTCAAAACAAATGCTGTGGCTAGTGCCCAAGGTACCCAGCTTGAGAAAAAGGAAGGGTGCTGCTGAAGAGCACAGGAAAACTGGCCTGGGAATGGCTGCCAGGACAGGTATGGTCAGGAGTTCCCCAGGGCCAGGGGGCAAGACTGATGGAGGTCTCCTGTGAGGGCAAACCAGCACAGGGAGCTTCTTCACACCCGAGCCATAGCAGGTAGCATGGACAGTGGTAAAAAAGCCATGTGGTTATAGAGGTGATGGCTTTTGTCTGGGCATCCACAGAACTGCAGACTTTGGCTAAGCCAAAGGCGCTGCCCGACCACTTGTCCCTAGTCTTGGGCCCCATCTCATGGGTTCTTCACCTTCATTTCCATGCCCGCATCTGCCCCATCATACACCTGCTCAAACATTCTCTAGCCTGAGAAGTACCTTCCTGCTTCACACTCTTGCTTGGAGTAAAGGCAGAGACATCTCTGAGAAGGAAGAACCCAGGCAGGTCTGGGAGTGCCAAAGCGCTGCCTTACATCACAGAGGGCTATTGGGAGGTCCTTTCAGCCTCTACAAAGGAAAAAAATAAATCAGGCTAATAAATCAAGTGAAGGAAGGAGAGTTTTGCCATTAGGACATCTCAAGGATTATGTCAGTAGAGGTGTGCCAAGCTGCTCTTCAGCAGCAGTGACTGGCCCCGATGCCTTCCCTCCACCTTCTCCAGGGTGGATTGTGGGTAGCCAAGCTCTGGCCCCATTCCCTGATGCTGGATCTAGGGGTCCAATACAGTTATTTTCTCCTTCATAGCTCAGAAACTCATGTCTTCCTCCTGGTCAGGTGCCAAGTGCAGCTTATCCCTTCTACCATGTGACATGATGCTCCTCAGGAGTCTGAGAAATGCATTGTGTGCAAGGTTTTAGGGTACATAAGGTTAAGATTTTGGGATTTTCGTGTTAGATAGCTCTTTCTGTGGACTCGCAACCACTTGATTGCTGTTGCCAGTGATTAAATATTGAAGGCAAAAAGAGATCAACTTTGCAACCCAGTGCCCAAGAGCAGCCCTTGGGAAGCAGAACCCAAGCCAGGTCCAGTCCTGGTTTCTGTGTACTCCAAACACCCCATCTGGGTTTGGAGTAAGGGCACTTGGGGTGCACAGGGATTTCCAGAGTAGAAAACATCCCAAGCTGGAGGATCTCCTGCCTGGCTTTGGAGAGGCTGTGGTTTAGTTCATGGGGGCTACTTTGGGGTCCTCTGCCTTTCCAGGACCTCAGGGCTTCCATCACAGAAGATACTGATCCACTTCCTACTCCTTTGTCCTCACCATCATCTTGTGTGAGTTAAAAAGTAAATGCTAGCTGTAGTTGCTTGTGTGGACAGCCAACAAGACCTCCCACGAGGATTTCTGGTTTGGGGTTTCCCTCTGGTAGGAATGGTCTGCTTTTCCAGTTCCCAGCTATGAAGCCTTTTTCAAGCTGTTTCTAGGCTTGATTTTTCCTTTTTCTGACACCTGTGGATCTCCGCTGATCTCCAGGGACTTGCCTCTGGTGCCCTTTAGACAAGTTGAGTCCTTCATTATCATCTGTTTTATTACCCTGTCTCATCAACATCATCTTAGGATTTGGTAGCAAAGGAGAGATGTTTGGGGTCTCTTTCTTCTTTGCAGCGGTATCAGCCTCTTATTATGGTAGAGACCCCTCTGGGCTTTAGCAAAGCAGGAATGAGTTCAGCAATGACAGCCTGTGCCTTCAGACAGCCTGGAGCAAGCACCCTAGACAGGTACAAGCTGCTTCATTTCTCAGGAGGTTAGCTCTCTAAAACTGTGTTTGTTTCATTTTTGACCCTGCTAATTGAACAGGAACATCCAGTTAGTGCCCTTACCTGATAACTCTGATCTTCTTCACATCTTCATAGATGCTCAGGCTGTTTCCAGTGTAACTGGTGAAGCCTCCAGCCCCTTCCACAGCCTTACTTTCCATATGGATAGTGTTAAGTCCTCGCTTCAGGCTGAAATCCCAGGCACAGTATAATTACATTTAAGATTTAAAAGGGAAAAAACAAAGTTGAAATTGTCAGGATGACCCTCATAGGCATTTGCTAAGACCGCTTGACTTTGGTGTCTGCAGCAAAACTTCTATTTCCTCATTGTTAAAATGGTGTGAAAAACTCTAGGTTTTACTGCGAACTAGATGGGACTATCCTAGAGAACTGCAGCTGGTTCATCCCCTGCCTCGAGACAAGTTGACTATGAGGGGACACAAGGACTGTGCTTAAGCTGTTTGCAAAGACCTCCACCTCTGTTAGTGATGACTGAGGAGTCCTCAGGCTATTCTAGGCTATTGCAATGGAGGGTATTTGAGCACATGGGTTAAAGCCCAGCCCTCTGAGATAGGCTAGGACATAGTCTCCAGAGGGAAGGAATACAAACTTGACCGTCATGATCTGGTCCGGTCTCCTTGTGGAGCACTGGGAAGAAGAGGTGATCAGTGCTCTTGTAGAGGAGTGGGAATAGACTTACCTGTCTAATGAGCAGTGTCCTCCATTCTGGATCTCATGATCTTTGAAATATTGAAGTACTCTTGGCTCAATCCATCAGACCTTCACATTTAAGATCTACTGAACTGTTTGTCTCTGGAGTAACTCCTACATCTGTGTTAAAGTTTGATGAACTTTAGCAGGACTCAGGTGCTGACTGTAAAGATGTTTCTCAAATCACATCTCCCAGACGGTGGGTAGGATCAGTGTGGTCTCCACAGTCCACATAGCCCAAACAGTCTTTGCTCTTATCTGTTGCTGCTGTGTTGCAATAGGACACTATCCATTAAGATACCTGTGTCAGAAGTGATCTTGAATTCATGTTGATTTTGTAGAGATTTATTCGTGTTTGTTCAGCTACTGTTCACCTTGGTAATTCCTACGAGCTGTAGAGGGTGATGGCCTTGCCAATTGTTTTACCACCAGCAAAAGCTGATGCGTGAATTGCATTTTTGATTACTGCAAATGATGCATTCTCACATGCCCAAGCTCACCTAGCGTGCTAGGAAAAATCTGTTCCTGTGAAAAAAACTTAATTTCTGGTGGGAACTTTCCCTGCTAGCTTTTTGTTAAGCAAGTATCTGGGTTTCTCTTCATATTAAGGCACTAATTGTTGAACAGAGGTTGTGGCATTTGCTCCTTTCCAAAGACAAGCTGGAAACCAGAATAGGGATCACAGAATGGTAGGGGTTGGAAGAGACCTCTAGAGATCATCTAGTCCAACCCCCTGATTGGGATGCTTCAGTCTTGCTTGTGTTGGTAAAATAGGTGAGAAAAGGGGAAATAATTCCTGATAACATGGGAATATTTTGCTCTGAGCAATATAAGGACAGTTTGGAGAACTTGGATTGGGTTTTGGGGCATCGGCCTCTCTGTAAACAAAGATCACGTCAGGTTGATAGCAGGCTTGTGGCATAATCCATCAAAAACATGATTAGATATATTAGAAAAATAGGGGTAGATAAGAGAAGGGAGAGATCACATATCCTAATCCAACACCATCCCAATTAAAACTCCATAATATTCCCATGGTTAGGAAAAATGTCTTTAGGGCTTCCAACCTATAAATGACACTCCACAAACTTTGTTTTCAAGGCTTTGGTGATGGTAGTTTTCTCATTGCAACAAGATGTCAGAGCATCATTGTCTGTGATAATGTTGAATGGCCATTTTCTTGAGGCGAGGTTGTTGGGGTCATTCCAAATGAGATGTGGTCATGCTGTAACATAATTAAACAGTCACATTAATAGATAGAACCCGTAATGATCTCTCGCAGGCCACTTACAGAAATAGCAGCAGCCTTGTACACCCCTTCCCCATACTGTTGGTTCTGCTCCAGCACGATGGGGATGATAAGAGGTCTTTGTAAAGCTGCCAAGAAGCTGAAGGGAGAAGGAATGCCATCCCAGCCCTAAGAGGTCTCATGACTTGGAGATGATTGCAGGGAAATGGTGGGGGAGGCAGAGACACCCATGAAGTTGCCTCTGTCAGCAGTAAAGGCTTCCTTAGGGTCAGCAGCAATATGTTTTCTGCTGCCTTGTTTGTTGGAGCTGCCCTGCTTTCACTATGTTCCTCTGTATTAGGGTCTTGTGTCCTCTGTGCCTATGGCTTGGAGAAGAGCTGGAGCTGTGTAGAAAGAAGTCTGCGGCAGAGCTGCTGATGGATACTCCTGGTCAGACTCCACCTGTCTTTTGGAAACACTTTTAGCATGGCTGGGTGCTTGGGATGACCCTATGCTGATGGGAGCCAAAACACCCATTGGAGTCATCCATGGAGTGAGGAACAAAGTTAGAGTTGGCACCATTGTTTATCAAGCCATCCCCTGAGCATCATTTCATTATCTTATCTGGTTTCATGTGCAGTGTGGTAGGAAGGAACCTTGCGTAGGTACCTCTTCCCTCTGCAGCACTTGGGGCTGCTGTTTTGAAAACCAGGTATTGTTGCACTTAAAGAAATTGTTGGTTTTTTCCCCTTGGTTTGGCCAAGCAGGGCCCCCTGCACCTGGAGATGCCAGGCTGAAAATGAGGATGGGGGAGTGAGAGTGTTGGCTGGTTTCACTGGGGTGGCCTTTGCTGTCTTTAGAAGTGACAGAATAGTATCTTCATCCATTGTTTTTGTTGAACTGTGCTTATGGGTTTACTCCCAGTTATCAAAAAAGACCACTGTAAAATGTACAGCTGGAGAAAGTCCAGGCCACTTGTCCTATATATCAGTTCACAGTTGTCTTACAAAAGATTACCAAGAACACAAAGATAACATGCTCATGTGAACATTATTTTTTAAAGAGCAGCCTTGCATCTAGAAGGGCATGTTTCTCTTAGAGAAGATATCCCAGAAATCCCATTCTTCTTTTATCTGGCAAGACTGAAAATCAGAAATTGAGCCTGAGCTCCATCCATACCTGGTTTCCCAGGAGGGGCTTAGCTTGTAACACTTCCCTCTCCCATTTTGCCACCCAGGTACCCAGAACCCCAACTCAACTAGACCTGAGGTCCAGCTGAGCCTTCAGCAAGGAGGAAACACATAACTTGCCTTGCCCTTTTTTGTCCCTGCTCCTAACTTCCACCCCACACACATGTGGTCACCACAGGCACTGGTGAACTTCATATAACATCATCTGGCCCCACAACATGTGATAGTGTCTGTGTGAGTGGCTCTGGGCTGTTTTGGTTTTTCTTTTTTTCTTTTGCATGAGTTCAGAAGATTCGGGAGCCTTTATTCATGGTTGGATAATGGGGGAAAGAGCTGTGGGCAGGCGGGTTCAATTGTCCTCAGAGCAGAGAACTGCTGGAAGCTGGCAGTTGCTGGGTCTAAACTGCTACAAAATTCAACAAACTGCTTGAAAGAGGAGAAAAAAAAGTCTTTCTTTGCTGGTACTTACTCCACCGAGTGGGGGAGGAGAGTTTCCTGAAAGAGACACAGTTCCCAGGCCAATGGAATAGTTGAAAATTATTCTGTGGACCTGCACCCGGGATGTTTCCCAGAGATGGTTTTGGGGCTAACCTGGCACTTTTGGGGGGTACTGGCACTGCTGAGCACTTGCATTTTTTACATTTTCATTGCATAGCAGGCTACATCTTCCCAATTTTATGCAACCTCCTTATTCTTTTGGAGAGGAAAGTATTCAGATCTGGGCAGCACACACCCCAGTGCTGGAGCTCCTGGCATGATTGGACAGACAGGCCCTGGAACAGGGTCTTGTTGTGATGTTAATTAATATCTATTGACCCGCTCTGCTGTTCAGATGCAGCAGGACGCGCACGGGCTCTCAAATACGCTTATGTAAGGATCAGCCCAACTGATGTCTGGCTCCTGCCAAAAAATTAATTGCTTTTGCCGGGATTGCATCTCCTCTAGAAGAGCGGCTAGAAATCAATTTCTGGCTTCCAGCAAAGATCACGCATTCCTGATATCCAGGCTCAACACTGCATCTGCAATCCTCACCTTTTCTGCACAGAATTCATCCAAGTTTGGACACAAAAATCCTTTTCTGGCTCTGTTCGTAGAGTTTAATTTTTGTTTCAAGTAAGTTACTGTGGTGGATGATTCCCTGCACCCGTCGGCAAGTGAAGTGAGTGCAGGGAGGCTGGTCCCATCAGGCAGAAGAGTTTTCCTCTGGTTTTGCTGTCTTGCTCCCTGTTCAGATGCCTGTCAAGGGGGAAAAAAGTGTGGTTAGGATCCATACTTGCTCTGACAAAGATGAGAGACGGGTTTCTTTTAATACCCAAGACACGAGGAATTCCTGCTGAAAGGCACAAGGGAGCGTTTCACAGAGTAAGAGACCCGCTTTGGTAGTCAGATTATTGCAATATGCATCCCTTCTGGTATGCGATATTCTTGGCGTTTTTCTCAAAATCCTGTCAAGCCACCTTTTCTCGCTAAGTGCAGACGAGGGGAGCACTGTGCCCTAATTAAGCTGTTTGCTACAAGCCAAGCTCAGCTTCCCGAATCGCTGTGAGAGCAGTTAGCAAATGCGGGAGGCCAGTCTCTGGTGTGGCTGTACTGGTGGAGGGAAGCCAGATACTCTGTTGGGAGGGGGGAAATTTCTTTCACGAGATCAGACACAGAAGAGCAAGCTGGGGAACCAGGAGCAGGGGAGCAGAGGGTTGTGATGGGGCAGAACCCATCATGATGGAGCTGGCCTCCCTGGGTGTGAAGGCGCAGCTCCTCCCGAGGATGTTCAGCCCCCTCCAAACCCCGTGGCCTGCCTTCCCCGGGGAGGCATTTGAAGGTTTTGTTTGATTCGTGCACCCTGCATAAAGCAGACAGCTAATCTGAGAGTAAACATCTCCTTTAAGCCCAGCCAGGCAGACGAGGTCTGGAGCTGCCTGCAGCTCTGGGCAGGACCCCGGGGAAAGGCAGGGCTGCCCGCCTGGGTGACGAGGAGTCCCCGCAGTCGATAGGCACCGTGCCAGTCCTGCTCACCGCCCGTCTTCGCGGGCAGGCTCGCCCAGCAGACCGGCTGCGGTGCTGTCAGGAGCCGGCTGGCCTGCCCACAGCTCCGGCTCTGCCCAAGTTATATGGGCAGCCACGGAGGTGGGGCTGAGCTCTCCCCTCCTTCCCAGGGTACCAGTGAGCGAGTGCACGGGGTAGCGAGTAACGGGACCGGCTTCAACCCTCACTGGGACAAGATGGGGAGGAAGCTGGACCTCTCCAAGCTAACCGACGAAGAGGCCAAGCATGTTTGGGAAGTCGTTCAACGGGACTTTGATCTGCGGAAGAAAGAGGAGGAACGGCTGGAGTAAGTATCTGCTCGGCGGTCCACAAGGCTGGGTGCAAGCAAGCCAAAGCTGCAGATGTTCTGTTACATATGGGTTGTAGTAATAAAATGTTGAGACTGTGGGTGAGGTGGAACAGCCAGGAAGTGGCTGTTAAAATTAAACTTGGTGGTTAATAGATTACGTTATCAGCAGCAAGGTGACGCGTTCAGGCTGCAAAGGTGCAAGCTGGCGCCGTGCCACCAGCAGCGACACGGCTCAGTGTCACCACAGTGGTTTATGGAGGCAGGTATCTGGCCCCCCTGCCCAAGAAATGCCTTTGTGGGGCTTGACACTGGCACAGGTCTCATGGGAAGACCCCACCTAGGAGCTAAGCATGGGATTTGGCTCCCTTGCTTTCGCATCATGTGATGGTTCTCATGTGTTTAGGACAGGAGTGGGTATTCAGGGGGTCCTGGGAGTCCACAGGCTCCTGAAGAATCCTGGAAAAATAACTGAGAGAAGCAGTAAACCTGCTGTAGTAGCCTTAAATATGCTTTCAGGTCTGTGCCGTCCTGGGAAAGTTCTAGGGGGCCACATATTGGGAAAAGATGGAAAATCGCTGCAGGAGCAAATGGATGTATCTTGTAAGTTCTTACAAACAGGGCATTTGACAAAAGTGCTGTTTAAAAATTGTTCAGTCAGATTAGATTAAATTTTGAGCATGAGAAATTGTGAGGGTTTAGGCCTGTGCTGCCAGGCTAGATTTGGGCAGTGCCATGCTCCTACTGAGCCCTAGCTCTTATTTTCATGAGCCAGGGCTGGTGTCGATGGCACGACAATGCCTGGGGACCAGGAGCTCATTGATTCCTTTGTCAGATCCAAAGGGAAAGGTGAGAGGTGAGAGTCATCCTGCTTCATTTGGGATTATCTGCATCTGAGCTGTCAAAGCACACCAAAAATCCTGTTGTCGTGGGTTTCCATGCAAGGCTGTGTGGGAGCCTGTCCGTTTACACACCATCAGCCACAAGAAGCTCTGTCACATATTTTTGAACCTCCTGATTATTTTTGTGCCTATGAAAACCCAGCCTGTGTAGGAGGCAGAGATAATTTAGTCTCATCATCTACTGCCTTCCTCTGCTGGTAGCTCTGAAGTGCAGGACAGAGATCAGACAAGGGTGTTTAAAAAGATTATTGCCCTAGAAAGGGCGAATGTCTCCCTTGTGATGGATCTGAGCTCTGCCTGGAGGAAGGAGGTGGAGGCTACATTGCTGTGCCCTGCAGCAAAGAAGTGGGTGAGGTGAATTCTTTACCTTCTTGACCTTGGCGCCAGACTGGTTTATCTGGGTCCACTGGGATGCCCAGGAGGCTCCCAAATTGAGTGCCATGGTATGTCAGGTGTAAGATGGGAAAGGTCTCGGGATACTTCTACCTGGCTGCTGTCTCTTCTCCTAAGCAGCATTTCCTCTGTCCCAGCAATCATGGCTTGTTTTCTCATTGTGTTTAATCCTAACCCAGAGGTGCCTGGCACTGCCCAAGTCTCTAGGGTAGAGCGTGTCACTCAGTCCAAGGCTTGGTTGCCTCTCTCCACAGGCTCAGCTAAGGCCATACATCAGATATTTTTGTAATACCTGGCATAGACCAGACCAGACCAGCAGTCAAGGAAAGTCTGCCGCACTCCTGCATGCTGGACACGGAGCTATGTGAGCTTTTACTGCCTGTAACAAGCTGGGACATGATGTGACATTATGGGAGACCCTGCAGCCATTAGATTAAATCCCTGTGCTCTCGTCGTCCCCATTTGCTTTTCTGTTCATTTGCTTTTCTATTCACTGGGCTTGTCTCAACCTGAAAGCCTTGAAGAAATGTTCCCCCTCCAGCTTGGTCCTTTTCTTCCCTTTCTGCTACTTCTGTGTGCCTTCTTTTTGGCAGAAGCTATTCACCAACAACAGACAAAGGCTTTGGCGGGCCAGAAACTGCACAACCATGCAAGAGTAATGCTTTGCCTGATAAATTAAATAATGGCCACATTGTGGGGGGCTGTCCCTGCCTCCTTCCATAAATACCCGTGCCAGCAACTCCATTTTTGGGGAACAGCTCCCTGTGTCTCCCCGGGAGCTCAGCTGGACCGACCCAATTGCAATTTGGCACCCCACTGCTACTGATTTATTCTGCCATGAGAAAAGCAGGGAAAGGGCTGGGTTGTGCTCCTGCTGGCATGCAGCTCCTGCGGGTTTTAAACTGGTTTGGCTGAGACTTGTCCTTCCCTTGGCAGGTTTCATGGGCAGGGGAGGAGGAGGTGAAGGGATCCAACCGGTCTCTGGGAACCAGAAAAAGCAGTCCAGTGAAAGATTGGATCCTGCTGGAAACAACCTTAGCACAGAAGCAGAAAAAGAGCACTGAGCCCAACCCCAGGGTTTTCTATTTGGGGGTTTGTTTTCAGTAGCCACATAAATTTACTGCTGAACATTTCACCAGGTCATTCAAAACCCTGCTAGAACAGTGAAAGCTGACTATTAAAAATAGGTGCCCAGTTCAGTCTTTATACAGATTTTTCACGTCCCAGGTCCTCAGTTAGTGCAAGTTGGTGTCACTCCCTGTAACAGTGAGCAGAGCCTGGCGTGCTGGCAGTGCTCTGCCGAGAAAAGTCTCTCCTGGAAAAAAACAAGAGCTGATCCCCAAAGTGCAAGCTGATTTGCTTAAACAGAGATTAGCTTGATTGACATTCATGTAGTTCCCACCACCAGCCAAATCACTGCTTCGGTGGATGTCCTGGCACCCTGCTGCCAGGCCAGCTAGGCTTCTGCTGCGGTCGCCTTGGCATCAGCCTGTCTCTGCGGTGGCTGGGGGCATCAGAAGCATCACCAGAAGCCCTGCAATCTATGCTGTGGTCCTCCTGAAGCAGGCTCCAGAGCTGATTGCTTGAGGTTTTTTGGCCCAGACTGACTTCTGCTCTGAAAAAATGCAGCTTCCTAACCCTGCCTAGACAGAAAACAACCTTCTAGGACCTTCCCTACAAGTCAAACATTGCCTCTCAGCCATAGCCCCAAAGGCAAACATAGCTGAGGCATGGGGAACAAACAGAAAGCCTTTGGGTAGTGCAGTGGGCCCCCACCAGCTCGACAGGCTTTTTAGCTGGCCCTGATTGTCACTGGGGGCTCAGCCTCACACAGGCACCTTTCTGCATGAGGAGCTGTTCTAGCAGCCAGGCCTGGGGAGTAAAGGAAGCCTGTAGTGCTGGACTGTCAGGAGAAGTGCTCTTGGAAATCGCTTGTGTTGGCTGGGCTTTCACAGGACTGTCATGAACACCTTCTCCTCCTGTCCTCTTAACAGCCAGGGCCTCATTGCACATCTTCAGCCCTTAACAAAAGTGTCTGCTGAATTTAGCGCTAAAGGACTAGATCAAAACTCCTTTTAATCCTTTTGAATCTCAGGTTTTTGTTTTCGTTTTGTTTTATTAGAAGCAGAAAGCTTTTAATTCCTAGCTGCGCTTCAGGCTCAGAGATTGGGATAGGTTGGGATGCAGCCAGAGACATCAAGAAGAGCGGCTTTCCTGAGATTCCTGAGATTTATGATCAATACCCCATGAAGCAAAGGGTACAGGTTTTGTCACAATCAGTTCTAATCTTAAATTTAACAGTGGCAGATCCTTACGTATAGTAACAAGCCCTGAATCTGGAGCCTAGTTCTTTGCCCAGCTTATTTAACTCGTGATATGTTATTTATTAGATTTGCCCTACAGCTGTTTCCACAAGCTGCAGGACTCAGGATGCTCCCTGGAAAATCGTTCCTGAAATGACTGAGGCATGACAGCATTTGCCATGTGAGACTTTGCGGTGAAATAACAGAAACAAGTTCCTGTGTTTTGGGATGTTTTCTGCAGGGAGCTGAAATGCAAGATCAACCAGGAGAGCAGCAAGAGAGAGTTCCTTACAAATCAGTCCCACCTCAACGAAACCCACTGTGTTCACTGCCTCCAGCCCTTCAAGTTCCTGCTGAACAGCAAGAGACAGTGCCTGGACTGCCACTTCTACACCTGCAAGAACTGCAGCCGCTACAACAAGAAGGAGCAAGGCTGGGTCTGCGATCCCTGCCGCCTCTCCAGGTACCGCCCCTGCAATGGAAGGCGAGAGGCAAGGCAAGCCTTGGGGCTGAGGCGTAAGAAGAGTAGTCAAGATCCAGCACTGCTGTATGCTGGTTAGAAACACAGGCTGTGGTTTTGTTAAGAGGTGCTTTCTGGGTGAGGGTCTGGTCACCATGGGCATGGCTGGATGGTCGGGCCCAAAGAGTGGTGGTGAATCCAGTTGGCAGCCAGTCACAAGTGGTGCTCCCCAGGGCTCAATATTGAGGCCGGTTCTGTTTGATATCTTTATCAATGGTCTGGATGACAAGATTGAAAGCACTCTCAGTAAGCTTGCAGATAACACCAAGTTAGGTGAGAGTGTTGATCTGTTGAAGGGTCGGGAGGCCCTACAGAGGGATCTGGCCAGGCTGGATTGATGGGCCGAGGCCAATGGGTTAAGGCCAAGTGCTGGGTCTTGCACTTGGGTCACAACAACCCCTACAATGCTCCAGACTTGGGGAAAAGTGGCTAGAAACTGTCTGGCTGAAAAGGACCTGGGGGTGTTCGTTGAAAGCTGGCTGAAGATGAGCCAGTGTGGTCCCAGGTGGCCAAGAAGGCCACCAGCATCTTGGCTTGTGTTAGCACTAGCGTGGCCAGCAGGACTAGGGCAGGGATTGTCCCCCTGGACTCAGCACTGGTGAGGCTGCTCCTTGAATCCTGTGTTCCGTTTTAGGCTTCTCACTCCAAGAAAGGCATTGAGCAGCTGGAGCATATCCAAAGAAGGGCAACAAAGCTGATGGAGGGCCTAGAGCACAAGTCTTATGAGGAGCAGCTAAGGGACCTGGGGTTGTTGAGCCTCGAGAAAAGGAGGCTCATGGGAGACCTTCTTGCTCTTGACAACTCCCTGAAAGGAGGCTGGAGTGAGGTGGGGGTCAGTCTCTTCTCCCAGGGAACAGAGATAGGATAAAGAGGAAAGGGCCCCAGGTTGCACCAGAGGAGGCTTAGGTTGGACGTAAGGAATTTTTTTTCCTGAAAGGTTGTTCACGGGCCGGCCCAGGCTGCCCAGGGCAGTGAGGGAGTCCCCATCCCTGGAAGGGTTGTAAACCTGTGTAGATGTGGTGCTGAGTAACTTGGTTTAGTGGTGACCTGGCAGTGCTGGGTTAATGGTTGGACTCAGTGATCTTAAAAGTCTTTTACAACCTAAAGAATTCTATGACTGAACTGGCTCACCTGTGCATCCTCTCTTTGGGCAGGATTGTGAAGATCGGTTCCCTGGAGTGGTACTATGAACACGTGCGATCCCGTTTCAAGAGGTTTGGAAGCGCCAAAGTGCTGCAGTCCCTCTATGGCAGGCTGCAGCCAGGGCAGGGGCTGAACTCCACATTTCTAGGTGAGGAGGAACACTGGGGGTTTTCCTGCACTGCTGTGCATGGGGCTTCTGTGCAGCACCATGTTAAGATGCCCCAATGGAGGACCATCAGCCCTGGTGCAGCTCTGAGAGCCATGTGGTTTCAAAATCATTCAAAACATCTTGAGGAGGAAGCAGATGTTCAGAGTTGTGTGTTCATTCTGACAGCCATAGTTCTGGTAGATTTTTTTTTTCTCTGTTAAGATTTAAGTTTTTACTGCACACTTTAGAATAGCTCATGCTTAGTTTAAAACATCTCACGTCCTGCATTCTGATATTGGTCCGATAGTGCATAAACAAATGCTGAAAGCTGTTGTTAATACCGTATTATTTGCTGGGTAGCTGATAGTTGCCAGTCGTACAGCGCCTGCACTGCTTTGCCTATTGCCTTTTAAAAAGCAGCGTGGCTTTTATTCATACCTTGAGGAGCCACAGAAGAGTTTGCACAAATGCCACAGATGTAAGCAGCTGATTCAACTGCTCCAATCGCTCTTCCATCCAGACCACTCAAGGCAGAAGTATCAGGAAAAGCGTGGAGGGTCGTGACATTGAATGTAAAATTAATGGACTGTGAGACCATTTATGTGGTGTTCAGCCTGAAAATGAATCAGAACACGCTGAAAGGACAACCTGAGAAAACCAAACCAAGCATCAGGATACTTTAGGCTTCTTTAAATCAAGACTCTAATGTCTTTTTAAAAGAGATGATTTTGTTGTTATTACTTCATTAGTGCCAGTGAATTGGCCTGACCCTCGAGCTTAAGAATCTTGCTTAAGAATCTCTTCCTGGGACGTACCTCTGGTTGCAGGAGGTGCAGCAGAATGACATGAGACCACTGCATTTTGCGTGGCCCTCTGCTGTTGCTTGTGCCTTCTCCTGCTGCGCTCCCAAGCGCGTTGCATCAGGACTGTGGAAGTGTCAGCAATGAGCTCCTTGACTTTTAAAAGTCAAGTCCTATCTCCAAGTGCCTGTTTTGTTCTCTCTAAAGAGCCTTTTTAATGATTGTGCCTTGTGATGGCTAGAGAATGGGAACTTAAGTTAACTGTAGCTCTGAGGATTGTTCTCTGCGAGGTACTTACAGAATATGTGCTTATTTATTTTTGTCACCATTTTTCTTTTCATTTAGGTCTTCACGACAGAGTTTACAGCCTGCCAGACATCAACAGTAAGTAAAAAAGAGAATTTCAGCATGTGGCTTGAAGTTAAAGAGAGGTTTCCAATATCTTTTCTCTTCACACCCTCTGACTATGGGCACTCCAGTGTACTTTGGTGTGGCTGGACCAGGGAGAACTTCCCTCCACTGCAGTGGAGGTGGACTGTAATGCTAACCTCTTGCACTGCAGTACACCTGGGGTCTCCAAGGGTAGACTTGGATACAACAGTATCTGCAAGCTTCAAGCTTGCAGGTACCCATCATCTCGATGCACCTATGTCATATGTTTAAAACTGGCCATAATCTTAAGGAACCCACTGTATTTGGGATTTCAGGTTGGGTTCTTTAGCAGCCCTTGCATGAAAGATTTGCTGTACCTTGCCATTTGATATAGGAAAGAGCAATGTGCCTGCCTTGACTTTGGACTTGATCTCGCATTTGTGTGGTTCCCAATGTACTGCTGGGTTTGGCAGTGATCTGGGTACAGAGACAGGGACCCAGAAAGGCACAGATCACTGATAGATAGCGGAGCTGGCTGATGGGAACCAGGTTTAGCAGAAGCAGAGCTGTGCTGGGCTGAGCTGTAGTGCCTTCAAACACTGGGGTCACTGGGTGGACCTCGGTGTGCTCTCTGTGGTGCAGGTGCCCTTAATCTCCCTGGGCTGGTCCCTTCCACGTTTGTGATGGAAGGGGAAGCAATGAGAGGCCAGCCAAGCTTTTGCGAGGTCAGGTGCTAAAAGTGGGTATCCGCAGCACCGCCTGGATTTGCCCAGAGATCTTCTACCCTCCAGCCCTTAGACTGTGGTCCCTGCATGCTAGCTGCAGCACTGGGGCTACCTTAAGATGTTCCTGTCCCTTTCCCATCCTTTGTCCCCTTCCCTTTACTTGTGCAACCTACTGGCCACGCTGCAATATGCAAAAAAAAAAAAATTTCAAAGGAGAATAATTTGAGGAGGGATTTCTAATCTGGACCTTTTCACCCTCACCTACACGTGCTTCGGTGTGACCACCATGGTGAGGACTTACCTCCCCCAGGAACAGGGTGCAGCAGCTGCCCACACAGAGTGTGCCACTGTCTCCCCTCCAGGTGAATGCCAGCTCCTCACCAGTGGTGACATTGGAGACAACAGCGACGATGAAGACAATGTCCTTCGTGGAGCTGAAGCAGAGTGCTACAGCAGAGTAAGTGTTTTGTTTGGGGGCACCTTCTGCCTACCCCTGTGACCTCAGCTGCTGCTGGCCTGCCTTGGGTGGTGGTGGCAGCAGTGGCGGTGGTGGTGGTTTTCTATGCCACATTCAAAACCGGGCCTTTCTCTCTGTTTTCCTTCTCTGAAATAAGCCCCTTTTCCCAGTTTGTGTAGGAACAACCAAGTCAGTAAAATAACAAATACTTGTCCTCTGGAAAAAAGACCCACTCCTGACACTGAGGATATCCACAACTGATAAAAAAGTCTCAATTCCTACCCATATAACGAGCACCCACCTGTTTTTTTTAGTAGAAGAGACACCTGGTACAGCAGCAAAGCACAGCTGTGTTCATGAGTATATTGAATTATCTTCTGGATTTTTCTGGGACTGTGTGTGCAGATTAAGAAGCCTGATGGGAAGTCTATTTGTCCCTGCAGCATGTGTGAAATCTGCTGGTGTGTTTGAAATGCTGGTACGGTTACATCCATGGTGTTACACACATACCATCTCAGCCTGCAGCTGCAGGTATATGCTGCATTTCACACACTTCATAATTCATTTTGATCTGCTTCTGAAGTCTCAGAACCTTGTCCAAGCTGCTCCTGCCCCAAGGCATCTGATGGCCTCCAAAATATCCGGGGAGATCTGCCCCAAGGCATTCTTTCTCTGAAGATGGGGATATGCTTCAGGTGTCAAAAGTGTCTCGTTAGATCTCTCTCTGAGCTGTAACACGGCTCAGCTTTCCCATAGCACATTTATAAACCAGGAGAAGCTTCTCACTGCCTGCTCATGGCCACAATCCTGAGCCAGAGACTGTGGAAATCAGGAAACCGTTTTTTCTTGATGCCAGTACTGGCACACACTGCCCTATATACCTGGTTTCCTGTGAGCAGGACAATGTCAGACCCAAGTTTCCTCCACAAAAAGCAGGAGCCTTGCTTTGGGCTGTGCAAACTCAGGCAAAATAAGGAGAGAAGGGCCCTTCCTCCCCCTTTCTTCAAGGTCAACTGTGGTTTATGCTGAATTTTCCTTTCTTGCACTTTCTACACTAAGATGCGCAAGACAAAGCGCCTGCTGTCTGTCCATCCCTTTGATTTTGAACTGGACTCGGAGTACTCTGCTCAGTCTCGTCGCCAGTCTGTGCAGCTCTCTCCAGCAGCCAGCAGCCCGGATGCTTTCCAGGTACTTGGAGAGTGCTGGGGGGCTCCTTTCCTCCTTGCTACCTCTGCTACCTCCTCCTTCAGCTATCAAAACCTCCCTCAGCTGGTGTTGAGAGGCAATGGTGCCAATCCTTGCTCCCCATAGCCCCGCTTGCTCTTTCTTCTCCCATGTGAAATCCTTTGCCTCAGGCAAAGGAGTAGGACACCTGACTGAACCAAGGATGAGTGGTAAGGTGAGATACCAAGAGGTTTTCTGGCCTTCTCCCTGCCCATTTCTTTGTTCTCTGCAAACAGTTTTCATGTGTTGTCCTGAGGCTACAGGACACCCTAGTTTCCAGCAAGCTTTTGGAAGTTCAGTACTCATGGCATGAAATGAAACCAGACTCTTTTCCCATCATCCCATCCAGTTCAGGGCTGGTTTTGCCATATGACGGCATCGGCGACATAGCTGGCCAGCAACTTTATGGGGCACACAGCATTTCTGAGATTGAGAAGATTAATCCCACAGAGACAGTGTGATTGCAGTGATGGCATCTGTGGGGTGGGGGCCCCATCAGTCAGAGGGGAGAGCATGGGGAGAATGAAAACTGGATGAACGCTGGTTGTTTCTATATAGGAGTCTATATGTGCCTTAGTGTCAGGAGCTCCTGACTAGGAGCAGGATCTACACACAGCTCCAGCACAAGCGACTGCAGCAAGCTGCACCCCCGTGATCTCACCAAGGGCTGGGGGTCAATGCTCCCCACCTTCCAGCCCTGGGGAGGAACACATACAGGCTTGCCCTGGATGTGACAAAAGTTCTTCCAGCCTGAGATGCTTCAGATCAAGCCTTTTGGGCTCCTCCTCTTTGCCTTTCCTGTTGAAATTTCACTTTCAAAAAATTAAACTGCTCCTTCCTGGTAATGATACTGTGACACTTTAAACTCTACTCCTGGGAGGAAGTAGGGTGTGCTGAGATGTGTAATGAAGGCTTTTAAAGAAACAATGGGCACAATTCCATTTAAATCAATAAGAATCTGGGGCAAATAAATAGATTCATTCTTTCTTTATCTAAGCCCATCTTTATGCAGCAGAATTCAACATGAGTCTAGGAAGGGCTGGCCTCAGGTGAGGTTATCTGAATCAGATTTATCAGTTGCAGATTATTAGCGGGGCAGAAGGTGGCTATTGTTTGAATAAGCAAAAGGACATGGTGTTTTGATGGTATTTTGAAAAACCAGAGCTTTTTGCAGCCTAGCTGAAGGGACTTGGTGCCTAGTTCTTGTAAAAATTCACAGTGCCCCCTGGTAGTGATGAGAAGTATTGCTCGGGGCTCATCAGCAACCAAAACAAGTCTTTAAACTGGATTATTAGGAATTGGCATCATAAAAGGTCAATCCATGCGTGTATTGGAGGATAAGGCTAGGAGTGAAGCTCAGGAGAGACGAGGAGTCCTCACGAGCAGCTTCTCAGCAGCAACCCTCATCTCTCAGTCCTTCCCAGATTTCCCCAGCTCAGCCGAAGATGCCTCCCAGAAGGAGTCCAGAATCGGGGATGCAGATCTGGTCTTCCACCACGTCTTGCAGGAACAGGGACCGGGTATGAGCCCTCCAGAGCAGCACTTCAGCACAGAGGTTCGGCTAACTGTCAATTCACGGAGAAGGAGCCTGGAAAGAAATGCAAAACCTGGTAGGTGTCTCTGACAAGGCTCCTCTTCTATCCTTTTGAGGAGAAGTGGCTGCAAAAGTTATACCAAAATGAAAATGTCTTTGATTTTTTTGAACAACCTCAAAACCACTAAAAGGCTTGAGGGTCAAGACAAAATATCCATCTGCAAAAGTGATTTTTCTCATGAAAGAATCAACTGTAAGTCATCTAGTTGTAACGGGCTGGTCTTGTTCCCAGCAAACTCATTTTTCAAAGCCAGAGGGGTTGTTCTTAAGGTATCCATCCCTTTCATACCTTGTCTTGTCCAAGGTAGAAACTAGATATGACCAAATTGACATTATATAAACAACAGGATGTGCAGGCAGAGGAGTTCAACTCCTTGCCAAAGGACATTGTGAGTGCAGAAATCTTTGAGCTTTAAGGGCACTTGCACTGGAGTAAGACTGGACAAGACAAGAACAGGGGGAAAGTGCTGGGGGTTGCTAAGTAGCATCCTTGTAAGGTGCACTGGAAGGCTACAGGATCTGTGTTTTCATCAGTCTATAGATACCCTAGGAAATGATGGTGCAGTGTTTCATAGAATCATAGAATACCAGGTTGGAAGGGACCTCAAGGATCATCAGGTCCAGCCTTTCTTGGGAAAAGCACAGTCTAGACAAGATTTTATTTTTCCTGCTGTGATAGCAGAGCCAGGAGGGTTGGTAATTGCTTGTGGACATGCAGCTGTAGAATATATCCTTCTGGATGTCCAACTCCTTGGTTGTATTTTCAGGGCACTAGGAAACACTGAGTAAACCTTACCATGCGCTGTTCAAATTCCCACCTGGAGTCCTGCTGCAGTGACAAAGCACCAGGGCCCTCTGGCTTGTTAATTCAATTTTCTCCATTATGTTTGTCTCACTTGAAATTCTCCTTTAAAAGGTGACTTTCCACTCTTTTAAATGTTCCATCCTAGACTGGTACCTCTCTAGTCTGAGCTAAACATCTTCCAGCACCTGCATAATGCATGAAGGGCAGTGTTCAAACCTGGGATCCAACAAAACTGGGAAGGCAATAGCAGTTTTTGGTGAGGGGCCTGGCTGTTTGGGGCATGAGAGAGCAAGAATGCTCCTTATGCCCACCGCTATCTCTGCAGTGCTGTGTGGGGCCTGGCTGAGAGAGGTGGCCGCAGCGGGTGGAGCTACAGCCTGGTCCAGTGTAAACATCCTTAACCTTGGTCTCTCTTGCACAAGTGAAAGGTCAGAAAATGTGATATGGAGAAGTGCCTCATTATTTGCTTGTTTTAAAGATGGGGCTGATGTCCAGGAAGGAACTCAAGGGTGTGAATCTTTTGTAACTTTGTGCTGAAGCCTTCTCTCTCCAAAGGCAGCTCCTGGAACGAGCAGCCCCGAGCCCGGTACTCTGCAGATATGGACACCTCTGATGAGGACTTGAAGGGAGCCCAGTTCCCTACCTACCCTCCCCATCACATGAAACGCCGGAACAGAGCCTCTTCCCAGGATAATGTCAGCCACTCTGGGAATCAGGTAACAAACAGCTCTTGAACCTCTTGTGAGACCAGGTTGGTGGCCAAGCCTCTCTTGCCATAAACGGCACTTGTTATCTGCGAGGTACAGATGGGTTCAGAGAAGAGAAGCAGTGATGGCAAATTAGAGTGCAACCATGGTAGTCTCCTGACCAGGATGGATGTGGTGCACTAGTAGAACAGGTGGTGTGCCCTAAGTACCCACACAACTGCTGCCCCTTCTGCACAGGGGCAGCTTGGTGCCCATGCTTCCCATGTGTGTGCCCAAGGGGGAGCAGAATGGGTCCCAGATCTCTGTAGTCTCAAGATCCCTCCTTCTTTTCAGTTCAGAAACCAAAGAAGCTGAGGGTGTAGCTACTTTGCATTGTCAGGGCAATACAGCAGGCCTGCGGGATGACCTAGGAGATGGCTCATCTAGGTGTCATGTCATGGTTGCGTGGCACCAGCGGGATGAAAGGCCACGCCATGTCCTGCCCTCCATGTTGTGAGTGACCTGCCAAGGTGGTTGTGAAATGGGAGCAGAGCTGAGAGCTGGAAAGGTGCATTTAAGGCTCCTTCATTCATTAAGATGAGGGAGAACAGACATTTCTCTGACCTTTTAGGATGAAGCAGAAGTATGCTGGAGCTCTGTACTTCCTCTCTGAGGTCCTCCTTCAGCCCTTCTACTTTCGCAGTCATGACAAAGAGAAAATCAGGCATTGGTTGGTGCTTCACACTGCCCGTGCTGCTGTCACAGGAACAAGCCTGCCGTCACTGCTGTTAATTTTCCAGCTTGTCCCTATTAATCTGCGAGTCACCTATTGTTTTCTGTGCCCCCCAAAAGGCTTTCTTAATTGAACATGCTAGTGCTTTCTCATCAGACAGGGGTTTGGAGAGGGATATTTAATGAGCATCAAGATCCTTTTCTTCTTTTGCAGCCTTTAGTGTTCCTGCCCTGGTAGGACTGGGTCAGGACAACCTGTCACGTACCCCTCCCAAATGATGGAAACAGTCTAGAAAAGGGTGTCAGAAAAGGCTACAAGCTTGTGTTTTAATTGTCAAGCAAGGACCTGCAGTTTCTGACGCCACCTTTGCGGATGGTGGGTGATGAGAATGGTAAAGCACCACTCAGACCTCTAGAGCAGCAAAATGGAGGATGGTGTTTGGCTACAGATACACTGGGAGAGCTAGCTGCTGGTCTCTGCTCACAGCTGGTAACTTTACATGTCCTTGACCCCTCTTTGGGTAATTGTCAGGGGAAACTGTAGCCAGAACCACCCCTCAGCACCACACTTCATGTACCCTGTGTAGGGAAACCTGTCCTTTGCCATTTACTTCTCTTGGCACATGTTTTCATTAGTAAATGCCATTCCTTTTTCAGTCAGCAGTAAATGGAAGAACCCTGGACTGGGTGTCCCTAATGAGGCCACGGTACGTTAGGCATGAAATGTGCACCCTGCTTTGCAGTGGGCAAATGGGGCCAAATTCCTACCAATGCTTCAGATGACTTCCTCCATCAGCTGGGCAGGCTCTTGCTTCAGGGTGGTCCAGCAGCCACGAAAGCTGCTGTGAAGCCTTGTCACCCTAACGGTTACAAGACATCTTCTCACTCCCAATTTAACCTCATTTCCTCTTACGGCCAACGTCGTTCATTAGCTTAAATAGCTCTCCATCCTTCCTGCCCTTTATGCTGCTGATGTGTTTACAGCTAGCAACCATCCTTCCCCTGAGCCTTCTCCTTGCCCAGCAGGAAGAGACCTGGCTCTGTGCTGGACCATTAACTTCAGAATGATGCACATGTGCATTGCTGTCACTGATGGCCAAGCAGAGGCCAGGTACAAGCCCAAAGAAGAGAGATGGCAAGAACATCCAGGTTTTGGTGCTAGCCAGCTCTGTTGTATTGGCAGAGCTGGAAGAGTTTCAGAAGAGGCTGGTGTCCATCACCACCTTCTGAGATTGGAGGAGATGGAGGAGCTGAGGCTGGCAGGAGGGCAGTGACAGGCCAAGAGGGGTTTGGGACAGCGAGTAGCAGACTGTATTCTCCTAAGCACTGAAGCAGTGGCTCTTGAGTTGCTTACAGGAATTTCCAGGGCTTTTGGAGTATCTCAGCCCCGATGGGACATCCCAGGGCACAGCAAGGATGGCTGAGTACGACTGGTCAACCAGGCGCTGCATTTCTCAGAGGCTGAGCCCTTTGGCAATTCAAGATGTTGGTCTGTCGGCTACATGGTCTAGAATTCAATAACCTAGCTTCAAAAATAATGTTTTCCTGGTTAGCATCAGAAAGTTTCAAGAAGTGGAGAGCTCGGCTCTTTGCCCTGAATCACTTTGACCCCACAGATGAAAACTGTCTTTCTTAAAACTGCCTTAGGTGCAAGTTTGTCAAAATATGTTTGATTTGAAAATCACTTTTGCTTTAATTCTAGAGAGGATACACTGTCCAGTCCCAAACACAAGAAACTTAACTTTCCCAATAATGACAGCAAAGGTTGTTCCCTCACCCTGTGACTGCAGGAGCTGAAGTTGCTAGAACAAAATTTTTAAATAAAACCACTATTAAAAAAACCTCTTAAACCCTGAATTGGTAACTGTGCAGGTCTTTGCCTTTAGGTCTTTAGAAGACAGGTAGGAACAGGACAAAGCCACAAGGAATAACACCAATTTGCCAAGTTTCTCCTCAAAAGCCATTCTGCTGTACCTCAAGGGAGCTCAGTGTTTCTGGATTCCCAAAGCTTTGATGGTATCTGGCTCCTCTTCTTTACAAAAACCCTCTGTTGGAGGTCTTGGGTATCTGAGAGACCAGAGGCAGCATCTCTGCTAGAGAGACCTGTCTTCCCTTCCAAGCTGCAAGTGATGGTTTGCCCTAACCGCTGTCCTCCTTATGGACTGTGCTTTAAGATCATTCACTTCAAATGTGTTAATACAGGGCAACGTTTTCCAGCTCTTTGTCATGCAGAGAGAGGTGCAGGCTGGTCCAGCTCCTGACAGGGGTGCACCCTAATGGGGTGACCACCACACATTAAAACCAGCCTTGCTCGGGAAGCAGAATGGAAGCAAGCTCTTCAGCTCCTCTACTTGTAGCCCATCAAGAGCAGACCATGCATTATGCTCTGACCTCTCCCAACCTCTGCGTTATGGAGACAGGGTAGCACCGGTGCACAGTTCGTCACCATCTTTTCCTCTGAAGCTGATGGCCCATCATAGACATTTTCACCGGGAGTAATTCAAGAGTCAGGCGTTAAGCAGTACTAAGAAACCACTTAGAGATGGATTGGATTGCTTCCTGCCTGTGGGTTTAATGCTGCTTAAAGATGCATTCAGTTGGGGATGGTAATTACAGCACTCTGCTCTCCAGTGTCAGGTTTTTATATTCATCTTCCCTTATGCAGATGCAATCTCTCCAAGCTGTTGTGAGGCTCCAATTAATCGAATACTAGCAAGCGCAAAAACTAAGTGAGAGGATGGAAATATAAAAACAAAGCCAAGCCCTCGCATTCGCATGTCTTTGTTACTGCATTTACTCACTGCATTTGCTGCTTGTTCCCCCTTTGAATAGGAGGCAGCAATGATGCGGGAGGTAGCGTTAGGAAATGGGCAATGTTTCTCATCATTTGTGTTTTATTTGTTTGCATCAAAGGAGAAAGACTTTTTTTTAAAGAAAGCAAAACTTCAATTTATAAAAGGGGTGGGAATGGAAGCTTCCTTTAATGTTTTCAGCGATTCAGCCACAAAAGTTTGTCTTGGCTCTTGAGCATAGAAAGTAACTTCTCTTGGGTTTTCAGGATTTTGCCTCCTCTCCTCTCTCCTCCCTTGTCTTTTGTCTTCATGCCACTTTTTCAGTTAGCAGAGCGAGGGAGAAAAGGGGGGAAGGCATCTCAGTAAATGAATGCATGGAGCCATCAGAAAATGTCAAAGTGTCTTGGCGAAAATGCCCAGGTTTCGTTTTCTATCTGGAATTGTCCATGGGAAATTCTTGCCTTCCCTCTTCCTTTCCAGTGCTGTATTGGCAGGGGCTGATGGGGTAGCAGCTGCTTGAAAAATGTGTTAGCACGAAGTGGAAATGGATGTTGACTTCAACTTGGGGCAGTGTGTGAATGATGGGAAGACAAACGGCTTTGTTACAATGCCCTGTGTCTGGACAAGCACATAGCAGGGCCGGTGATGTAGTTTTATGTCCACTGCATCAAAGCTACAGACGCTTTGGTGGGAATTGCGATGTGCTGGGTACTCAGCACCACTTGGAGTTTTTCAGATTCAAGGAGAGGCTGTGCACCTCCTGGAGCTCGTCAGCATAGCCAGGGCCACTTTTAAAAGACATTATTTTTTAACGTCTTTTAACTGAACCCACAGTGGTAGTGTCTTGCTGCTTGCTTTCTGCTGGTTGCACTGTTTCCTTACTGTCCTGACAGTGGTGGCTGGTCTGTTCTCTATTCCTTTTCTATCTCTCTCTCTCCTTTCCTCTAGATTCATGAGCTCAACAAACGCATGTCTGCAATCGAACGTATGCTGAACCGCTTGGAGGAAAAAATCCTGGTGCGCTCTGATGAGGTAACCGGGCAAAGCCGGGGCACTGTCTGCAGGGAGAGAGCGTGGGCTGTGCTGGTCCCTTCCCCTTATCATTGGAGGGGCTTCTCTGGAACAGCCAGCATTGCAAGGAGAAAGCTGCATAGACAAAATAGAATCATAGAATCATTTAGACTGGAAAAGATCTTTAAGATCGTCGAGTCCAAAAATGACTCTGATGGTTTGATTTTAATCCTGTTTTGCCCTTGGAGGCTCTTCTCTAGTTCCAGGTGATGGAGTGCCTTAGAAAACATTGCACGGAGGACAGAAACTGAATTGAATTTAACCCATAGCATTTAGGCCCCCGTGCAAGGTGGTGCCTTCCTTGCCCCTCCTGCACAAGAAAAATAGGTTTTCTGGTTGATACTCCATGAAATGCTAATTTTAGGCGTATTGTGAAGTGGGTGTCGGTACATCCTCAGAGCTGTGACAACTCATTTGAAATCATGGGAGACTCAATTAGTACATATGAGGAAGTCATCCAGTTATTGCGAATATGAGATCTGAGTCAAGAAGAATTTCTGTACCTCTTCTGACATGCCCCTGTCTTACCATGCCATCCAGCTTGGAAGAAAACAGCTAAATTAAGTTAAAGCTGGGCAGTGATGTAGAATCTGTGAATACTTAGGTCACTTAACATTGATTTGGGGGTTTCTAATTTTAGGCTATGTACTCTTTCTTTATGTGAACCCATCACTGTGAGCTGCTCTGGCAGCTGATGGCTCAGGGGAATGGACAGTGATAATTAGAGAAGTCTGGTAGGCATAAATGAAACTATGTGATTTCTTCTTTTTTTTTTTTTCTAAAATTCATAATGACGATGGCCATATTTGTAATAATTGAGTGTTTCTGCCAGAAAATCTAACCAGAGGAGCATAAGGTGTGCATGTTTGCAGGTTCCCATGTCTAGGGCAGATTGGAATAGAGGCAACGGGTCTAAACTACCGTGGGACAGGTTGAGGCGAACTATTAAGCAAAGCTCTCTAGCAGAAAGGATAGCAGAGCCCTGGAATAGGTTGCCTGGGAGAAAGATTGCCTGCTGTGGATGCCATTGTTCAAGGTCATTAGGAATAGGTTAGACAAAAACCTACCAGACATGACACAGATAATTTTATTCTGAGTTGAGTAACTTCTGGAGATCCCTTCCAGCGCCTGGAAGTTTAATAGGATTCTTCTCCAGGTAACCATGAGTTGCACCTAATAACAGGGCTAGGTGGAAATATGCCATCTATCCGACAGGAAAATTGGCTGCATGTTTTCTTGTCGCAAATACGATTACCTAGAGGCTCTGAAAGCTACCTCGGGGAACAATAGTTCACGTGGCTGCTTCCCTCACCTTAGTGGACTCTGGGTCACTGTGATTGTGGTGGGTTAACCTTGCTGAGCACCAGGTGCCCACTAAGCCACTCTATTACCCCCAACTTTTCTTCCCTTCTCCCTCCTCAGCAGAGCAAAAAGAAAGGGGAGGAAAATAAGACGAGAAACAAAAAGCAGTTTAATAATAATAGAAACTAAAGCCAAGCAAATCCGTGCACGGAAGCAAAGGAAACAAAGTTTTATTCTCTACTTCCCATCAGTAGGTGATGTTTGGCCACTCCCTGGGAAGCAGGGCTCCAAGACGCGTAGCGGTTGCTCTGGAGGACAACAGATGGCCCCCTCCCTCCTCCTCCTTCTCCCTAGCTTTATAGCTGAGCTGACGTCATATGGTATGGAATATCCCTTTGGTCAGTTTGGGTCAGCTGTCCTGGCTGTGTCCCCTCCCAAGATCTTGCCCACCCCATCCCACTGGGGGGGGCGAATGTTGGGAAGAGCCTTGGTGCTGTGCGAGCACTGCTCAGCAGTCACAACACGGGTGTGTTATCAGCACCCTTCTAGCTTCCAGCACAAAACACCACTGCTATGTGGAAAACCAGCTCAGCCAGACCCACTACAGTGATCTCTGCCCTCAGAGCCACCAGCCATGCCGTGGTTCCTAATGAATAAGTGGTGGGTTTTGGCTCAAAATGCCCCATTTGGGGGACACTTTTTTTAAGCGGGGAGGGGAAAGCAGTTTTCCACAGGAAAAACAAGCGCGTTCTGGAGGGAGGAACGAAATGTGACTGGGAGTTCTTTAGATCAAGGGTTTGTATTCCTCAGTGTGGAGCTGAAGCACAACACAGCTTGTTGGGCTTTGCTGCTCCACTGGGCAGTCTGACTGTCCCTTGTGAAAACAGGTGTGGAGAGGGGGCTTGAAGTCCCCTTTGCAAAGTTCATCTGTGGTCACACTCCTCGAGCTCCTCTGCTGGCCAGTCTTGGTGAGTGTCTGGATCTGGGCATGCCCCATTGTCCACCACAGGAGACTTTTACACAACTCTCTTCTTCCGCTCCTTCAGACTCCAGCCGCAGAGTCCCAATTTGATCCTGATGCCGAGGAAGAGCAGTTGAAGAGGAAGCTGGAGGAGTTAGCCAGCAACATCAGTGACAAAGAAGTCTCTTCTGAAGAAGAAAAGTATGAAGAAAAGAAGACAGCAAAGAAGCCAGAGATTTGTTCCTCCAGTGATGACATGGTCAGAGATGCTCAAAAGGTAATCTGTGTCCTCCCACCTGTACCTTTCTAGGCTCCATCTGTGGTTCCTTCTGCTCTTGGTGGTTCATGGCTTACACTGTGATAATGCAACTCCTTCAGCCATCACACCTCCACCTTGAAGCCTCCCAAGGCTGTGGCATGTCTGACTTAGCTGCCTGCTTTAACAGAGCATCAAGGGATAGGGAAGTCCCAGGGTGTTGGATCTGCATCTTTCTCCTTATGGCTTTTCCCAGTCTCATCCAAGAGTTAAAAGAGTTGCAGGCTACTGCATGTCATGGAGAGAGGTGCACAACCTCCACATCTATTTGGAAAAGTCTCAGAATCTGGATGTTATCATGGAGAAGAGAATATTGGGGTTGGAGAAGAGCCTGGTGATGATTTTGTATGGGCAGCCTTTGTCAGGCACCTGCTACATGAAATGTTTCTTTCAGACCTGTCAGTGCTCCTGAGTCCCAAAATACCCAGTCCCACTTCTACTCTGCTAGGTCATCATCTCCCGTACTTGCAGTACTGTGCTGGCTCCTGCCCTCTACACAGTGGTGGGTGATCTGTGAGGACGTGGGTCAAGGACAGGAGGAGGGATCACAGCATTTATGCAGCCCCCTTTCCATCACCTCAGAGGGTTCCTCACCCCCATGGCCCAGCATAGCTCTGATTTATCCCAGTGCTTCCTGGGTGCATTTTGGAGATCTGCTTTTCCCCCATGTATCCCCACGGCAGGGCTGGAGAGGTGTCCATTGGTGTGTGACCTTGCAGGGGAGAATTGCTTCCCTGGCTGGAAAGTGAGAGCAGATGGAGGCACTGGACCACTTCAGAGAACAGTTTGGGTTGGAAGGGACCTTTCAAGTGCATCTAGTCCAGCCCAACCCCCCTGCACTGAGCAGGAATGTCTGCAACTAGAGCAGGGTGCTCAAAAGCACCGTCCAACCTCACCTGTAATGTTTCCAGGGATGGGGCTTTGACCACCTCTCGGGGCTTCCCTCTCGCCTCATCCAGCAGACAGGAGAGCTGGGTGACAGCACTGGAGACAAGTAACCAATCGCAGCCCAGGTGACTCAGAAAGAAAGGGAGATCTTGTGTGTCTCCTGTTGTGCAAAGCCTCCTGAGATGGTCCATTAGCACAAAATGGAGAGGTCAGCGTTCTTTGGCATGTCTCTGGTGGCTTATTTGTTCATCTCCTCCCTTCCACCTTGGCCATGGATAGGGCACGTGTGTTACCTGTGACCCGTCCATACCTGGCAAGCGTGGCAAAGGAAGTGAGTGGAGGCTGAGCCGCCCTTCTCCTCTCCTGCAAAGCTCCTTTCAGAGCAGGGTTGCAGAGACTTCCATGGTGCCATGAGGTCTCTCTTTAATGTGCTTTTATTCCTCAGCTGCACAAGGCAAAACCTGGCTGCTGCTGGGCTTGCAGAGCGTGGCTGTGTGTACACACATGGTGCATTTAGTGAGTCTGTCTCAGGTGGGAGTCTCTGAACAGCTCTACAAAAAATCTCAGGATTAGAGCACGTGACTGTTCCCAGGATGGCTTCCTTCATGGTTTTGGGTACCATTTGCTGTGTTCTTGATGACATTGGATCAGCGGTGTGCTGCACCCTTACTGAAAGACTGTTTTACTGCCTTCTTTTTCCTCAAAACTGCTTTTAGAAGATTGACACAGCTAGACTTCACTACCACTCATTGCTTGAACGATGTGCACCTTCTTGGTAACCACTTCCAGTTTATTGTGGCACAGGGGATAAGTGGTAACTCACCAAACCAAGGTAACTTCATTCCTGTGTGAGCTGCTGATCTGTGCTCAGGAAAATGGAGATGTTAGTGGGATACCATAGAATCACAAACCGGTTTGGATTGGAAGGAACCTTTAAAGGTCACCTAGGCCAACCCCCCTGCAGTGAGCAGGGACATCTGCAACTACAGCAGGTTGCTCAGAGCCCCGTCCAACCTGACCTGGAATGTTTCCAGGGATGGGGTACCGACCACTCCTCTGGGCAACCTGGGCCCCAGTGTCTTACCACCCTCAATTTATCAAGGTAAGCTTATTCATTCTCTTAAAATGAAGCCCAGATTCTCCAGATTTGCCTCTTTCTTTGGCCAAAACCCAGCTATGAAGCTGGGAAAATACAGGCATGGTTGTTGTCTCTCAGTAATGTCACACAGGCAGGTAACATAGGGGTTCTATGACAGCTCCTAAGCCAAGAGAGACCCAGCTGGGTTGCTACAACTCAAGCAGAATCAAATCTGAGAAAAGAAACAAAATTCAGCTTTTTGCTTCGTGGTAACACAAATACCTTTGTGCAATATTGAGTTAGAAATGCCTGCAATGATGTAGATGGACCAGCCTTGGCTAAGGCTACGTCAGTGTGGACTTTTTAACAGCAACTTCCCTTATACCAGATCCAGGCTGGAATTTTGCATGATTCTGTTTTTATTTGAGTCTCCTCTCCGGTTAGGAGGAAGTCTTCTAACTGGGGAGCGCTGCTGTGATGAAAGCAGATGCTTCCAATGGAAAACGTGAAAAAATGCTGCTGTACCGTGAAGGCACCATAAAATGATAAAAATGCCAGCTGGACTGAGTTAGCTGGTTCTCTGCAGGACAGCTCACCTGGAAATATGGGCAGCTGTAAACACAACTGTTTGTCGCCAATGCATATATCACTCCCATCTCCTTGGTTTCTAGGGAATTATCAGTTGAGAGAGAGATTATGAGTTTCTTCAGTCTATTTTTACATGTGCTTAGTGCCTTATCAAGTGAAAAGCAGCATTTATGAGCCTTATTGCTCCTTGGGGTGGGAAGAGAGGACATTAGTCCCAAGTTCTAGCGGTGTGGCAATACAATAATTTTATGGGTTGCTTTTGTGTTGGGTTGTTGGTGGTTTCTTTTTTCTTTTGCCACCAACTTAAGGAGTTATTTGCATCCATGCTTAGACCTGCTGAAGTGTAAAGCAATATGCTGCAATTAGATCTTAACTGCTGAGTAACTGAGTGGCCTTCAGGTGGCCAGGTGCTGCTGCTGTCACACAGCTCCGCTAGCACCGCTTCCAGCGAGCACGACACATCCCTTGATAACCTCTTTTACAAGCCTTTTGAGATGACTCCTTTTGTCACAGCCATCCTTCAGAAAGCACGGGCTGAGATCAAAGCTCTGCTTTAGCCACACATCCATCTCCAGCGGAGAGCCCTTCAGGAACAGCATAAATCCTTTAATTATCGCTTCTCCATCTTCCTCCAGCTCCTGAAGGTCTGATGCCCCTTTCACCCCTGACTTGCGCTGTTTTGTACACCACATTAACATAACATCCTTATTTTTTTTCCCCCCCTCTCCCACCCTCCGCTTTGGCTGTGCTGGGTGTTCACAGAGGTCATCGGCTCAGGCTTTAAGCGAAATCACGGCCAAAGTACTGAGAGCCATAAACGCCACGGAGAAAGCAGTGTGTGAGTCGTTGCACGGAGAGAGCCAGTGCAACGGCAGCTGTGTCCTCCCCATGGGGCAGCTTCCCAGCCTGGGAGAAGGGAAAGAGGTGGCTGAAGCATACCGTGAGCTTGAAGAAAACGTAAGGTTCATGAGAGCTTTCTGCAAGCAGGGAGGGCGCTGGGGGAGTGGGAATACAAAGAAAACCCCCACAAATTTCTCATTAGTGGGTAGGTCAGCATTAATAGAATGGGCATCACAGAAGGAGGGATTAAACAGTCCGGTCTTGTCTGATGGTGGCTAGAGCTGGTTTATGAGGGAGGTGGCACCACAGCAAGTGCAGATGGTCTGTCTTGTGGCTTCCCCGGCCTCAGGTCCTAGTTCCCCCTGGGTGAATGCCAGTGCAAGAGGATAAGCATGGTCCCCAGCTTGCTGGTAGCATGGCTTTGCTGGACTTGGGCTGTCCTGTGCTCCATCAAAAGGTTTAGCCCTTCTCTTTGGTTCTTCTCCAACACTATGTTTCATCAAGGCTTTTACAAACAAGGATAATGTGACCTATCTGTTTGCCAAGGCTGGCCTGTGCCTGGGGCTGATGGGCTCGTGCAGGTGATAAGTTTACATCTACACAGTAATCCCCTGCTAGGTTGGTGTGACGCTGTGAAGCACCAACGATTTTTTTTTTTTTTTTAGCTACTGTAAACCCGTATGAATCGATAACCCGTAGGAAATGGATTGCATCCGCAGTGCCATTTACCGAGCTCCAAAGAAGCAGTTCAAAGATGGGGCAGAGTGTTGCCTCTCCACCTGAGTGGTCAGGTTTTGCCATGAGAAACGTCCCGTGATGGGCAGCAGGGTTTTCTAACACACTCTGTGGCTCATCTCTCATTGGGGAAAGATTATGTATAAAATACTGGGATTATGTATAAGCTGCTGGGAGCAGAGTGTGCTCCAAAACTGCACCACCTGCCCAGTTTCTGGCCAAATGCAGCATCCCAGGGGCAGAGTGATGGCTGCATGAAGGTTTTGAGGTCCCCTTTTCTCCCAGGAGAGTGGATATGGCTGGGAAGGATGTGAACTTTGTGCTTAGAGCCGCTGCCGTCAGCGGTAGGGCAGGGGTGAAGTGGTGGGTAGGTGATGGCCCTGGGAGGTGTGTGCTCATCCTGCCATTCCCTGTTCCCGCGGGGTCCCTGGCTGAGTCACAGCTGCCTCACTGCTCTGCTCTCCAAGGGATGCTACCTGACTCGGAAGGCATTAGAAGAGTTTGATGGCCCAACCACAAATAGTGCCCCTGTGACTCAGAGGTTGAGCAGCTCCAACGAGAGCACCGACAAACATTTGCAATCTGTTATGGCCTCAGGGTTTACACTGGGACAGGTGGGACATGTGGGAGGTGTGGCTGTGATTTGGGTGGATGTACTTCAGTGCGCGCAGAGGGCTCATGCCAGGCAGTTTTGCACAATACCCAGCCCAGGAGAAGTGGAGGGGGCTGGTGGAGCACTGCAAGATTTTGGGATCAGTGAGCAAAACAGTGGCCACAACCCACCTGATAATCTTACATGATCACACACCAACATACTATGGTTGGACTCGATGATCTTAAAGCTCTTTTCCAATGTAAATGATTCTATGATTGAAGTTTCCTAAATTGCCTTGCTTGGACTTACATCCTTTTAGTAGCCCAGGAGGATGCAAGTGACCATAAAACCAGTGGTTTTACTGGGATAGGTCCTTTTACCCTTCTTATCTAGACAGCAAAGGTAGCACATTTCTTCCCGTAGCCCCCGTGCATCCCCAGCCAGCACTCCCATGTTCACCCCACTGCTGCACTAGGCTCACACATATTTTTACCGGGGCTTTCAGCTGGGAACATTCCTGCATGTCCAGAGCAGTTCCTGGGCAAAGCTGCCTTTTGCAGGCTTGGTTCATGGCCCAGGGCCAAACTCCCAGATCCTGATCCTATTCCCAGGCAACTTAGCAGCACAGACACCCTTAAAAAAGACCAAGAGGATTTGGAGAATCAGTCCATCTCCTTCCTAGCTCACTGCCACCACAGGACACGGCAGCCCGCTCTTGTTTGCAGGTACCTGCCTCCCCTTCGAGCACACAGAATAAAGATGCTGATGCTTCTCGAGTAGGTCACCGAGTTTTGGTCCTTCCTGTGTTCCCATTGAGCCTTTTACCACTTCACCTTGTTGGTAATTGCTCTTCAAAAGCCTGGGGAAAGGGAGGAAATGAGATGAAAATCCTGCCAGAGCTGACTGGTACTGTCTGTGCTGCAAGGCAAGAAGGCAGTTGTAAAATAGTGGCAGGAGCTGACCCCAGGGAGGTTAATTCTGCAATGTTTTATTTTCTTCTATTTCAGGTGTACCTGACTGCTGGGAAGACCTACCGGCTTGAGAAGACCCTGAAGGAGCTTGAGGAAGGGGCTCAGCACAGTGGCACTACTGACTCGGAGCTGTCAGAGCTGGAGGACAAAGTGGCCTCTGCAGCTGCTCAGGTGCAACAGGCAGAGAGTGAGGTGAGGTCTTGGCTCCAAGAGCTGCTTTGCCTGGCCAGTGAGGGCAAATGAAGCCAGTGATGGATCCTTCTGGCCACCATCTGTATGTTTTTTTCCTTTCTCTAAAGATATCAGACATCGAATCTCGAATTGCGGCTCTGTCTGCTGCAGGGCTGACAGTGAAGTCAGTGGAAAAGGCGAGGAAGAAGTCGAGTGGGCAGATGAACATGGAGGTGGGTATGAGAGGTCCCAGCTCTGAGACATATGTGCTCCCCCAGGTTATGGCTGTTGTCCCTGGGCACGGTGAAGGCCTGCTTGGCTTGCTGAGCTGTGCCCAGTTTCCTCCCTGCTGCCTGGTACTCTGCCCCAAGGCTTCCAGAGTAGATGTTTCACTGGGGATGGGGGTTAACACTGATTCCTTACACGCATCTGAGGAGGGTTTTGTGTCTGGGAACTGCTGCCTGCACCACAGCCCGGACTCAACTGCCGCATTTCCACACTGATTTTTATAATGGCAGTCCATCGGGCAGAGTTGCTGCCGTGGCAGTGTGCTGCCTCTTTGGCTCACCTTAGGACGCAAGAGGTGAAAATGGAAGGAAAGGCAGACCACGTTGTCTGCCTCCTCTGCACCCCTAGAGAAACCCCTGCTCTTCCTCTGCCCGCAGGCGGCCTGCCTCCCATCTCCCGGTCCCACCAGCGGCAGTCCAGGGGACTCTTCGGATGATGTTAAAGTGAGTATATGTTTCATCTGTGCCAGCTACTGCACATGGCATGGCACTAAGCCCTGAGACAACCAGGGAGCTGCTTTCAAAGTGGTGGCCTCAGTGGGGACATTTGTCCTCCCATGCCTTTCCCCACGGCAGGCTGTTCCGCTTCTCTTGCAGGCGATGCCTGGACTGCAGAGGTTCAGGAGGAAGTTCAACAGCCCCCTCGAAATCACTGGTAAGGACCATGGCTCTGCCCACGGGAGGTGGAGACCTGAGGGTGGATCAGCTGGGCTTTAGGGACACATGGTTCTCTCTCTCTGCATCTAGTTGTGTGTTTGCATTGGAGAGACACAATTGTTTGTCCGCTTCCATGTGCTCATGGCCCCCTGTGTTAGGACAGCCACAGTGGACAACTGTGGTGGATAACTTAGGAAAGAAGAGGCAACTGGCAGGGTTGGGGACCGTGATGGAGGAGTGGAGGTTAGGCTGAGTTGGCTCAGTCCTCCAAGAACCAGGACTTTCCCTGCAGCCTGGGCTCCTGCCACTCCAAAGTTTGGGGAGACATCTGCATTACTTCATTTGTGAAATCCCACTGGCCTCAAAGACTCACCTAAGTCCATCATAGAATCATACTATGGGTTGGGTTGGGAGGGATGTTAAAGATTATCTCTTCTTTCTCACTTGGTCATCTTGGGGAAGATATCCTTGACCCTGTTGCACTCCTGCCTCAGATACTGGTTTCTGGTGAGGGGCAAGAGGCCCTCTATGGCCCACCTATGGCAAATGGCAGCTTGGAAGTGCTTCAAAGAAGATGGTGACCTGAAATTTGGCACAGCAGCTTGTGTGGAAGGGGGCAATCACTGGAAATATTTCATCCTGGCTGGTATCAGCAAGAACTATTAGGAAATGACTTTTCTACTTCTTTCTTATCTCACCACATAAGCTTAAAGGCAGAAAGAAAGTCTCTCCTGCCAGATAAAGATGAAGGGAGGGAAGGGGAGAAAGATCATTTAATGCAGAGAAGAAATCACGTTTGCCCCATGCACGCAGACAATTAACAGTGCCATTTCCCAAGCTGAGGCTGGTAGGTGGAGAGTCCCTTCTCTTCATGTTGAGAAGGAGTCATCTGCTCTTCTTCCTGCAAAGGGCAGACAGATAAATGCAGCCCAGGGGACACGTCAGCTCCACGAGGAGATAGAGGGATGTGCAATCAGGATGGACGTCACCAGGCAGGACTAATCCCTCTGCCTTGGCTGGGTGATGGGGCGACTCAGTCTCCTGACTGCCCTCCATGCAGGTCAATGACTTGCAAAGTTGGACCTGCAAAGGTGCAGCTGGCAGAAGCTGGTGGCAGAGAAGAGGAGATGACTTAGTAGGTCAAGAGAGCATCACAGGCTTGGGCAGTGAGAGCTCCTTGTGGGCTGGGGTGTTGCCATACCATGGAGGTTTCCGAAGCAGAGGTCTTGGCAGCCAACCACTGGCAGGCTGACCCAGCTTGCATGGTGCTCTGAAAACCTGAGTAGCAGCAGCTCTTGCTTCCCTGTTGGGGGTGGGTTTTCCACCATCATCCTGGAGAGGGAAGTGCAGTGATGCATCCAAAACCACAGCCAGTCACCCAAGTGACTTGGTAGGTAACTGAAACCTCTAGTGAGGTGGATGAGGACCTGCTGCCCATCTCTCTTCTTTCGCTACAGGTCTTGATGACTCTTTTGACCGCAACTCTGTTTACCGTGGCTCTCTGACACAAAGAAACCCCAATGGGAAGAACAGGAGAGTGGAGAGGCTCTTTGCGGTAGGAACCCAGCCATCCAGGAGGGTTGCTGGCCTGAGCTCCACATGGGACCTGCCTCCCTAGGCTTGCACAGAGGGACCTGTCCCTCCCCATGCTCTCCTCAAGCCAGTGGAGCACTCAGGTCTTGGCATTGGTCTCACTATGCTGGCCAGTGAGGGCAGACACGCCTGGGCATCATCCACCTGAGGCCTGGGATGTCATAAGCCCCAGGGTGGGAGACCAAACGAGGTGTGGATGTACACCTTTGTATTCCTGCTGCCTTCATAGTCAGTCCATGGAATGGGGCAGGTCCTCATTCCATGGGATGGCAGCTGGAGGTGACAAGGAGCACACTGGCCCCATTGCCTGGGGTGGCTCAGGGTGGCACGGGTACAGTGCTGAGCTGAGGTTTCTCCCTCTGGTGCCTTGCAGAAGCCTGTGATGACCCACTTGTCCTGAGGAGCATGGGACCCTCCTGCCACTGCATTTCACTGATGATACAAGACCTCAGCGCAAAGCCTCACCACCTTCCCCCTGCAACGCTTGCTCTTCCTTCTCCCATGCCTGTCTCTCCCTGAAACACTGGACAGGAGGGAAGCTGGAGGCTGTGGGCTGAAGGTCTTGCTGGGACCTGCCAGGGAGAGGACCAAAGCACTGGGGTGCAGACAGGTGGTCAGGAGCTCTCATGGGAACAGGCAGGCATGAGACATTGATTTTGAGCAGCTCTTTGGTACCAGCGCAACCAAGAGGATCAGAGGACTGCAGAGCAGGAGCAACCTCCCCGGAGGGAGCTGGACATGATGTCCAGCTTTCCAGGGTACCAGGGGGAGTGACGTGGCCCTCACTTGCCAAAAGCTGTCATTGCTTGTCCCAGCTCTTTCCTAGGATGGTGCTGAGTGGGGACAGGAGCTGACAGCAGACACAGGATGCCCTTGGGGTACACCAGGTAGAACAGAGACCCAGGGATCCCAGGCTGGGATTCACATCCTGGTACTGGTCCTGACTCTGCAGTGCACCTTGGAGCATCATTTCCCTTCCCTGAGCAATAAAGTAGGGTGAGAGCAGTGCTTGCTCCCTCCCAGCAAGCACTTGGCCAACAGATTCTTGCACAAAGCCATGCATCACCCGCTAGGCTTCTCACCACCATGCCTGAAGCAGCCATGACCACTTGGGGACATGAGGCACGGCTTATGGGAAACAACGGCATGAGAGATGGAAGAGATGCTGGAGGTCTTGTTTGGGATCAGTTTGTTTTTCCAGCTCTTGAAGATATTCCCTCTTCATGTGAGGCTATATTGACAAGTTTAGGACTCCAGCAAGCAGAGAGTAGGTACTTCTCTGGAGACTTTTCCCACTCTGCAGAGGGGTCAGCCCATGCCAAGAGGTGCTTTGTGGATGAGCATGTCCTCTGTCCCTCATGATGGGATTGTAGAACCTGGTAGGAGCATCCAATCCTTTGGAGAGGCTGCGGTGGCCCTGGGCTCCTGCCCGGTGACAGCGGCATTGGTTACACCCACCCCAAGATACCCAAATTGTTTTCCCCCAAGATTTAACTCTCCACATCCACTAACCCCAGTGGATCAGTGCTTGGCCCTGTACCTATGCCCAGGACATCAGGATGGGGAGAAAGTTGCTTTCTCTTGCAGGTCACTTCAGAAGAGGCTCATGTTAAAAAATTTTGCTTTGTACCTGCTGGTCCCTGTCCTTTCTAGCCCCCACTCCCTCCATCCGCGGTGGGTGACGTGGGGAGGATCGCTCGCAGCTGGAGCAGGGCTGTCGATGCTGGCAGTTTCCCACCGATGGCTGCTCAGACCGGACCATTTTAGGCCACTCCCGCGCATCTGAACTAAAAGCACTTTAATTATGAATGGTAGCATGAATTTTCATGCGAGTAACACATATGTTTGGCTCTGGTAGTAGTAGAGACTGCTAACTGCCTAGAAGTTCGTCCTGTGGTCATCCCAGAGCAGTCTTGTAAGTTCACAGCTTGGGCTTCCTAGCTGGAAACAAAACCAGTTTCTCATTTTAAAATGAAATCCCTGAAGCTCAAAAGGGTAAGTGCAAACCACTGCTGTTGTAGAAACTCTCCCTGACACCACAGCATTGCTGGGTGCATCTCCTGCAGCTCAGCCAGCCTCAGTTCTAGGACAATCCCTCCTTGGCTGGCAGAAGAGAGCTCCACCAAGATCTGGGCAATGCTGTTGGTTTGCACCCACCTTTCTAGTGTCAGCCTTCACCTTAACCACACCTCTTGCTGTATGTGGTTTCAGCCGTAACTCAAATCCTTCCACGCAACCGCTCAGATGCTTGACCCTGCAAAGAAGTCCTCGCAGTGAGCTTCAGCAGTGCAAACTAAGGCATCATTCAGGCTGTAGTCACCCATGTTGTTATTTGCCTGTTTCCTGCCCCATCTGCCTGTGTAGAGATTATACATATACATACACTAAATGATACAATAAAGCCAATTTTGTGTCCAGAACCTAGGACCCATTCTGCAGCATCTGTTCTTTCGATTTACTTGAGCAAAGTCTCCTTTCTCTTCCCCCTTTAACCAGCTGGCACAACCTTTGCTTTAAAACTGGGCAGGTGAAAGCATACAGGAGCTGAATGGGCAGCATGGAAGCAGCATGAGTGAAGAGGGTAATGACCAGGATTGCAAAAGGACTTGTCAGATGCTGGTCACAGAGCTGCGGGTGTGATGAGCACGGGTCAATGGTACCCAGGGCAAGCCCAGGAGGGCAAAAGGGATGCGCAGTGTGTGGGTGAGGAGGGGCTGACCCTGAAACGAGCTGCTCTGACTTGCATGGAAACCCAGGATCAAATCTGGCAGCCAAAGCCACCTGAAACACAAGCCCACAACATCCAGGGGTTGCCTTAAATTTGTACTAAATAATGGCAACAACCCTGGGGTAGAGAGAGCCCTGCTGAGCCTGGGGTCAGGGTTCCCTTGGCTGATGGGGTCCTTTTCTCCTCTCTCCATTCCTTTCTCTGCCTTTGATCCCCTCTGCAGTGCTCACCCTGTGTCCCATGCTGCTCCCATGATCATCCCCCAACACTAGTTGTGCTTGGGCATCAGAGCCAGCCATGGCATGAGATGGAACTCTGACCCATGGCACTGCCAGCCCAACTTCAGGGTGGCAGGCAGAGACCTTCCTCCTGCCCACACCCCACCAGTGATGGTGTCTTCACCATCCTGAGATGTCCCTATTTCAGGATGTCTCTAGTCCCAGTAATTCCAGTTTCCCCTGGAAGCGGACCTGTGTTTGGACCCTGACCAGCCTTCCATGAAGGGGACCTGGGCTGGCTCCTTCAGCAGAACAAACAGCATCAGAAATGTTGGTTTAATGCTTTAACCATTTAAATGGTTTAACCCATTTA
The DNA here is from genome assembly GCA_013400335.1 of Eurystomus gularis. NCBI lineage: Eukaryota > Metazoa > Chordata > Aves > Coraciiformes > Coraciidae > Eurystomus > Eurystomus gularis. The sequence goes on along the minus strand of VZZY01014212.1, from coordinate 133,860 downwards.
CAATGGGAGGTTTGAAGCCCTCATGGCATGGGGACAAGCCCACTCCTGCCAGTCTGGGTGCCCCAGCAGGTTGCCTTCCCCTCTTCTATGTATTTAATTTTCTGGTTTCCTTAAAGCAGCTTTCGTGGCGGGGGGGTGGGGAGGTGGGGGGGGGGAGTTGAAGAAGAAAGGGTGGTGGCACCCAGCACAACTCCTGCAGTGGAGCAGGTTTGTGGCAGTGGGACCCCAGTGGCCAGGGCAGCACCCCACAGGTGGGGTGATGGAGCAGCAAACTTCCCCTTGTCCAAAATAACGCCGGGTTGAGGACAGGGATTAACATATTCCCCAGCTATCTGCCTCAGTCAGCAGAAGATAAAATGCTGGTCCCTTCTGAGTCATGAAAATCCCTGTGCTGATTTGATGAGAGGGGACGGCGAGGGGGGGAGGAGATGCCCCAGCTTGGTCCCTGCCGGGGCTCGCCTCTGACATCAGCACGAAACCGGCCATAAAAACGCAACTGGAGGGGACTCCAGCTCAGACGACGGCCGCTCTCAGCGGGACGGCAGCCGGGCATCTCACCTCGCCACGCCACGGTAGGTGCACCCCGGCAAGGGGAACGATGCTTTTCTCTCCCTCTCATCATGCTTCTGTGGCTGGATTGTTTCCCGAGCGCTGCTTTGCCTTTCTCTGTGCGTGTCCTTGTGTCTGGCCACTGGCTGGGGTGTTGCCAAAACGGGGTTGTAAAAAGTCACCAGCCGGTGCAAACCTGAGCTCTCAGGAGCCCAGACAGGCTCCTGCCCAGCATGCTGCAAACTTCTGCTTTGCAAAAGTCCCTGGAAATAAAGCTGCCACCGCATCCCCACCATGTCCTGCTTAACCCAACTCTCCCGCTTCTGCCCCTTGCCCCACTCCCTTGATGCAGACGGCTGCAGAAGCCAAGCCCATCACTCAGCCCACCCTGCATGGTCCTGCTCATCTCCTCAGTGCCATAAAGCGTGTTACGGGGTGCTCCTGGGTTATCATTTTGGCAGCCAGGTCCAGGGGCGGGTGCCAAGGGTGCAGAGGTGGCCACAGTAGTCCATCCATCACAAAACCCATTTGTGCCTCTGCAGCTTTTGCCTGGCAGCTCTGCATTTTGGTGGTGGCCCCACTCCCCATCTCCTGGGCTGCTGGGTCCCACAGGCACACTGGGGGTCCCAGAGAGAAAGACTGATGCCAGGCCTGGCCTAAGGTGCTAGGCTAGGACAAAAACTATTTCAATGAGCATGAGGCTTGGGCAACTCATGTTTGGTGGGGTTATTTTCCCAAAGGATATCAGCCCCAGCAAAACCCCCAGGTTTTGATCAAGCTGTCCCAAGCTCTTTGCATCATTGCCAGGCCAGCAATGCCATGATGGGGATGGTAGCCCTGTGGCAGCAGCAATACAGTTGCCCCATCCCCTCCATCACAACCTTCCCCTCCTGATGGGAGGCTCACCCTGCAAGGGTTTCACCCAAACAGAGTGTCTCTGAAAAAGCCAAACCCCTTTGCTCTTGCAGCCACATTGGAAGCCACCACCTTGGTGGCACCAGCAGGAAGCGCCGAGGGCCAGGAGGCTTTGGGGCCAAGCCACTGTGGCCGGAGAGTGCCGGGGATGAAGCTGGTGGTCGCCTGCCTCCTGTGCCTGCTGCTCGCCTGCCTGACCCTGCCTGTCGCCCACGGCCACATCCTCGAGCGCTTCATGGAAATCAGGAGTAAGGAGAGCAGGAGTAAGGGACTCCCTCCAGCCAACCCCCTGCTCCAGCCCTCTCAGCATCCCCAGACTCAGCTGCATATGGGGGGAGAGGGGGTGATTGTGCAGAAGCAAAGGTTGGCTTTGGAACAGCCTTTGCAACAGCTTTTATCCTCCTCAACCCCCTTTCCTGATCCCCTGGCATTCATTGACCCCCCTTCTCACAGGTGCAATGCCCTGTTCCCCCCCTTCATGTCCTCTCCCATCACCTCCTGATGGTTCCTCTGCTTTTGCTTTGCAGACCCGGACATCGACCCCTCCTGGTACACGGGGCGCGGGATTAGGCCGGTGGGGCGGTTCGGGCGGCGCCAAGCCCTGGGTGAGGGCACCCGTCGTGGGGGGCCCGGCCGGCAGCAAGCCTGTGCTCCCCCCCGCCCGCACCCTCAGCCTCCTTGGCAGGAGCGAAGCCCCTGAGCTGAAGCCAACAATAAAAGCCCTTCTCCTCTCATCTCTGTGTCCCAGCCTCTCTGCTCTGAAACGTGGCGTGGGGTGGGGAGTGGGGGCACAGGGTGGGAGGAGTGACCCCAGAAATTGCTGGTCTCGCCACAGTTTCGTAGCCTGCCCTGGTGATGTGTGCTTCCCTCTCTGGCATGTTTATCCCCCCACCCCACAAAAAAACACCCTAACAGTAAGGCCCAGAGGGCCACCATGCCAGGACCCATGGGCGCTTCCAACACCTTCATTTCCATGGTGTCAGGGTGTGACATAGTCACTTCCTTTCCACGCCTGAGTCAGAAATGCTCAGGGAGCATGCAGGGCCCTGTCCATCGCTCTGCATGTCCCCAGATGTCCCTAAGTCAGACCATCCTACCCCCTCCCCAGTTTGGAAGCAAGCGGGGTCACAGAGAAGGGTGACCCTAAGCATCCCTGTCTGGGGATCCTGGCCCAGCAATGAGGGTCTAGGGCTATTTGGTGAGGGAAGGGTTAATCTTGAGAGGGAGGGGTCAGATGGGGGGATGAGTGGCAATTAGCACCCAGCTAAACTCTGCCAGCTGCCCCAAGGAAGGGGATTTAGGTAAGAGGAGGCAGCAAACACACCTTCTTGCTGCAAAGAACCCCCTGTCCTGTTCCAGGATGGCTCAACCCGGGGAAGCATCGCAGGTGGGTGCTCCTGGCTGGTGTGGGGTCCTGGGGGGTCCTCAGAGGGGAGCTGACCCGGCAAACATGAGCAAAGGGTGCTGTGGTCCCCTCCTCTGCATGGGGAACATCTTCAAGGGTGTCTGCTGTCTTGTGGCTGAGCTCAGCGTGGTCAAGCCTTGCCCACAGGCCGGCATCACCACCAGGGCATGCCCCAAAAGCTCAGCAGGTATGTTGCCCTGCAGACAGAGGGTTGCTGCTTTTTGCCCATGGCCATGCTAGCATTGCCACAGCCCTTCCAGAAAGGTCAGCTTATTCGTTGACACCCCCTGGGTTTGCTGGGTGTGTGTTTGGAGAGAGCCCAGGTGCTTTTTTTAGCCTCTTCCAACCAAGACATGTTACCACAGCACAATTCATATTGCAAGAAGAGGAGGCCTGCAAGGACCGGGCTACCGTGATGCCCAGCGTTTGTTTCGGCCCTGCTCTGCCCCCAGACCTGGCTCTTATATTGGCAATAAATCCATGATCCCTCCTGAGGATGGGCTGTGACTCCTGTAATGGGTCAGATGGGGGCCAGTGGGGTGAGGAGACCACAGGTTCTGTTTCCCACCACCTCCAGACCTCCTGTGATCCCCACCTGTGAGCTGACATCCAGGTCAGGAAAAGAAAAAAACAAACAACAACAGCTTTAGGGCAATATTCTCTTTATTTGCAGCCTGGGTGTAAAGCCCACTGGGATGTACTTGCTTCGCTCCAGAAAGTTAAACCCTCCCTTTTTAGATGGGAAGGGAGATGGAGAAGGTGATGTGCAGCTGGGGTGGGGGGATGTCACCAGTCTGGGCTGGTGGCAGAGGTGCTGGTGGGTCACACTCCTTTCTGGAAGCAGAAAGTTGGTGAAAGAAGCCTCTGTGATTTACCTCTTGGATAAAGCCAGTGGTGGAGGGTTGAAGAGGCCTTGTGGCCCCAGGACGGGCTCTGACCTCCCTCCAAGGGGGAGGGTGGCTGGACTGAGCTGTCCCTGTGCTTCTGCACCCTCCCCCCTGCTTTGTTATTGCTCCTGTTGGAGACCTCATCCAGACACTGCTGTGATTCAAGTTGTGTGTCCTCAGAGCTAGCAGCACCTTGTTGTCTTCCTCCTCTCTTCTAGATCAACTGTTGAATTCTTATCTCGGGACAGGGCAGATGCCTTCTCTTGTTCCCTCTGCAGGAGCTCTTGGGCTAGGAAGAAACACAAGGTGAGAAAGGGCTTATTTCTCCTGCTGGTGGAGTGGGATGCAATGGCTGTCCTGCCCCACCCCAGAGAAGCCACTGATGGCCATCAGTACTGTCCCATGGTAACCATGTTAGTTCTCTACTAAGCACCTACTCTGGGGACACCATTACACCTAGATTGGATACTAAAATTGTGGCTTTGGGAGAGGGCCTGAAATCATCTCTGATGTTGGAGCATCCTGGGGTGGATCTGTCCATCTCTCAGCCCTAAGGGCTGTGGCACATTTCACAGAAACCATGCACAGCTGTGGCTGTGACCTTTGCAGCTACTAGGTGAGGCACAGGCTGGACAGACCAGGAAGAAGATCTTGGTGACAAGCACGAGCAATGAGGGAGGCCAGCTTTGCAGGTGGGAAGGCATTTACAGCCTTGAAGCAGACGGTTTGGGGCCTGTGGTTCTCTCACCTAGAATTATCATACAACTCACCTATGGCCATAAAGAGATCATTTACTTGGTGGTTGGATTTTGCAGATGTCTCCATGAACTGGAGGCCTTCGGTCCTTGCAAACTCTTCCCCCTCCTAGGTGGAGACAAGCAGAGTTATTCCCCAGCTCCCTCTCCAGCTGCTTGTTTGGTTACAGTGGCATTTCATGGCAGGTCAGTATTTGTACAGGGGTTTTGGAGGTGTCTGAAAGCTTTTAAAATTCTTGGCTTTGTTAGGACATATCTCAGTGGTTTCTTGTGAAGGGGTGATGAGAGGGCCTGGGAGCCTCACCTCAGTGGCAACTTCTCGCTCAGTAGCAAGGTCCATCTTGTTGCCCACCAAAGCAATGACAATTTCATCGGGAAGGAATTCCTTCTCCAGGTCCCTCAGCCACAGCTTTGCTGTCTTGAGTGTTTCCTACAGAGATGGAGACAAAGCCACCTAGTGATCTCGTTTTGATGCAATCCCTTTGTTTCAGGCATAGTAAAGCTGGCACCGAACTGTGTGGTGGGTGGCTTTGATTGCCCTCTCTCTCAGGGAAACAGGTCACTGGCCCTGAAACACCTTTAGGGGTAAATCAGCCTTGGATAGGATGCGCCATTCCTGCATGGCAGCAGAAATCAACCCCGGGCTGGTGGCATGGCACTGCATGGGCATGGATAACCCCTGGGCACATCCCAGGTGGGATGTTCATCTTCTCAAGTGGTGCTCGTGTACCACTTTCTGCTCTACCAAGGACAAACACCATCATCTGGACACCTCTGCCCCACCAATGCTGCTGCAGCATGGCATAGTTTTGGCATGGGTGGGATCAGCATCCCCTGCCTTACCTTGTTAGTGATGTCGTAAACGAGGAGAGCAGCGTGGGCACCCCGGTAGTAGAGGTGGCAGACGCTGTGGTACTTCTCTTGGCCTGCTGTGTCCCATATCTCAAACTTGACAGTGGCTACCTCCAGGTTGAGTGTCTGTGTGAAGAAGGAGCCTGCAAGCAAGATGCAGGGTGCACACTCACAGAAAGAGCAGAGAGCTCAGACCTGCTGCTGTGAGGTCAAACCCATCCTGAGGGCTGGTAACAATGCTCTAACGTACAAAACCGGGACAGGTTTCTCATAAGCACTAGCACCACTGATGGAATGGCAAGGCAGAACAGCATGGGGAAGCTGAGAGCCCTTCCTGGCAGCAGATCTGGGTAGATGGACACCAGTTTTGATGTCAGATAGCTCTGAGATTTGCAGAATAGCCCCCAGATAGAAAGCCACCTCCATGTTGCTGTTGGGTCAGGCCTGTGAGAGCTGTGACTAGGAATGTCCACTGAAAAGGGCTCCCACTGGAAAGGAGCCTCCATCCTTGCTCCCAGGGTGCAGATTGCTGCTTTTGGACCTGCCAGAGCCAAGGCAGAGGGACAAGGGGAGCCTTCACCTCCTCACCAGCTAGCTTTTCAGGCTTCAGGTGGGACCCTAACCCCTGTGCCTTCTTAGTGCAAAACCCAAGTGTATCATGTGAAATGAACATCTATAATGTCTAGGTGCTGCAGGGAGCCGTGCTGATGTGAACACACAGGGGAGCCAGCTTGACCCTCACAGGTGTGTTGGCCCAAGGGAGGTTACAGAGGCAGCAGAGCTCTCACAGCTCTCCAGAAGGTTTTCATCAAAGCATGAGCATGCATGTGGCATGCCTTTGGATGTGGGTTGTTCAGCATGGCTTGTCAGGACAGGACATGCAGAGCATGGGGTTTGCAGCCTGGCCAGGCTGTGAGAAGGTCCATGCTCCCATCTCTGCAGGCAGGCTGGAGGAATGAGGCACTGCTGCAAGCCAACCATCAGGCAGTGCTGGGGAAGGGGTCCTCCCACAGCTGGCCACCTGCACCCCAGCCAGAACCTCCTTGCTCCAGCAGGACATTGAGTCTGGGGCAGAACATGTTCAGGGGAGAGTCTCCTGGGGTGTCTGAATAGCTGTGAGGGCAGCACAGGACCAAGCATATGCAGGGCAGATGAGGCCACACAGTTTGGACCTCAGGTTTCACTTATTTCACTGCTCATCTGCTTCCAAAAGGCAGCACTAAGCCAAACCTCTGCAGCTGGGATGTGGCTCTGCTTACAGCTTGGTGCTCAGGAAAATGGACTGCAGACATCTGAAGGTGACTGCAATGGGCAGGTCGTAACATGTTCAAAAGTGGGTCTGTGGTACTGCAGGATATACCAACCTGTTCTCCTGCATCCCACCCTGCTGCAAGGAAGGGCATCAGGCCTGGTCTCTTGTCCAGAGCCATCAAGCTATTGAAGCCACTCACTCACATCCCACAGTTGGCAGCGACTCCGTGAAGTCATTTTTCACATATCGGTAGGCCAGGCTTGACTTTCCCACAGATGTGCTCCCCAGCAGAACCACCTTGTAGGTGTATGTGGGATAAATCCCATCCAGGGAGGTGTCTGGCATTGCCTTCTGTGCCATGCCCTGCAAGGAAACCAATGCTGTTCAAAACATGTCTTCAGTGATCCAAGGGCCATCAGCTGAGCCTCCTGTATCAACTCCCAGCCAGTGGCAGTGGGGCAGGTGGGGTTTAACCTCAAAATAGGCTAGAACAAAACCATTAATATCTTGAATAAAATTTTTAATACATCAAACCATCTGCCATTGTCAGTTATGACCAGAGGGTGGAGATCTTTAGGAAGAAACTTGATGCAAGAGGTCTTTTTGGATGCAGACATGGAGATTGGATTGTGTGCATCTCCTTTAAAGAGAGGACATGCCAGTGAAAGTTCATGGCAGAGGGACATCACTTATGGGTGTGCCTTGCTCTTGAGCACACCTTCTTCCCCAAAGTCCTGGTGAAGAGCTTAGGCTGATGTTCCACTCTTATTGTGGGTCTTTGTTAGAAGTTATATCAGCAGAGCGTAACTCAGGCTGGAGGTGAGCTCAGGCACAAAGGTGACGCTGCTATCAGCTTGTGAAGGACACTGCCCAGGGGATGCTGGGTACCCCAAGAGATGATGGGCTTTTTGGCAACACTGCTTCAAGGTAGTGTGTTGTTTGCAGGGTGTAAAAGCAGGAGTGAGAGGACCTGGCTCAAGCACCCTTGAGGAGAGCAGCACAAAAAGCAGACGGCATGCACTCCCCCATCATGGATTAAGAAACCCAGAGTAGACCAAGCCCGTGAAGTCTCATGCCCTTGTGACCATTGCACCACAGAGTGTGACTCTGCATCACTCAGAGTGGAGCTACGCTGTGTGGTGACTGGGGATGGTGCGGGAGCATGGCCCGAAATAACAGTGGTCACCTCAAGCCTGACTTGAAGATAGCTGCTGCAAAGTGTTGGCCATACGCTAGGAAGAGGATGGTTGGTGTGAGCCCACCTGGGTGGTACATTTCCCCTTCTCCCAGCCTTGAGCTCAAGGAAGCGCCGCTACCTCACTGTCAGCAGGAGCTGCCAGCACATGGTGGCAAATAACACTGTCTAGCAGCTAGCCAAATCCTTGCCCTGGTTCCTCCTTGCAGAGCTCCTCCTCTAAAATTACTCATTTCATGTGGAGAGCTATGCAGGAAAGAGTGAGGTTCATGCAGAGCTTGAAGATAAAGGGTCATGGGTTGTTGAACTGAGCAGGAGAGGGCATGAGATGACCTTGCATGCACTTATGTTACCTCACACGCAGTAGCAAAGGGGAAATAGGCCACGAGCAAGCCTGCAACTGCTGTGTGCAGAGATGAGATGTGCCTTCTATATAGATCTAATCTTCTAACAGCCAAGAACAGCAGAGGAGCCTTGTGAAGGATGCTGAAATGTTCATGTCTGGTTGCTGGTTCCTGCCTGTGTGTTCTGACCCTCTTGCCACTATTGCAAGCCAGGGTGAAGAGCCTTCCATGCCAGAGCGAACACTGCTGGTGAGGCGTGCTTTTGAAGAAAGCCCTGGCCAGCCAGGGAGCAGAGACCTCAAGGCTTATAATGAAGATCTGGTGCAATTACTCCAATTCCTACCTGGAGCTCACAGGAGTTTGCCATGCAGAGCTTGCAGGTAAGCAACAAGTACCTTTATAAAGATATAAATGTAGCTTCTGGCCCAGGAAGGTCTCTGCAGCTCCCTTGTCTGACAAAAGCCTCTTGTTCCTGCTCATCCCACATCTCCTTCATTTTGCCCGCCTTCTCCCTGCAATCTGGCAGGCTCCAGACCTTTAATTCTTTGCCCTTCCCTGAGCCTGTTATCAAAGCAGGCTGTCATTAAGAGCATTCATTGGTGCTAGCTGAACCCAGGTCTGTATCTGTATTTCTGCCCCTCTGAGATGAGCTTTCACATCTTCAAAAAACAGGCATAAAATCTTGTCTGCCAGTGCATACAGCTCAGTGATGAAGAGCGGGATTGCAGCTTGTGTAGAATAGCTAGGTACTGACAGGCTTTAGTTTGTTTTTTTTTTAAGCAGGAGGAAGATAAATCCTGCCACCAGCATAAGGCTGTGCTCCTTCTGGTACTAATTACACACATTTTCCTCTTTGTAGGCCTGGGAATAAGACTTGCTCTCCTTTCTGGGCAGTTACATTAGCTACCATAGGTGATAAGCCATAAAACTCTAGGGAAGCAAGAAGCTGCATGAAAAACACCACAAGATTGTCTCCCGCAAACTCAGTTTCTCATTATTTCAATCTACTGCTCTCTGTTTAACCTTAGAAGGCTGTATTGATGCTGGAACCAAGCTCACCTGAGAATTCCTGTAATGACAGACATTTCCTTGCAAACTTTTCAAGCTAGCAAGCACCTATTAGAGACGGTGGGGTTAGGCCAAAGCTCATTTGAAACCGTTTCTTTTCCATGTTAAGAGGCAGAAAGTGAGTCTTCCTTTCAACCTTAGAAGAACAGCAAGGAAGCATAACAAGTGGCTTTATTCCAACTCAATGGAAATCTGGATTTAGGCGAAACAGTTTTCTTTGGCCTTTTTTTGTTGTTGTTTAAAAAGGAGCATACAGACTAAAACCCTGTGCTCACTTGCTAAGGAACATAGGAAAATTCCTCCAGACATCTCAAGTGGCTGGTATTCACCCTTCTGTGGCTGCTCCCTGCCCTGGGAAAGACACTGTTGTTGGTAAGACCCAGCTTAGAGTTACGGTCAGCTCGGCAAATTCAGGATGCTGCTCCGGCAGGGTCGCTAATCCCTGCTCTGGGTGCAGATGATAGTGTTGCTGCCTCGCAGCAAGCAGCATCCCTGTTCTTCCAGCCTGCCAACAAAGCAGAAGCTCGTTTTTCATCTGGAAACCTCCCTGACTTCCCCAGGCTGAGACTGACTGAGTGTATCCAGGAGAAACATTTAAAGACACTTTCCCGCTGGTTTCTGTGAGTTAAGCCCCAGCAGAGTGCACCTGCATGCCAGAAAGCTGTTGTCAGTGTAACTAGAAGGTAAATCAACTAAGTTTGATTTATCTCACTGCAAACTCCATACTCTGAAGATGTCACTGATGCTTCTGTGCAAAATGGCCTTAGGAAATTTCCCCCCACGCAGGCTCTGAAAGGCTGAGGTGTAAACTGAACTGGGGCTGCCTAGATGCTGGGTTTGGGGGCTTTTTAGTTGGATCTCGGCAAAGAATAACTCAGCAATTTAAGGAGCAGCAGCAGAGCTGTTACAAGTCCTGTCCTCATATCTAGAGCCACACTGAGGGGCAGGGAAAGCTGAACCTGCTCAGATTCAATATCAAGAGCCAGAAATTAGTCTAGATAAGCATTTCTCTTCAATCAACTGTAAAAATCCTATTGGTGGATTTAGTCTCTAGATAGAGCCTAGTATTTTGTGACAGCCGTGTCTAGCAGCAGATACTTGGGGCAGGTTGCCTGGTCTTACACTTACCTAGAAGGTGGGCACCGAAACGGCCACGACGCAGATCATTTCTCGCTTCCTAATGGAGGATTAAGCATTGCTGCACCCAGGAAGTTATGTTCTCAGCCAGACACCCCTATTTCTCCGCCTCAATGTCTCCTCTCTCCTTCCTGTGGGCAATGGGTTGGTACGCAGAGGCAGCTCCAGCCAGCGTTAGTCAGCTTCCCCTGTGGAGCCCACTGGTTTAATGTAAATCAACTTAAAAGTAATCTGTTTGCTGGGTACAGCGGTGCCAGCTCAGTGGTTCTGCACTTGAACTGCCTGCCCTCATTGTTTCCAAGAAGGAACCTGACAAATCTGTTTGTGACTCAGTTGTTTATAATTAGCAGGAAAGTGGACTTGATCTAAGGAGCATCCTTTCAAACTCCTGTTTTATGGGCATAAACGCGCGTAATGAAAAACAGAAACATGAGGTGGCAGAGTAGATATTTGCGCTAGAATGCAACAGCAAGGGCTTGGCTTTTGCCACTCCATCAGCATCAATCAGCATCGCTGCAGTATTTTTAACCTGGGGTGGGGGGATCCTGGTATATCTATTTTCAGGGGATAAGCCTTTTATTTCCAAGGGAAAACAGTAAAAAAAAAGAAAAGAAGCACATACCTTTGGGGATGGAGCTACTGAGAAGTATTATTTAACTTCCTGGGAAATTACTGATGTTTAAGTCTAATGATGTCTAAGCTTTTCTAAACCACAAGCTCTAAGAAGATCCTAAAACCATCAAAGACTGAGTTTCTGCAGGGGTACAGCAGTGAACAAAAACCACAGTTAATGAACTCCTCAGACAAAACCAGGATCCCAGTGCTACCCATGTATGTCTGCAGTATCTAGCCCTAAAATTTCTGGACATGATCTTTTTAGGTTCTTTTACATCTAGATTTTTTTTTCCCCTGGATAGCAGTCACACACCTACTTCCCCAATTAACTTCTATTATTCATGTCAAAGCACTCCTCTGCTTTTGGGAGCCTCCTCCTACCCGCTAACCCTCTTGCAGTGCTGGTGTAGGAGCGTGGCCTCTTGGAAAGTTTGCCAAGGTTACCAGGAGATACAAAAATCCCAAATGCCAAGACTTAATGTGTAAACAGTGTTCAATTCACATAGCACCGAGTTTTCAATGCAATCAACCCTCCTCAAAGCTAAGAGGAACAGAATAAATGTCATTATCTGCAGCCTGTGCAGGTTGGGAAAATAATCAGCAATAAACAGGGACCAGCCTGGGCTGTGGGTGAGACCAAGCGCTCTTCCAAGACCTTTGCAGTAGCTCTTCAGCTGCCTGAGAGGAGGGGGGTAGGACAGAGGGCTTCCTAAGTCTTCCTAAAATCTTTTCCCTTGGGCAGAGAGTCACTGAGGATGGTGTCACCCTCCCCAGTGGATGCCCCTTTGCCACTGGGATGTGGGGCTGCTTCCTGGTGGGAGAATGAGAGTCCTGGGAGCTTATCTGGGAAAGGCACCTCGGAGATGGTGGGTTGGGGCTGGGGCCTGCCTTGCAGAAATTTGCCTGGTGGAGGATGTCTTTACCTTCCTGAAGCCTTGTTCTCCTTCCAGTGCTCCAGTCTGTGGTGTCAGGGGTGGTGGGATGACAGCCCCGTCCTTCTTCCTGAGCTTCTCTGTGCCGGGGCAGATAAAAGCGAAACCATCCAGCAGCTCCTGGGGAGCGGTATCAAAGGTGAGAGACAAGTGGAGATCAGTGAACCTTAGACCTGCTCGCAAGGCGGGACCACAGGGCTGTCGTCACACCAAGCAGGACTGGTGGCCATCCCTCCCAGCTTCCCATGCTGGGGTTTGGTGGTGGGTCTGGAAAAATGGGTGGATGAGTTTTCTCCCCATGCCTCAGGGTCTGAGGCCAGCCTGGCTACCAGGGGCATGGGGAAGAAAAGCATCTTACACCCCACCACAGGAACTTGAGGACCAGTGAGGGCTGGGTGCAGGGCTGGCCGGGGCCATGGCGCACCAGGGATCTGGCCTTCTCTGGGTTTTTATAATACGGCAATTTCTGCTGACACATTTTATACCTGGCTTTGGTCTTGTGCCAGGATACAGGCTCAGATAACTTGGGCCAAAGTAATTTGTTCTCAGGAGCATGGCTGGTTTACCAGCTGGTAGGAGATAGCACATCAGCTTCTCTTGCAAAGCCTTTCAACAGACAGCTGGGGAGATGCAAAGCAAGCAAAAGTGAGCACTTGGGCTTTTACTGCCTTTTAATTAAAGTAATAGCTAGTTACCACAGGCAGCTGGGGCTTGGTGCTTTGGAGAAGGCTGCTCTTGTTAAAGCTCTAATATCTTGAGAGAGAAATCACAGCGTGTTAATGCATTGGGATAACAGGTCTGGAGTGAGAATGGGAAGATCTGATAATTAAAAATATAATTGAAGTTACTTTTGGTATTTCTGTCACTCATCTTGTCATAGTCAGTGTCTTTCCTTCAAGTAACAGCTCCTAAAGTTTTCTGGAAGTGCAACAGGCTTTACAAAACCTGGCCCTGATAGTTATAGAGAGCAGGGTGAAAAGCAGGAGTCCTACAGGCAAACTTAAATAAAATGTCATCCCAGTTTCGAAATGAAGAGCATGTCTTGTGACTTCCAAGGCTGGACTGCTGTGGCTTGATTCCTTCCCACTTCTGAGAGGAAACACCCCATACAGACACTGGAGAGTTGCACAGATGTCACACGAGAGCAGTGGAATTCCACCAAGTGGAATCACCACGAGAAGTTTTGATCTGCAAGCCAAATGAGAGCATTTCCCCTCATCTGGGAATGTATCTGTGCATGGATTTACACTATCACGGCAAAACTGGCTGGAGTGCACCCACATACAGCTCCAACCTGGGAGCAGATCTTACCCTGCACACAGCTTTTTTTGCCAGAGGGAAGGAAGGCATCACTTTCCCAGGTAGCTCTGCAGAGGCTGGAACAGGATTTGGGGATCCCTTGAAGATATTTCTCACAATTCTGTGAAAATCCAAACTGTTTGTGGCTGGTAGCATTTTTTTTCCAGCACAGAAGCAGTTTAGGTGCTCCTGTCCCTCTCCCACAACTTGTTTCATAAGGCTGTGCTGTGAAATGAGCNTCCAGGGCTTTGGAGAGATCAGTTCTTCAGTGAGAGTCTCAGCGTGACCCTGTGGATAGTTGCCCTGGCACAGCAGAGGGGTAGAAAGGTGTTTCAGGGTTTGGGAAGGGTTGGGCATGTGGATACCTTAGGCTGGGATTGCTGGAGCAAGAATCCTTGCCCACAGCAGTGAGTGATGCTGAAAGGCAGTCTGTTCCCATTTACCCACGCTTTTGGACCTACAAGCTACAGTAACATCATGCGCCCAAACCAAGTATCTAGCTATTAGTAGAAAACAGGCTCTGGGTCCTGGCTGGAAGGCTTTGAAGCCTTATGAAAGGATTTCTTTGTAGGAGCTAAAACAAACTTCATTTCCAATTTGCGCTGCTGCAATAAGCACTTGTCTTGTGCTCTGCTATTTTCATACCAGTCTCATCTGCCTGAGCAGATGCTATGTCTCAGATGCCTTTATTAAGGGCTTTTATAAAAGGAGGTGGTGTAAGTGAGATGTCTACACAAAGGACTATGGTCTGGCTGCTGTAAATGCCCCTGAGTCCTCTGGAACTGGGCTGGGGCATCTGCCTCCTGAACGGGTCCTTCTCCACGCCTGCTGAGCCAGATCCCACTAGAGGGCACAGCTCACCTATGATTTAAGACGAGGAATAGCTGAGGCTCCCGAGTCTCATTTCTGAACAGAGTAACCAAACAGACACCAGTAAGTGAGAGTGACACGAGAGATGGACTGAGGTTTCCTTCCAGAACCACATCTGGACAGCCAGCTTTTCTTTGGCTCTGTTCTCCCTACAACAGAGATGTGGACCTTGGTGATAAATACTGCTGCAGTGTCAGGAAGCCAGATCTTTTTCGTATGATATCTTAGTCTGATTACCTCCTTCTTGAGGGTGTGAATATCTTGCTGTCTTGGATGCTCAGGACCAGACTTTCTTCAGTAGCAGGTGGTTTGCCAATAAAGACTGTGGCTGCACCAGGACTGGATCAGTAAAGCACCCAGAGTGACCTGTGCGAAGCCAGGGATGCCTGTTGCTCAGCTGTGCCTGTGCAGTGAAAGGTTCCTTAACTGAAATGAACTTTACTGGGAAAAACTGGGCATTGGTGGTTGATCCAAGGTTAGGGATTGCATTTAATTTTATGCTTGCCTGATATAATTATGCCACAGGCATTTGCAGGACAGGTCTGGCCACAGTGGTGGTATGGATCAAATACTCCAGACTGGCAATGCATGATCTGAGCACCTGCAACCTTCTTGTAGATCTTCCCCAACTGCTCCACCTCAGCCTTTTCCTTTGATTTTTAACTGTGAAGGAAATGGTGACATTTCAGTAGTGTGCAGGAATGCCAGAACAGGTCAAAATAGAACTCCTAGAGTAAACATGCATGAATAATTCCACTAATCTCATATTTCTGGCTCTGCCAGCTATGTAATTTTGGGTGGATTGCCTCTCCTTCCCTCTTTCTCTGAGTAAAAGGAGATACAAGGACGCAGATCTTTCTGGAGCAGTTTGGAAGCTCCTGGAGGGCTCTTTATCAGTGCTTGCGCAGTCCTTGGTTCTTCTTGACTCTGACTGCTGTGAGGAAGCCTTAGCTCATCGATATGAGTGCTGTAAATCATCCCCTGCTTAAGGAAGAGCGGTTGGGTGGAAAAGGCAGCAGGGTCAGGTAATAAGGGGCCCGCACTGAGCTGAAAACAAAGACTAAAACCTCAGCTTTGCCACTTGTCTGCCATCTCCCTGTGGGAAGAGTTACTTTGTGCCCCCTGACTTGTTTCTCTCACCCCCCTTGGCTTGTCCACTCAGTTTACGTATGCTCCCTGATGTGCTCTGTGTAGGCAGCCCAGGGCAGGAGGGCTGATCTCCATCAAGGCTTCCATGCTGCTGAACCAACACTAAGACCTTGTATTGCTCAGAGATTGCTACCTGCTTAGCCTCAGCTTGAGCATTATTGGACTCTGGAAATCCCTGATTACCATTAAGTTGTTCCTGATGGGTCCGTTTTAATCCAAAATGCTCCTATTGCTTCTATTTAGTGTGTTTCAAGCGCACAGCTGTGGTCTGGACAGCCCTGCTTGGCTGAGCACTGTTTGTACCACTTGCTTGGGCACCTCCAGGCTCTTGTTTTCTGTTCACATCACAGTGCTGATGCACCATTTCACATGGGGACAGGTGGATGTGACCTCCGTCCTGAATTTGGCTGGTCTGACAAGGACCCGAGTACACAGGTACCCGAGTGTATTTTAGCTGCCCAGATTATCCATGAGCACTGCTGTCCTTGCCTCTTGCTCTCTGAAGAAAATGCCTGAAAGCACAAGTTGATTTTCAGTTGGTTTTTTTTTATTTTTTTCCTGCTGCTGCTGGGGGATGCGGAGGAGCAGAAAAAAATGTGTTATTTACACTGCAAGAGCTTCATGAAAATTTTCTGACCTAAAGCTCACAGGTGGGGCTTGCTAGAGCTGCTTTAAAGTTACACTGGTATGGACTGAAGCAGCAGGGATAGAGCAGTGTGAGCTCACTAGATATGGTGGCCTGGAAATCCTTGTTTTTTCAGAAAGTTGCACATCTATAGTGTATATGTACACAGGTATTTTAGAAAGCGTGGGGTGTGTATTTGATAGTTCCTGTGCTGTGGGTTGGTGGCTTCAGGGCTCTGAACTGCACTGAAAGCCCACAGTGGCCACAGGCCACTGCTGACCTGATGTAAAGCCTCTGCTGCTGCAAACTGCTCTATATTTAGGATATATATATATATAGGCTCTGAGGGGCTGCCTGTATATTACCAGGCTTTCCAAGAGCGTCGCCTGTTGCCTTGATGCTGTTGCAAAGCCAACACTGTATCTATTGTGAGCTCTACCTAGCTGGAGAGGAGTGAGGTTATGGTCAGTTTTAGCAGCTGGCAATGGACATGTAGAGCCCAGAATTAATGGTCATAGATATGTGGCTTTTGTTATGATGTTGCCTAAGTGATTTTGGCTCCTGGACCAGCTGTAGGACAGGCAACTTGTCTCTCTGCACCGCCACCTTCAAAGGAACCAGTCACTTGTGTGCGAGTATATATAGCGTGCCTTGATTTGGGGATATAACTATTTTGGTTCAGCTGGTATTGCTATAAATGAGCTCACTGCTCAGAGGTCCACCTGTGGTCCTGACCTTCCTCTTGCAGAGCAGCTCTCCTCACTTGTGCTCCTTTGAGCAGGGGGTCTGGGGAGCCCCTGGCCAGCTTTGAGAGCGGTGGGCATGCTGCCTCTCGCTGAGCAAGCCAGCCTGGTCCGTGTCAGCAGCAAGCAGATATAAAGCCTCAGAAATAAGCTGGGGCCTTTCTATTTTTAAAAGCCTGTTTGTTTCAAGAAGAAACATCTACAACCACGGTAAGCAAAATTAGTTCAAAATATCTGGTCCATCCCAAGGTCAGAACAAATCACATTCTCAAAACTGTTCACCATACCTGTGCTGTTAAACTTGTGATCCCTTGTTTGCGTGCTGGTTCTCATAAAAAAACATGGGTAAGAAGATAATCACAGAGGCCTGGCTTAGAATGGAAATGCTTTTTGTATGCATCCTGGTCTTTGCTGTTTCTCCTTTCTGTGCTTGCAGTAATGTCATGAACTGATGCAACAAGATCAACTCCTGTAGCCTGAAGACCCAAGGTAGCCCACTAGTGGTCACAGTCTATGTCTATTGCTATCAACAGGCATTGCCTATCAACAGTCAATGTCTGTTGCTGCTGCAATGGAGCCTTAAAAGATCATTTTGTCAGTTTTGAGAATGAAAAAAGACTGGGCTCCTCACTGTTGCACTGACAGAGAGTTAAGAAATACTTTGAGGAGTTGCAACGATGAATAGATTATTTACACTGAGGCTTGAAACCGAGCCTGCTGTGCACTGCTTCAGGCTACTAAAATGCTAGTCTTCCTGTATTAATTATTAACATCACTAAACACTCCAGAGATTGGCTTGGAAACATTAAACAAGCTTAATATTAATGGCTCCCAGATGAAAAGTGATGGTGAACACTAGCATGTGCTAAAGACCAAGAAGGGAAAATAACTACTGACTACAATAAACACGTCAAGTATAGTGGGATTAAATTACAGAAAGAATACAAGTGTGAACCACAAGAAAGGCTTGCCTATATTATTGCCTGCTACCCGTTTGAAGAGACGGGTAAAATACTGTTTATATCTTTGAAATTACCCTTGATGGGTCACAATAAATAGCTTTGAGGCATAAGGATGTGCTGAGGTGGGAAACATCTGCCACACAGCTCCATACTCTTAAGAGGAGCAATGCTCTGGCTGGGGACTGTTGCAGGCAGCTGCCTGCCCACGGTGTTTACCTGCTAGGCACAATCCCTCACCATTTATAGGGGATTTCTCAAAACTTGTTTAAGAGTTGCTGTGAACAGCCCCTGCTGAGGGTGCAGGAGGTGGGGTGGAAACAGAGATGAAAAGCAGTCAGTGTTCCCTGTTAGTGCATGGAGTGGTTCTGCTGTATGTTTCAAAAGTAAAATGTCGCTTTTGTGAAAGGTACAGGTGATTTACTGGAGAAATAGTAAAAACATACACATTGAATGTTTTGCTTATCCCAAACTTCATGTTCTCTTCTACTCAGCAGACCTTGGTGAGGAGGACCATCATCCACAAGTCCAGCCCACCTTGCCAAGAAAGCTGTGATGCAGAGACCTTTGGCTCTAGCTTGGGTACCTAATTTCAAAGGGAAAGCCAGCTCCCGAAGGGTATGGAAACCAAGGAAGCAGTTCTGTGAAATAAGAGACATCGTTATCTAACAAGGTGCAGGTTTCACAGCGGTTTAGATTATTAAAGCACTTCAGTGCTCTCTTCCACATGCATAGTCTGGTGCCTACCCCGAGTTCCGTGTGCTGCTTTTTTGCCAGTGGGGATATCACGTTTGGGATGGACCTTGACCTCCCCGATAAACTTGGTGGCAACTGGCCAGCTGGCTCAAGCTATTAGTCTGGGACTGGTGCACGCTTACAGAGTGATCACACATGTTCCCTTAGGAAACTAGGCTAAAAATGGCTGTAGGCGGTACCTTTCTACGCAAAGAGCTATAGAGGAGCTCAGTGACAGCCAAAAGTTGCTCCCAGCTCAGTAATCTCCCCCCCGAAGTGTTTCATCTCTCTGTGTTTGCGAGACAGCTGTAATGCATGCAACTGAAAATGGTTTGCTGGTGCTTGGAAAGAGAAATATTTAAGTAATGCTGTCTAGCACAGACTTGGAAAGCTCATGTGGGTGTGAATATAATTATTTTTTCCCCTAGAGTCCCCACCCAGCCTTTGGATGTATAGTACAGACATGTTCATAGGGCATTTTATGATGGGTTCTGCCTCTCTGTGCTTTGCTGCAGGCCGGTGGCCACATCGTAGTCTTGCTTTTTCAGGTCATGTCTAAAAATCCGGCTGTTTTTCAGCTGGTTCTCAGTTTTGTGGACTGGGTGTTACAGGCATGGTCTGTATAGGCACAGGAACAGAAATTATTTCACCTGTATGAACCTCAGCAACATCATACAATGCCAGCCACTGCTGGAAGAGTAGTAAAGCAGTTATTCTGTTACACAGAGGTGAAATGAGTCATCTGTTGCCAATAAACTAGGAAGGAACAAAGATGCCTCAGGGGGTGGAGGGAACCATTATCTGCCGTTACCTAGAGCAACCCCTTTTTTAATTGAAACATGTATTAAAAATTATTTTGGGAATTTCTAATTAGTTGAGTTGAGCCACTAATGCACTCAGGATGTTTCAGAAAGTTAAACTAGCAGCTGCCCCAAAAGAGGCCATCTCAGAGGAGTGTCTTTCCTGCCTTTCCCTTCTGCTACCACAGCTACAAGGACAGGGAGGATGAAAACTTCTGTAGAAACTGAGGTTGAGCAACAAAGGCGGTGTCTGTCGATCGCTGGGGAGATGCCTCCTCCTAACAGTGCCCAGCCCTACATGGCTTAAGGCTGGAAACCCAGCGCTAAGTAGCTGTATCTTGAGTAGCTGTCCTTAGGGAAATGCACAGTTAGGAAAGGCAGAAGGCAAAAGGAAGGACAAGCAGAGATTTGTGGCTGAGGCCAACTCTGTTACTGCCTCTGGCATCTCTTTCCAGCCCGGTCCTTGACTAGCCATTCAGCCGGCTGTGGAAGTTGGGGCTTTCCAGATGCAAGCACACATTTTGCTTTCTGTCCAGTTTGGGGTATTCCATGCTTTTAATTTATTTATTTATTTTTACACGCAGCTGAAACAAAAGGGTTTTGCAGCAACTCATTGTGTTTGGTGGAAAAAAAAAAAATCTTTTAATCGCTTCTACATTCAGAGGGAAAACTAAACAGTGGAGAATCTGACAACACTTGCCTGACTGTTTTGGCTCTTTGTTGATGGAGAACAGAGGAACTAACTCCTTCACATTCCTAGAGGGAAGGATCAGAAGGGCTTTAGTGCTATAATAATTAAGGCTGCAGAAAAGCCCATGGGGGAAACTGCAGAGCCCGGTAACTGGTGCAGGGCTGGGCTGGGGTGCAGTCACTAACGGATGAGTTGGCTTGAGGGTGCAGGGAGAGCGCGCTAGGCAGATGAGTCAGTCCCACATGCCATCCATCAGTCACTGTGCACGGAAAAACAGGAGTGCTATAGGGATGCCAGAAAAAATGTGTTATGACTTAAAATCAGATGCACCAATTTTAACACACTGTGACATCTGAAGTGTTTTGTCTCTGTTTCCGCTCATGTTTTGTTACCAGTATCTTCTTTCACTTCCCAGTTCAGGCAAATTTCCTTATTTCAGGAAACTATAACGACCTTCCTTCCTGCCCTGCTAGTGATTATCACAGCTGGAATCTGAAACCCTTCAGCACTGGCATGGCTTATTTTAGGTAAAACAGGAATTACTGGCTGACCCCACTGGTTTGCTGCTGTTCTGTGTAGGTGGCTGACCAGAGAGGTGACAGGAGATGAGGTAGCGATGCACAGCTTCGGTTCATAATGCAGAACCATCAGGCATCAGACCCAGGTGCTCTTCTGTCTGATGTTAAGTGGTTGGAACAGTTCACTGAGAAGAGAGGTGGCAATTTTTCATTTTACAATAGAATAGGTGAGTGGAAAATACCTCATCTCTGACAAGCGTGAAAGATGGTTAGAAGCAGAGCTCTGCTGCTCTTGAAAAAAGGGGTGTTTTGTTTCTGATTTGTGCTTTGGATGAATCTGGATGGATTTCCCCAGGGACAACAAACGGCACCTCCTTCTCCATCTTCCGCTCCAGCTGAGGGAGTTAAACTGTGATGTGGTTCCACATACGATTTTCCAAAATGATGTTCATATGCCATTTTACGGAACAGCATGACTAATTAGCGCAAGCACTTGATCTGCTACAAACAAATGGCTGTTTTTAGACCATGTGTTGTGGCTATACTTTAACTGCAGTCCAAAACAACTGGAGTTTAAGAAAACCTGCGGGGCCTGATTGGAAAATGTGGCTCAGCTTAACTCTGCAGCATTTGGGATGGGAGTGGACAAGGCCACACAGCATGGAGCAGACAAACCATAGGGAAAATCAAAGAAGCAGTCAGCGTCGAGCCCTTGTAGCGAGGCCACGTGACTCCTCGCTCTCGTGGCTACGCGCTGTCAGCGGGGCGAGGACACCGGCACAATGGCAGGAAGAATGCTTTGATATATTAATCCCAAAGTGATGCTGAGCCAGCTCCTCAGCTGCTTCAGCTGATGTAATGCATTGTTTTTGCCGAAGCCATCCTGATTTTGTCTGGCTGAAGGACTAACTAACTAGTTCAGACTTTTTTTTGGACAGATGTAGAGACTGTGTTCCCAAATTAAATATGCATATTGATCTCATGCCTGCCTTTCTGAAAGGCTGGGAGAGTTGGGGTTGTTCAGCCTAGAGAGGAGAAGATTCCAGGGAGACCTTCTTGCGGCCTTTCAGTACTTAAAAGGGCCTAGAAGAAAGATGGGGACATATTTTAGCAAAGCCTGTTGCGACAGGACAAGGGATGATGGTTTTAAAAAGAAGGAGACTTAGACTAGAGAGAAGGAAAAAATTTTTTATGCTGAGGGTGGTGAGACCCTGGCCCAGGTAGCCCACAGAGGTGGTTGTTGCCGCATCCCTGGAAACATTCCAGGTGAGGTTGGATGGGGCTCTGAGCAACCTGGTCCAGTTGAAGCTGTCTCTGCTGGTGGCTGGGGGGTTGGACTAGATAACCTTGAAAGATCCCTTCCAACCCAAACCATTCTGTGATTCCACCCAGGCTCCGGGAAGAAAAGGCAGGGGGTATGTAGGTCTTGTCACTGTAGTACCCAAGTGTCCCTCCATCTGGAACGGGTTTTATGCCCATAGTGCTTGAGGTAGGAAACAGGGAGTGTTTTCAGGCTAGGCGGAAGAGATGTATGATGTATTTTCTTCTGAAAATAGCCTGGGGCCCTCTTAAAACTTAGCTTTTTTTACACAGCAAGAGGAGAAGCCAAAGGAGGAGAAACAGCCAGATTTTGCAGCTCACTGCAGTGCTGCGGCAGGCTGGGAATAGCAGATAGGAGCACAGATAGCACATGGCAGACCATAACAGGCTGCCTTTGTGAGCCAGGCACGGCAATCAGTTGCTACTCAGCAGCCTAGGGTAGGTTTGGCTCCCTGCAACTACAGCTGCTGTGGAGCTGGCCTCACTTTGCTTCACGCTGAAATGCTCTGAGCCATGGCGCGTCTGCTGCTAATTAGATTAGGTCCACAGAGGCTGCGTTGAGAGAGTTTCCAGTTTTAGCCCGAGACGGGCAGTTTTCAGTGAGTGTGGCGACAGTTTGCAAAGTGCAGGTACGTCCCCTGCTTGGCACGGTAATGGAGAGCTTGCACGTGTTGGTGAAGCTGGCTTTATGTCCTCCAAACAGGACCATCAGCAGAGCAAGGACAACCTCTCTGGAGCTGTTGCAGTGTCAGCCCTGATGAATATTCATGTCCCAAAGTTAGTGAAAGGGTGTTTAGATTAGTGCTTGTCAAGGCAGATAGACTCTCAGTATAGTACTTACCGCAGACTTAACATACTTCATCCTAGCTACCCAAAAACTGCTTTTGGATGCATGTCCAGAACTTTGGCAAGAAACCTCTGATTTCCAGACTACAATTATATACAGCCTGTTTAGCTCTGTGCTTTTGTGCTAACTTGGCTCTGAGCTTTACACAGCATCGTCCCCACCCCTCTTCTCCAAAGCAGTTTATAGAAAAGATATGCCTTTGGCTAGACAAGCCAACCCCTTCTTATCTCAGGAAAGGTCCTCTCACTGCTTATCTTAGGAGCTTTTCTTTCTACAGCCATGCAAGTTTGAGTTCTTTACATGGAAAAGCAGACGCGCAGGCACCATTTTAGGTAAGGTCTTATGGATGGTTGTGCAATGGTATAAACATTTGCATTGGTAGACCCCTCTCCTGTGTTAACATTAAATGTAATTCTTTGGTGTTTCTGTGGTGATGGTGGCACACAACCAACTTGTGACCAGTTTATGACCCCAGAACTTCCTCCTCTTCCATCATTTACAGCAGATGAGATCATGAATTTAGTCCTTGACATGATAATTGCTGTCTGCTTGATTTCATTCCATGTATTTCTCAAGTCCTTAACCTCTTCTCGTTCTTGTATGACTTTATCCTCCTTTTTTGGTGATGTTTCACAACACTGTGTCATCAGTGTATTTCATTAGTGCTGTCCTAGTTGTGCCAAAGGGCTAATGAAAATGTTCAATGAAATCAACCCCAAGGTTAACCTTTGAAAAACTCCCTCCAAAGGAAGATTCTTCCTCAACTTTGAAAGAGATCCAATTCTGAGACCTCGAGATCCCTAAAGTGGCATCTTCAGTGACCTGTGAAAAATTTACAGATGGAAAACTATCTCTCATGACATGCCAAGGTGACTAGAGGAGGCCAGCAAGTCATTGAGAGGTTTTGGCAAGATGAAGACAACAAGCAAGCCCTCTTCAGAAAAAAAAAACAAACGCATCTTTGGTACAGCAAGTAAGCTGCTGGTGATAAAAAGGGAAGAAGCCCATCATCTGCTGCTGTCGTGGGATATTTTTTCTTTCCAGTACTCCTAAAGCTTGGAAGCCCACCACCTTATGGACTGTATTCTCCTTGGTCAACTCAAGCTCATGGATCTATTTTCTGGACCACTTGGGAAGGCAGTTATCAGTTAGGCTTTGCTCTGATGAGTCGCTGTGTGATTACAAGCCCCAGGCTAGACATGAGCAAGCTAAGCAAGGTTCCCCACATGCCAGAGCTCCGCTGATGCAAACAGTGACTCTGCTGACTTGAAGGGATGAAGCAACAGTAATGAATCTCATCTGGACAAAATCTGCATGGACACTACCAGTCTCCTGGGTCCTGTCTTGACACTGCTCAGATGTGGCAACAACATCTGAAAGCTTTTCCCAGGAGGTCTGATTTTCTGAAGAGCATCATCCTAGGCTCCTTAGGAGGTCTAATAAAGTATAAGCTCTTTAGTTGCACCAGTGTTTTTTTCTGCAGTATTTCAGCGCCAGCACATACTTGTCCGTGATGTAATTTTTTTCCATTAATAAATCCACAGACCCGGCAAGATACCATTGCTGTTATGTTTGCAAAATGTTCCAATGCTCATGGAGCTCTGCTCATTTCACCTGTCTTGACAGTGAGAAATATTTGCCTCCTAAGTGTAGATTTTCTGAGGTATTTAAGCGTTCTGTTCTCCTTGGACTGATGGACATCTTGTTAAAGGTGTCAGACTTCATTTATGGTTTGGCAGAGGCTGTGATCTTATGGAGCAGAGAGGTATCCCTGTGTTGGGTGTCAACCTGTTCTCCCATGGAACAAGTGATAGGACAAGAGGAAATGGCCTCAAGCTGTGCCAGGGGAGGTTTAGGTTGGACATTAGGAAAAATGGTTTCCCTGAAAGGGTTGTCAAGGCCTGGCCCAGGCTGCCCAGGACAGTGCTGGAGTCCTACCCCTGGAGGGGTTTAAAAGCCGTGTAGCTGTGGTGCTGAGGGACATGGTTTAGTGGTGACCTGGCAGTGTTGGGTTAATGGTTGGCCTTGGTGAACTTAAAGGTTTCTCTCAGCCAAAACAGTTCTACAATTCTATGTGTTTTCCTGTAAAACCATCAACTAGCCACTAGATTCCCCTATCCCAGGCTTGTGGTTAATAGAGATGTAATAATATTTTGCTGCACAGAATATGAACCCATCGATTTTATTATGTAAAAGTGGTCCGTTGAGTACACCAGCAGCAGTAATTTTAACAGCCGATTGCTTGTTCTGAACTGTAAGAGAGAGGTTTTACAAGATGTCTTGGTTTAAGAGCAGTACAGATGGGAAAACTGTATCTTTGGGGGGAGCTCTGTATCCAACAGCTACACGGGATATTGGAGAGTGAGGTACGTATGATGGACTTAAAATAGAGGCCTCTGAAACTGGCACGGGATACTCAGACTTGTCCAAGTATCACGAATCACAGTAACGACTCTCAGACAAACTGTGCCCCTGCTTTAACTTTGCTTGTTAAAATAAGAAATGTACATTTCAGTGTTGCATTATCGGCTGCACTCACTGCACTTCATAGTGTAGCCAAAACTAATGCGTTTGAATCATTATTTCACATTTATTTGGACAAATTCTGTATGTATAGTATTTTTATAAGAAGATGGCTTATTTTGACTATATTAAAAGAAAAAATTACTATACATATCTGGAATGCAAGAAAAAAAGAGACGGATTTCTTAACGCTGCAGCGCACATTCAATGTGTGATTTGAAATCTGACTGCAGTCACCCAATAGCTGCTTCTCCTCCAATTTCTCTGCTTTATTTTTTAAATTTCTTTTCTTTTTTTCCCTTCCTTTCATTTTTATAAAGCCTTCTCAGCTGCAGGTTTTTGGACATAAACCTATCTAGCACAAGCCTCAGTCTGGGTGTAAGGCCAAGCCCCTGCAAGGCTTTTCAGCCAGCAAGGCAAACAGCACCGCTGCAAATCCTCCAGCACCACTGAACTGGGAATTCCTCGCATGGATACAGTGATGCAGCTGCACAGGTGGCTGAAATCCCTGGGTAACATGGACCTAAAAATAAGGCACTGCTCCACCTCTTTAGCCAGAATTCCTCAAAGGGCAGGGGCAAACGCAAGGATAAGGGCTCAGGGAATAACTTATGTGCAGCCCAAAAGGGTGATGGTGCTAAGCCAGGTCTTGGGGAGGTGAGGTTGGAGCTGAGGTGCTGATGAAGGGAAGCCTGTGGGATATCTAGGAAAGCAGACACAGCAAGGCTTCTGTAGCAGGGTCAGAGCTCACTTTTGAGGTCCTGGTGCTGCCTTGAGTAGCAGGTGCTTTTTTAATTCCACCTGTGTGGGGTCAGAGTAAGCTAGAGGCAAATCTCAGGACGTTACACGTGTGTTTTTAATGCCCAAGTAAGGTGAGGAACTCACCTATCTGCTTCTACTGATAAGGGAATGATTTGTTTCTTGTAAAGATAAGTAGTCCCAGGCGTAAGAAGCAGTATCAAAGCTATACCACTAACCAGCCAACAGAAGAGCCACGGTTCCCAAAACAGCCATAATGTGAGCGGTGAGTGCACACACAGCCCAAATGCTGCCTGAAAACAAGAGACAGCATTTGACTGCTCTAGGAAGGTCATAGACATTGAACGAGAGCTGGAGTGATGGCAGGGTAAAGGAGAGGGTGAGTGTCGAGTTTCTGTAGATGTGGTGCTGAAGGACATTGTTTAGTGGTGACTTGGGAGAGCTGGGTTAATGGCTGGACTTGATGAGCTTAAAGGTTTCTTCCAACCTAAATGATTCTACAAAAGTGAAGCTAAACAGGGGAAAACTGTCGAAAACGGAGAGATTCCTGTTCAGGCTGCAGATCCCAGGGCTGAGAGGAGGGGACCTTCTTGGCAGGGTGGCTAATCAGGAGGACTTTGCTAGGAGCTCTCAGTTACTCATCTGTTCTGAAGGCAACGCTGCACGTCAAAGGGCCACGCAATCTCTCACAGAGTTCGGAGCACAGCATTTCCATGTGTGGTGCTGGGTGCTGGTGGGCACCATGCTGTGGAGGACAGCCACATAGAGACAATCGCTTCAGCACAGGCATCCGCTATAAATAGGCACCTTGATGTCACTTGTATAAAAAGCAGCAAGTGAGAATTAAACAGTTTCTGAACAGCCAGTACCAGCCTGGGACTGATGGAGGGCATCTATACACTCTTGGGGATTTTACTAAAACTGGGATTTTTTTTCTTTTCCTAATACAGCCACCACTTGCTCTGTGCTCTGATACATGCCCTCATGGGAAGGGCTGATATATTAAATTGCTTGACGCAGTTTTGATTTTAAGGATGACCCAAATCTTAATTGCTGTACATGGAAACTGCCAGGCAAACATCTGGCTCACCACCTTGGGCGGGCATTGTCTTTTACCTTGATCAAATTTGAATCAATGGTAAAATTAAGTCATAAAGATTTAATGTAGCTTGCTGGTCTTTGCCAGTGAGGGGGTGGGTGGGTTTTGCAACCTTTTTTTCTGTTACACCTCTGTGTAATGAGTTTGGTGTCCTGAGGTTCTCATATTAGAATCATATCTCATAGAATGGTTTGGGTTGGAAGAGACCTTTTAAAGGTCCCATCTAGTCCAACCCCCCTGCAGTGAGCAGGGACATCTGCAACTAGAGCAGGTTGCTCAGAGCCCCGTCCAACCTCACCTGGAATGTTTCCAGGGATGGGGCATCGACCACCTCTCTGGGCATCATGGGCCAATGTCTCACCACCCTCAGCATAAAAAATTTGTTCCTTCTCACTAGTCTAAATCTCCCCTCTTTTAGTTTAAAACCATCACCCCTTGTCCTGTTGCAATAGGCCCTGCTGAAAGGACAGTGCCCATGAAGCTTGATTTATAATTAATATTTAAGGAATTATTATGAAAATTTATCTATAAGGGCAGTGACAGGAATCCCAGAGACTATGTCAATGTGAATTAAGTACTGGTGTATTTGGCACCAGAATTAATCACGTCCACTTAACAGGAAAATTGATGGCTGAAGGGATCCCATGGGACCATGAAGCCGGGTGAGGGTCTGGGACACGAGGAGACAGGTTTCTGGCCCACTCCCCCCACATCTGTGGTACAGAAACCCCCCCAGGCTCACAGACGGGCAGGTTTTGACGCCCGTTTCCCCCATTTCAGGGAAATTTTCCTCAGCTTTGCGGGCAAGAGGCCTCGGGAGAGCAGTCACGGAGGGGCTGTGCCAGGCCCGGGTCGCGGGTGCCGCGTGGAGGGGGTTCCCAGCGGGGCCGTGCGGGGGAAGGGGAGCGAGAGGGCCGAGCGGGCCGCCCTCCCCTTCCCGCACCGCGCTGCGGGGGAGCGGGG
>VZZY01014212.1:62171-105794 GCA_013400335.1 Eurystomus gularis | reverse complement strand
CCCAAATTCTCCCTCCTTTCCCCTCAGCCGCCGCGCACGCGCCCCCGGCGGCGGCTCCTCAAGGGCAGGTTGATGAAGCCGGGGAATAAAAACCGCGTTTATCGCGACCGATCGCGGCCCGGCTTTAACGTCCTCGGGCAGCGCGTCGGGGCGAAGCGTTGAAAGGGCTGAGCCGTGAGGAGAGCGGCGTTACCGAGCGGCCAGCCCGGGCTGGGACCCCTCCCTGCTCCCCTCAGCCAGGGGCCGGTAATTGTCTGCTGGGGTTGGGGCTAGTGGCCGAGCACCAGAAGACAGGCCGCTGGGGTTGGGGTCTTTTTCTTAATGGGTAGGTCCAAGCGGAACAGACGTGAAGCAGCAGGCTGCGGGGTGATGCTAGATGTGGGCACAAGTGTGCGGCTTGACTTGGAAGCTGGGTTATGTTTGTAGTTGATGAGGCAGGCTCTCGAAATGCTCTGTTGTGCTTGATCTGGCCTTAAACAGTTAAAACCAGCTGATGGCTGTGTTCTTTCCGTCTCCTTATTCTTACTTGCTGGCTACCGCTGCCCTGGTTCTGTGTGTGGCTGTGTTGGTTCAGCAGCAAACAGGGTGACGTGAATTGGGTTTTTATGTTTAATAAACCCAACACAGGTTGTTCTATATCCTTCCTTCCACAGTCTTCTGATGAGGGAGATGGACAAACCCAGCCTGAGATCCGGATAAGCGGCCGTTGGGTTGTTCTGGACCGTGTTGAAGCTGATCTGATGCTGGCTGGCTGCTGAGGGTTGCCATCCTCTTTCTCTAGCATGACATGTGTGTCTGTTCCCGACCTCGTGTTGGTCTGACCCCAGGATGGGTTACAGGATAAATCATTCTGCTAGAGGAGGTTTAAATCTCTCTTGGTCTCCTTTCCTGAATCACAGTTGCAGCAGGATCAAATGAATGCTAATATGCAGCTTATTTTTGTTCTACATTGGCAGTTGGGCTTGAGTTAGCTGTAACATCGTGCACCTCAGTTATTATCACAAATGGCAGCAGTGACACAAGAAGCCTTTGCTATTCTTGTGTACCATTTTGAAGTGGTTTGTAGCATCCTTGGAATACATGCAGTAGACTAATTTCCATCTGAGTGAGTTGGATAGCATGTTTCCAGAAGTCAGATTTCTGTGGCACTATGGGAAGATGAGAAAGTTCCTAGGGATGGAGTTTGAGGTAGGAGGACAAGAATGTCTCATGTCCTGGACATAAGATAGCAAGTAAGAGTGATTGGGCGGTCTGCTTGAGTTTGAGTCATGATAATGTCCTAGGAATTGCTTTGGGATGAGGGTTTAAATTCCACAACCGTGTCTTGGTTGTGCTGTCATTTGATGAAGGAAAACATCAGTCTGTAAGAGAGGGCCTAGGTTGTCCTTCTCTATTGCATGTTTCTCTCCTGCTTTGAATTTTCTTTAGCTTGTGTGCTGCCTTTCACTGTATTGTGCAGTGGTTTGAGGCCGCAAATAATGTTTTGGTTTTTTGCTCTTTTCTTCTTCTGGGGATTGTTTAAAGGACTACTCCATTTCATCAAAAAGCCCAACACAAGCATGTCTTTTATCTTTTCCCTTGAGTGCTAAAACTGTAAACTGCCAAGTTCAAGGTTCAGCATTTTCCCATATTATTTTAACTCTGTGCATTACTCTGTCTTGGGTTTTATGCACTTATAAGAGTTTTGTTGTTTGGCTGCCCATTCTCCACACAAGGGATCCCAGATGAACCCTTCCATATGATCTTAAGAACCCTTAAAAATGTAAAGTAAGCCTTTTGTCTCCTCCTAATAAAGTTCACAGAACCATAGAATGGTTTGAGTTAGAAAGGACCTTGAAGATAATCTGGTTCCAACTCCCCTGCCATGGGCAGGGACACATCCCACTAGACCAGGTTTCTCAAAGCCCCATACAGCTTGGTCTTGAACACTTTCAGTGATGGAGCATCTACAACTGAGATGCTGAGAGTCTTCATGTTAAGAAGAGTACATGGATTACTGACATTCTGGCTCTTCCATCCTTCCTCACCGGTGTTTAGGCAAAGCCAAGGCGTAGACATGTTGGGTCTGTGCGTAGTTTTTCACTCTTCTCTTTCTTTTGGTCTTCCTTTGTTATCTAGAAGCCACAGGTGCCTGCACGTTATTAGCGGATTCTAGGATCTCATTTTGCCCTGTTCAGATGGAAGCCTAAAAGAGCATCCAAAATGGAGTTATTTATAGAGGGACTTTTACCTTGACATCTCGGGGAGTAAGTTGAACTGTGTCCATGGATTTTTTTCCTCCAAGGGTTGTGCTGCTTTGACCCTTCCCAGTTTTATTTTGTAATTGTCCGAATAGCTTGAAAAATCAACAGCTCTTGCTATACTATGTGCTTCAATAAGGATACATTAAGACTTGTAGAAACTCCTGCCATTTGAAGCGTACAATTATTTTTTTTTTTTGACTTTGCAACCAAGATGCCTTAGTGTGTACGCACAGTCTTGCGTACAGCGGCAGTGAGCCTTGCACAGCTCAGAAGGCAGTCCTCTCCCCTGTGGGATGTGAGAGCGGTCTTAAGAGGAAGTAACTAAGCAAGCGGAAGGAAATTGTAAAAGTGAAGCATATTGTACTGACAGGGGTTTAGTAGTGGTGTTAGTCACCTTAAGCCGTGGTAGTAAGGTTTAATGGTTGAGGCAGTTTCTAAACTAGATCAGCTGCAAGTGGTTTATCACCTTGTCTAGACCTGTTTAGAGCAGAGGTAGAAGGTACAGTTACTGTAAATCATAGTATGGTTCAAGTTGGAAGGGACCTTAAAAATCATCTAGTTCTAACTCCCCTGCCATGGGCAGGGACACCTGCTAGACCAGGTTGCTCAAAGCCCTATCCAGCCTGGTCTTGAACACATCCAGTGATGGAGCATCTACAACCTCCCTGGGCAACCTGTTCCAGTGTCTCACCACCCCCAGAGTGAAGAACTTCTTTCTTTACATCTCATCTAAATCTCCCCTATTCCAGTTTGAAGCCATTACCCCTTGTCCTATTACTACAAACCCATGTAAAAAGCCCCTCCCCAGCTTTCTTGGAGGCCCCCTTCAGATACTGAGAGGCCGCAATAAGGTCTCCCCGGAGCCTTCTCTTCTCCAGGATGAACAACCCGAACTCTCTCAGCCTGTCCTTGATCAGGGGACTGGAACAGCTCTCCTATATCTTCCTGGCCCTCCTCTGGCCCCGCTCCAAAAGGTCCACATCTTTCTTGTGTTGGGGGCTCCAGATCACCTTGCCCATCAGGGAAGCCACTAAATCTGGCTACTGAGTTTCTGACTTACATGAGAATTAAATGGATGGCAAATATGTAAATATGGTTACCATAAGAACGTGGTGTTCTGAGTTTGTAACAGACATGGAGGAACGCTGCTCAGGGTTTGCTGCACGCACACCTAGCTTCTGTTGCTGAGGTTATTTTTCTCTGGGTGTCAGCTCTTACGGATGAGAGCGAAGCTGATCAATGATAGGCTTCTCTGCTTGCAGACTCGTGTTGGTGCCAGTAGATTGTTCTGTGTTTAGGTCAATGGAAACTTTTGAGCTCTTTTATTCCTCTCTGTGCATGCACGCCAGCAGTGTTTGCGAAATCTAGCAGTTTGATACCTCTCAAGGTCTGTGCCAGCACAGCCAGTGGTAATCGTGTACTCCACAGTCATTGATCCATTCTCTCGGGCTGGAGTACGTGTGGTTCGGGCAGGCAGAGTCCTGAGCTGCTGAACCCTACAGGGATGGGCTTCTTGCCTTTTTCCCTGCTTGGGTTAGATGTGATAACTTGAGACATCGTTTTTAGGGGATTTCCCCTTTCACTGTGTTCTTTGCTAGCTACAGTAAAAAGTGTTACACTATCAGTAAGAATTTTGCAAATCCAGTCAGGAACTGCCATCTGTGTAAATGAGATATTTCCCTTATAGGCAGATAATATTAGTTACTGGGGTTTATTTTCTTGAATGAGGAAGGTCAAGGTAAATTTCCTTTTTTTTTTTTCATGAAAGTCATTTAGTCCTTGCTTTACAAGCAGATGTGTGCTGTACTGCTCAGAAGAACAATCTTCCCCTTGTGTCATCTCTGTTCTAGGAATCTTCTCTTTTTCATTCAGCAATTTACAGAGTAGAACTCTTTAGGAATGAATTTGAAGGTAGTAATTCAAGCAACGTATCTTTATTTTTGCTATTAAAGAAAGTGATGTTATGAGGTTTGTGTCTTTGCTCTTTGTCCACTGTAGGCCACTTTCAAAGCTTCAAGAACTGTCACCTACGTACTTCTACATACATCATTATTATTTAAAAAATAACTGGCATGAGCAGTTTATGGACTGCAAATGTGATTGTTGCCCTGAAGTTTTTAATTTGGTTTTTAGTGATGCAAAAATTGGGATGTGACAGTTCTAGAAAGGGAGCAGAAACTGTAGCTGATGAGAGATAGCTCAAAATGCAGGTGAAAGTAGCCACGGTAAGAAGGCACCACTAACTTCAAAAGCCTAAATGAGTTTCAGGACTAGCGAAGAGATGCTATGATGGTTGTATATGGAATCGAAAGGCTTGTCTTTTGAATGGAGGGGATCGTTTTGGGGAGAACTCTCTGGTTTATACAGCAGTTTGGATGATGTGCATAAATAGAGGTGGAAACAGTTTGGTAAGAGGTGCAGCCAAACCAAGCAGAATGGATATTTATCTATGGCAACACAAGCCATGCAAATGTTATTGAACTGTTACGCAAGTGTATTCCCTAAGGATATTCTAGGTAATGCCCGTGTAAGATACGCATGCCTCGTTAGTGTAGTGATGGAACTTTTTCGAGCAGTATTTGACATGAGTGATGCATGAATCTTTTGTAAGCCAGATAAATATTCCAAGGGGAGCCCTTAGAAGCAGTCTGCTTTAGGTAGCACCAGTTGCTTGTACGGGACTTATTTTTTTCATTTCATCACTTTCTGCCTTTTATGAGTGTTAATGTATTAGCCCAAGAGAACAAATCTGAAAAAGCATGCCTGGCTGTAGGTCTCTCTTCTAGAATAAAAAGTTATGAAGGGAAGGGATGCTCTTGAAGGACTTGAGTGAGCCTGGTTAGCCTAAATATAGGAAGGAGGACTTTGTAGGCAATGCTTGCCAGCAGGGTGTGGAGATTTGTTCCAAAATTGAGGTGATTTTACGTAGCAAATATGTCCTTCTTCATCAAACACTCCTTTTTCCCTAGAGTTTTACATCTATATAGCCAACAAATGGCACTGGCATCGCTTACAATCTTTCCCAAAGGAAATGTGTGAAGGAGCAGCTTTGGATAGTTTAAGAAGTGAGACAAAAATCTCAACACCCATCTCCTAGTTAAATGGGTGATTATATCCTGTCTCCCAGCGTACACTCGGCCTCACAGTATGCCTATTGCAACTTGAAATAATTAGTTGCCTGTTTTTGTGTCCATGCCTGGCCCGAGTCCTCTTCAGCTGTTCTCTTGCCGTCTGAGGAAACAGCTGTTTAGGAACTGCGATTCCTATTTCAGTCAAGCAAGAGACTACTGTTAGGATTAACAGCATGGGAAGCCCAGCCTTTTTCTTTGCAAGCCCAGATGCTGAGCTTGTCTGCAGGATGTAATACTCATCATTACATCATCTAAAAGGATGTTTTTCCAGTCCTGTTGCTGAGTAAAGTTGGAGCTCAAGTGTACTTGCAAGGCTTTCAACACAGTTCTTGGTTTTTTCTTTCTTTTTTTTTTTTTTTTCCATCCTTTGATTGCAAGGAGCATAATCCATGTAGCGTTTAGGGTTTGTGAAACAAGGTATTTGTCCCTCCTGTCAAGTCAGCAGGCTTCCAGGAGCAGTGAATCTGTCTAGCTAGACATGAGCACTCATAGGCAAGCCTTAAAATAGCAGCTCTGAAATTTCAGCTGTTGTCTTGCTTGTGTTGAAATACTTTTTGGGGGAGAAGTTGCCTGTTGCAATGTAGGGGAGGGAGGTAGCTGCAGTAAGCCAAATTTTCCTTCAGATAGTCATAAAGTGGCTTTGAGAGTTGTGTGTGTTTGAGGGTTTTGTGTTGTTGTTTTAAATACCAGAGATGCTTCTGAGAAGGGAAAGTGCATGATCATTTCATTGTGGAGCTTTCTCTGCTTCCGGTGCTCTTGCTCATCACCCTGGATCTACTAGAGCTGGCCTTGCACATAGCTGATGTTTGGGCTTTCGTCACAGAGTAAAGATGAGGGAAGTGCTTAAGGGCTTCTTGTGGAAGGACATCTGTAACAATCGAATCCTAAGACACTGTTGTATTTTTTGTTTTTTTTTTTTCCACATGATTTCAGTTAGGGAACAAGAAGCAGGCTATAGAACTTTCCCAGCTAATGCTGGAAAAAATAACTGGGATGTGCATTAAAATGAGACTATTACATCAGGCAAAAATGTATGTAAAAAGCATCCATATGAGTAGGCTTGGTCTGCAGTCTTGCAAGTTTGTGTTGGCCAGTTGCTGGTGAAGGTGTTTTTCATACCATAGGTAGCTATGACGAGCTGTTGTGGCACAGATCGCTGTGGTTCCAGGTTACTGTGATTGCTAGATTCCGGCCTAGCATCTTTGTCCGTAATTTAGTTTTAAACTCTTGTGAAGTAAGATGCTGTAAGGTAAATAGCTGCTAGTGAAGAGCTCCTGCCCTGCAAGGAATGTAACCTCTTACAGGAGAATGAGATTAGTGACTGGAGACAGTGGTCTCCTCCACTGAGTAGTCTGTGCTGGAGCTCATTTTCAGGTACTCTTGGATGTTTTGGGATGGAGAACCACCAGTGTTGCTGGTAGGTTGGAAGAAATATAAGGCGACTCTCCAAGGCCTGGCTGCAGAAGCCTTAGCTGCTGAAATTGAAACTTGGCATAATAAATACCAACTAAACAATATTTCACTGGTAGGAATTTGAAGGTTTTAATTACCTAGGAGGAGCTGGTCTAGTTGCCATGCAGAGCTTGCAGTGTGTAAATGACTTCAGGTACGTGAATGATCACATGACTTAATCTTCTGTTATGAAAATGTGGAAGTTCTGGTCGGGCTGTTTACAAAGTATGGATTTATGGAGGCTACAGAGAAGGTACAGAAGTCATATATTCAGGGGCTGGGGAAAAAGCATGGAAGTAATCCTTAGTGTTGGCAGGAATGTGCTGTAACTGACCGCTGTACTAGTTTGACAGCTGTCCTTACCTAGAGTACTCGCTGGTTAGACCTCAGCACCAAAGATACTTACTATGCAGATTTTGATGGATTTCTAATTCTGCCTTTAAACCAACTTAACTAAGTGGCATGAAGTGTGGAGGGCAAGGCTTAGGAAGTGTTTCCTGATGAGCAGAGCTAGGAGCAGTTTTATGACCTAACCAGCTGAGAGTTTTGGGCGTTGAGAGAGGGGTTAACTCTGACTAACACTGTTTCCAAAACTGAGAGTTTCTTGTTTTGGGGTGTGGATATGTGCCTAAACCAAAAACCGGTCAGAAAGGTGTGTATCCTGGGTTAGATGAAGCAGCATCTTCTCAAGACTGATTTGACTCACACTTCAGCACTCTCTGTTCCATCATCCCTTCAGTGTGTCATATTTTCCTGTAAGGAAATTTCCAACACAGTGTGGGATACTTTAAGGTGTGGAATTCTGAAGGGGGATGGTGGTTGTCTTAAAACCCAACACATGATCACAGAATGGTTCGAGTTGGAAGGGACCTTAACGATCATCTAGTTCCAACCCTTCTGCCATGGGCAGGGACACCTCCCACCAGGCCAGGTTGCTCAAAGCCCCAAGTCTTGAACACATTCAGTGTTGTGGCATCTACAGCCTCCCTGGGCAACCTGTTCCAGTGTCCCACCACCCTCAGAGTGAAGAACTTCTTTCTTTACATCTAATCTAAATCTCCCCTCTTCCAGTTTGAAGCCATTACCCTTTGTCCTATCCCTATGAGCCGTTGTAAAAAGGTCCCTCCACAGCTTTCTGGTAGGCCCAAGAAAAGGATTTTCAAAGGATTTGTTGTCAGATATAAACATTTGAAAGTTTTAACAGAACCAGCTATTTCTGGCTTAAGGAAGGATGGGTGTTTTGGGTATGGAGTATAATTGCACATAAAGGACGCAACTCTGGTCTAAAACTTTGAGTGACTAATTCTGACTTGGAAGCTCCCCTGAATAGATTGAAATAACTTTTGTTAATTTAAGGACTTAAGCCACTGTTTGGTGCCAGTAAAAATGAGTATCTGAGCTAATTGCTCATTAAAAGTTTCTGGGAACTGGGAAGAACTGGAAAGTTGATTGCTTCATGGTGTACTCTCAGCAAAATATCCCGGGTGTGATCTGGAAAGCTCGGATTTGTTCCGTCACATCTGCTCTGCCCTTCTGCGTGCCTGCAGCCCGTGAGCCAGCAGCTTGGCATGGGCTGTGGCTTTATCTCCCTAAATACTACCACAGCATTTAAGAGTTGAGCTGGAGACAGTGAACAGGGAAAGTGATCTGATAGTGCCAAATCCGAGCTATGTTCCAGTCTCGGATGTGGTGAGGAAGCCTCTTCATTTCCTATTGCTTCTAGCTCCTTGCTGGTTTGTCACAGCTCATTTTCACCACTCTTTTCTTCTTCCTGCATGCTGCTTTTGTGTGCAAGATGAGTTTCTTTTGTGATACAGCTTAATCCTGTGTCCTTGACACTATACTCACAAAGACACTGGGTGCCTTCTAGTTCTTCGATGCTTCATGAGCTCCCATGCTCTTTGAGAAAATATTTAGATTTTATTTTTGTATCCTCTGTTGCTGTACAAGAAATCAGAGCCTTCGGTAAACCAAAATTGCTGGGTGCATCACCGCTGCTGTGTTCCTATTTTTAATACTTGGTAATTAGGTAGGGCAGTGCTTGTTATCGTTGGCACGTGAAGAAATGCAAAAACAATAATTATGTTTCAGGGCAACAATTTTCTTTCCTCTTAGTTGTTGGAAGGTTTATATGAATGAGAGTAGATTCTTCAATTTGTATTCACAATTCTATCAAAGAAAGGAGCAAGATGGTATCTCCAACTGCTTCTGGCTTCCTCAAAAATAGATTCTTAGAGATGGGTTTTTCCCTTACCGTAATGTCATTACTTGCAATTTTTAGATATAATTAGTGTGAGGTTGATTTATCTTTCTCAGAATGGAAAAGCTTACTGGAAGCGAGTTCCACAGAAGCAGTTTATTTGCATGTTGACTGGTTTAGCTGATTGGTGAGTGACTTGTGTTTTAATATTGCTTGCAGTGAAGTGACGATGCCTCTGTCCTGAGCAGTCCTGCTGGTGACTCTGCAGACTGTTCTCACAGTCCCTCAGATGCCTCGAGCACAGGGCTCTGCACAGACAGAGAACGTAAAGGAATAATGTTTCTTCCCTCTTGGTCTCTGCTCTTGCATTTCTTGTGACCTTTCCCTTCAGCAGTATCTGCTTTTAATTTATTTTATTTTTTTTTTCCCTTGGCCTTCTTCTTTTGAGTACTTCCTATTTCCCAGAATATCCTTTCTCTAATCCCACATTTGAATACCAAATTTAGTTGAGTCTCTCTCTTCTATCTGCTTTTGCCAGCTTCTTCCAGTAGACAGAAACGGGATACGGGAGTATCTGGCACGGTAAAAGCTGGGTCAGGGTTTTACACTTGTTCCCTGAGGTCAGATGGATTTCAGGCATCCCCACTTAGGTCTTCTAATTATGGAGCGTTTATCAGCTAACATACTAGAATGGCAGGAGAGCGAGGAAAGTGCTTCACATGCAAAAACTCCCTGGGCTCTGGACTCCTATCGGACTCTTGTAGCTTCACATTTTTTCCCTTTTGAAAACAAACTTTGCTTTAGATTCCGTTATTGCAGATACGGCCGTTTATACCAGTGCCAACGTACCAGAGTCTTCGTGTGGAAACATGAAATCGTATTTGCTTTTGCTGACTATGAGCAGTAAAAGATAACAGCCTATTGGGGTTTTTTTATGTGTGTAAATACTTCTTGCTTCTCTCCGATTGGAAACTTGAAGTTGTTTCAATTGAGTTGCTAGGAAAATAGGAGGTATGACTTGATGTGTTTTTAGAA
The DNA here is from genome assembly GCA_013400335.1 of Eurystomus gularis. Lineage (NCBI taxonomy): Eukaryota > Metazoa > Chordata > Aves > Coraciiformes > Coraciidae > Eurystomus > Eurystomus gularis. The sequence continues at coordinate 95,733 of VZZY01014212.1, read as the reverse complement.
AGTAAGTTGGTTTAAATTTCAGTGGTCTACAGCCCTGTTGCTTTGCTGTGCAACTCTTCATTTCCTGTACGCTGTTTTAAGATGTCCGTTCTCCCATATGAAACGTGTGTAGGCTGCTCTTGATTTTCTTCCTCTGGTGAATGTGTTGCTGAGCTCTAAGAGGATTTACATTGACAAATAGGTTGAATCAACATCTGTTGAAAATTGAAGTGGGCTCTTGGGACATTTTTGGTGATACCCAAAGGTCATGCTCTTCCATTGTCTATTAAATATGAAATTTAAATCTGCCCTGATGTGAAATGAGTACATTGAAACAGGGATGTGACCTAACCTTTAGATGAACTGTGGAGGAATCTAGGGGCTCTGGGAAATACTGTGCTTCTGTGTGGATACAAGGGGTGGTGTTGGTCTATGGAGAGAATGTCAGTGTTTTATTTATAGAGGGCTATGCAGTGTTTTTAGTAATATTTGTACATTTTTGCCTAATTACCCTGGGGGGAAAAAAAATCATTGTTTGGTGAACTAGAGTAAGTGAAGAACGATTCTCTGTATGTGCTGGTGAAATTCTTTTGTATCACTGATGGAATAAATATATACTGTCAGACTGAACAACAATTTTCAGGCTGGCAGAAAGGCGTCTGGTAACCCATAACTTGTTGTCTAACCAAGCAATCTACAAACTTAGCATTTGAAAAGAAAGATCAGTGGGTTTGTAGTGAGTGATACCCTTACAGCAGTCTATCCTAATTTTTTTGGAAGGGGTCTCAATGTCTTAATATGGAAGGAAGCTTCTTGGGGAGGTCTGCACTACCTAGAGTTGCCTCTCTGAGGTATGCTATGTGTGCTGCTGGCATAACAAGCCTGTTCCTTCAGCCTTCCCATGATAAAATCAATACAGTGTGCAAAAAAAAACCACCCCAAACATCTTGGACACGAGCTCTGTGAATACAGTAATCAGGTATAAAAACCTTATGTATAACAACAGCTAAGATTGCTTAGTGCACTGCAGGAGCTGGTAGCTCCAGGGAATTGGATTCTCGTAGTTCCCTCCAATAGAATGTGATTCTCCAAGGGCTGAGCTTTGACTGCTGGTTTATCCTCTTCTCTCACCACTTCTTGTTACTTGCCATTTTTCAAACATGGCTATTCCTGATGTTAAACAAATTGATCAACGCAGTTTGAGTGTTAAATAGGCTGTGAGACTGAGGATAAAGTTGTTATAGTATCTGCTGGGCAGGAATCGCTGTTGGGGAAGAAAAAGAGCAAGCAAAGGACAGACGTGACCAGGGGAGGGCTGCTGAAATGTCTTATGTTGTTGATATATTCCACGTGGCATTCTGTGATTTCAAGAACTCCAGTAAACGGTCATGAAGGTCATTTTTGTCACATAACTAAGGAAGGTGTGCATAGCAAGGCAGCGTATTTCAAACTGAACTTGTTTGTTAGTGAGGGTAAGGACACAGATTCTCCAGGTAATCCATTCTAGCTCAGACCCAGTTTGGATACAGTAATCCTGTCCCACCCCCACACAAAAGCTGTCCAATCGTTTCTTAAACAATGCTGGTTTTTTAGCTTTAATCCGAGCTGATGGTTTGTTCAGTGCCATCTCATTCTGGGCAAGCTGGGTTGACATGTCCAGGCTCTCTCAGGGAATTCCTGTTCCCATGAGGGAATGTGGTGTGGAATGATAGCAAAGACCAGAGAGTAAATCCTGTCCGCTGGCCAGGTAAGAGTATCTTGCAGATAGAAATTTTGGAATTTGTTGTAATGGTGAGATATGGAGGATAGTGCAGGGTTTTTTGTTTTGTTTTTAATTTATTCTTTGTCAGATGTCTTAAAACCGCTTGAGAAGTGTGAATTTTTGAAACGTTTTCTCTGTGAAATTTCCTGTGTGCTTTTTCTGCAAGCTCAGTGGAGAACTTGGCTCCTCTCCTGAAGAGACGCGGTTAGAGTGCTGTTACTAAATGTTTGAAGTTTGATATTTGTGCTTAAAGGACAGAAAATCTGGTAAAGCACTGACGTAGCAGAAGCTGTTATCCATCCTCTGCAGTGTACAGCTGTATTAACAAGAAAAGGCAATTTCACCAGCCTCTTTTAAGGTGGTTTCTCTGGATATAGACACTTTTCCTTACATCGGATTTGCTCGAGAAGGTTTTGGCATCTCTTTGAGTGTTACAAATCGAATTTCAGCCTGTAGCTGAAGTGTCCTGACTCTTACATCAGGATGTAAGTAGCCCAAGGGAGAGCTGTAGGTTGTTTATTATAGCAGAATATGGAAGTTAATTAGAAGCACAGCCTTTCTGCAGGAAGGTGGTACAGTTTGAAGAATTGCATGCAACTCTTTCCCACCTAGCTGTTTTATATATAAAATAAAACCATTCTCTGCTAGTGATGTCCCTTGTAGGGTCCTTCATACAAGTTCTATAGTAGACTTCTGATCTTCTCCAGTACTTACAATGCCTCCAAGTCCTTCCCTTAAATTTCGTATAAAGTCAGGGTAGTTGAAGAGGTCCTTAACCTGCATCTTGCCATTTATAACCGTTATACTGGAGTCCAATAAAGCATCATATTGTAAACACAATGAAACGGCCTATTACCAGATTGCTTTGTTAACTCTAATCAGTCTGAAGAGCTAAATTTAATTAAATCTAATTGTGGATGAGAACCTGGAGAGGTGCACTAAAGGTCATCTCCAGTTTTGAATCTTAACATTAGTTGTAAAAATCTGTTTTGTCTTTAATTTGCTTGAAGCCTGGTAGGAATGAAGCTTGAAGGATATTTATAATCATCATCATTGTTGTTATTATTAATTATTTGAAGAAGTCTGACCTCCCTGATGTTTTGTGACAGAACATTGAAGTATACCTTTAGGGTGTGGAGAAATAGTTGTGTGAGATGTATGTAGTTGTAGATACTTCTTTCTTTTATTGGAAGTGCCATATAAACAAAAATTGAACCCTTTGTTCTGACTTGATATTTGAAGGGGTTTTTTGTTTTGAACTCCGACTTATTACTGTTTACAGTTAAGTACTTTAATTTGTTTTTTAATTATCTTGAATTTTAGGTCAGTCCTTTCCAGAGAAAAAGGTTTTTAAATGCAGGAGGAAGGACAATGTCCATTTTCAAATACATGGCTGGGAAGTAAGTGTCACTGAGTGCATATGAAAACATTTTCACTACTAAAAAGTTGTCTTGGACTTACTTTTTTTGAAACGGTGCTCACGCAGTATGGAGTCTCCAGATTTTTGAGTGGCTTCTATAGCATTAGCCCTTGTTAACAATTTTTTTTTAAAAATTTACATTTTGGAGGTAGGCTATGCATATCTATCTTACTATGTGAGCTTACATTAAGTGTCACAACACCCTGATTTTACTCCTACTGTCAGTGAGCTGTAGGATTGAGAATCAAAGCCTGTCATGAGTGCTTAGTATGGATAATACAATAATTATTTTGACTCCCTAACAGTTCAGATAGTACTGATACCAACTGTTAGTGTAGTGCCCATATAACTGAGTTTGATTGCTCGATCTGGTGAAGTAAGACTGACATGAACACTGTCAACTGCAGTGTGTCCAGTTCTAGGCTCCCCGGTTCAAGAAGGACAAGAAACTACTGGAGAGAGTCCAGAGGAGGCTACAAAGATGCTGAGGGGACTGGGGCATCTCTGTGATAAGGAAATGCTGAGAGCCCTGGGGCTGTTCAGCCTGGAGAAGAGAAGACTTGGAGAGGATCTTCTCAATGCTTATCAATAGCTGAAGGATAGGGGCTGAGAGGAAGGGGCCAGACTCTTTTCAGTGGTGCCCAGTGACAGGACAAGAAGCAATGGACACAAACTAGAACTAAGAAGGTTCCAGCTGAACACGAAGAAAAACTTCTTTCCTGTGAGGATGCCAGAGTCTGGACCAGGCTGCCCAGTGAGATTGTGGAGTCTCCTTCTCTGAAGAGATTCCAAACCTGCCTGGACATGATCCTGAGTAACCTGTTCTGGGTGACCCTGCTTTGGTGGTGGGTGTTGGATGAGTTGATCTCCAGAGGTCTCTTCCAACCCTCATATTTTTTTGATTCTGTGATTCTATGAGTGTTTTTGTTTTGTTTCTAAAAGAACATGCTGTGTAGCCCCTGAGATGAGGAGTAACACTGTGGTTAACATTCAGCGCTGCCTGACGCTGGAGGGACTTGTGCTAAAGCAGAGAAGAAGCATTTTGAAAACTAGATGGGTTAAAAATAATTCCTGCAGCCTTTGCCAGTAGTCATTACGAAAAATTCATTCCACTTGAGTTTTTGACATTAAACTTCAGGAACTCCAAGAACTTAGACCGTGGGCATGGCAGGAAATCCTGCCCTGCAGGCTTGCAAACCTAAGTGTCATCTTGGGAAGGCTGCTGCAGGCTTTTATAAACTGTATCATGGTTATCTGTGTTATGCCTAGGTAGTGGGTGAAAACCTTAGGTGTATTTATTTCCATGTAGGATAAAACCCACACTCTTCTATTAGCAAAGTCATGAAGGTTTCTTGGATGTGTTTTCCATATATTGCTTTTCAAAAAGACAAGCTACGGGGAGACAAAGGGGAAGGAAGCAAAGGCCGCTGTAGGCAACAGTCTGAGACTGGTGCAGAGCAAAGCAGCAGCTGACAAGGTCTGATGCTGCCACCCAAGACAGTGGGCAGGTAACCCTCTGCGTCCTATAATTCTGTAACTCCCGGAGTGTTTTGTCTCCTTCAGTGCTCAAATCTTTATTTCTACAACTCTGAGTGATGTATTTTATGAAAGGTTTTACTAACCTAAAGAAATTAAATAATCAAGTATAAGTGGTAGGTGTGACAGGTCTTCCCAAAGACTGGATGACACTTCTGTTTCTGTTCTATATGCTCTCATGTTCTCTGTGAACATTATGGGGTGTGTTGGTCATTTGAAGGTAACCCCAAAGAGAGACTTCTTTATTTGTCACCCAGGAGAACTCAACATTCAGTGTCAGGCAGGCACTGTTCAGACATACTGTACACCAGATAGCAGTTTATATATAGAAACAACACGCTTCTAGTACTCTTTAACATGCTAAGCTTGACAGAATTCCATCTGAGGTGCAGTAAGTGGTTGCTCTGGCTGGATTTTCTAGTTGAATACTGGGCAAAAGAGGGAAAGGATGGAATGGCAAATAAGGGCAATCCAGATATTTAAAATCATGCATTGAATTGTTTCCTTTAATATACCATAATATCAAAATATTATAATTTAGAAATGGCTAATACAGTAGTTAGGTTATTTATTTATTGTCATGCTAGCTTCAGTTTGCTTTTGCTTCAGTTCTACAACAGGAATGCAGGCAGGCTGAGTGCAGTGGGATTTAACATTCATCCTAATACTGCCAAACCAGGACAATTGTCCAAATGGATTGAACTTCCCATTCTGTAGCATTGCAGAGTGTTCTTCCTGAAGTGTGACCTGATTGTACATGGAACACTTTGAGAAGTACAAAAGTGAGATTTGCTTTTCTATAACATAATGGATCTTGTTGAGTCTTCTGTTCTCTTAATTATTAATTTGAAGGAACTTTTCCTGCACAATAGTTTTTAAACCAGACCTATTTTTATAGTGCATGAAAATACTTAGGCTGGGTGGGAGTGGGTAATAAATATTTTTATTCCCTAAAGTGATGGCTCTTGGCCAACTTCTACGCTCTTACTCATCTGCTGCTGGTCTTAATTCTGCTGAATTCAAACTTTTTTTTATCTCTGAAGAGCAGGGATAGTTATTTATGCTTGACTCTTCCTCCTGAGTGTTGTTTCACTAATGAGATGCTGAGATTCCTTGGTTCTTGAAGGGCGTTCGTTCAGGAGCCTGGCTATGCTGCGTTTGACGCTGTGCAAATCAATCAGTACAGATGTTGGCTTCAAAGCGGCCTTGTTTCTTTCTCAAGTTTTATTAGAGCTGAGACCCTTGAAAGATTGTACAGAGCACTGCCAGTAATACAACGCTTTTCCCACAAAAAAGTGGAATCAAGTTTTCAGCGTAAAGGTCTTAAATAAAAGGTCTCCAAACTGGGGGCTGAGTCTGAGCACAGCAATTAAGTTTCACTGTTGGTTTATCCCCTCATCCTGTTTGGTTGAAATGCTGTGAGATTATGCTACATTAAAAATGAAACCCTAGGACAAAGAAAATAGCCTGGAGCTTCCTAGAAGCCTTTTGAGTTTGTCAAGCGGTGATTATTTTAGAAATGGGCTAGTTCAGGGGCATGAGACAAGATCATGGTCATGCCATCAAATGCTTCAGTAGTCAGATGTCAAAGTACTCGGCATTTATTTTGCTTGAATGCTTTTTAATGTTACTGCTTTTAGAAGACAATCAATGTTCTGTGCAACTGCTTTCTCATTTTCGTGTATCTCATCCTCACATCAGCTGTCTTCATTATGGAATATTCTAAGCTCATCATGTCAAAGTTTTAGTGTTGTTTTTTTTTTATTACACTTAAGTGAAGTGCAAAAGACTACAAGAGTCTGCTTTGTTCTTAAATAATAATTATTATAAATTTGTTTATTGTCCGGTGGCTTTTTCTACCACAGCATTGTTGGAAATTCCAGGGGAAAGGGTTATGGCTGGAACGGAAATGGAGAGTGAACTTTCCTCAGTTGGACGTTGACTCAAACCAAGAGCAGAGTGATCCTGGCAGAGTCTCATGGGAAAATCTGTACTTCTAGGGTAGTCAAATGCCACGTTTTACAACTGCAGTGCTTATTCAGAGAAGGGAAAAAAGGAAAAAAATAAGTTGGTCATGTAAAAAGGCGAGGAGAGAAAGGAGTGAGGTGTCTTATACCTTAAGATGTCATTGAAAGCAAAGTGCTGGTGTTGATTTTAACAGCTCCTTGGAAGTTGTGCCGTCGTTAAGTGATGGGGCACAATACTCTAGGTCCATCCTGTGTACCAGTGAAGCAGTTGCTCCTCTATAAGAGATGTGGGAAAAATGTGCTTAAGTCTTGCCTGATAAATGTAGGCATGAGAGCGGAGCCCAGTTATGGTACATCTTTATCCCATTTCTGAACTCCAAGCAGCCACTTCCCTCACCTTGCTGTTGGTCATTGATGGGGAGGTGATGTGATGCCAGCTCTGGCAGGGCTTCTGGCTGCGCTGGGGCGATGCCTGTGGTTTAGCTGAGGAGGGTGTCGTAGGAATGAGTTTCCTGCCCTAACGGTTCTGTCTTCTTCCCCCTCCCTGCTGCTGACTCATGCTTGCGATCAAAAGAGATCTTAAAAGAAATAACTTTTCTGTGAATTCAGAATGCGGGAAAACTTGTGTCTCTTCTCTTTTGTTTTTTTTCTCATTTTTTCTTTGGATTTGGTGTTTTGCCTCAGTACTGGCATTGCACTGACCAGTTAGTCAGGATGAAGTAGGTCAGACCATGAACTGGCTCAGCCTCTCGGGTGCAGGTGCCACAGGCAGAGGTTTCCTGTGTCTGTATGTTGCTTGCTGATTTGCCTTTCCATTCTGAAACAGATTTGAGATGGCACAGCTTTCCTGGATTCAGCATCTTGGACATCAGTGAAAGCATTACGAAAAAGGCCTTTTTCTTTGTAGAGACTTTCCTGCCTGGATTTGGCAAGATAGGAAGCCAAAATTGAAGGATGATTATTGAGATGGATTGACTGGAAGGTTACCCTTGATGCAGCCAATCCCTTACCTATCTCCTTGTCAGGATGGTTTTAATCTAGTGTTGGTTGCTAGCATCTGAAATCTATTATAAAGTGATTACATGGGATGGAATTGCACTTTATAAACCACAGCCTGAGTTCAGCAAAAATTGCACTGGACCTACTTATTGTGAGTATAAGCTCCTTAGTGCAATGGATGTTGTATTATGATACTTGTAGAAGACAGGGATATATTTAGAAGCAGTACTGATTTATTAATAAAATCTAGGGAAAATGAGCTTTTGTGCTTGGCAGTTTTTCTCCTCCTCTTAATACATTTTTTGTGTTTGTGTGTCCAAGTTCAGCAAGTTCGAACTATACAGCTTTAAATATTTATCTCAGAGAAGAGCATCAGTAGGAGTTAATGAATGAGGTGAAAGAGTAGACAGGACAAACCAAGAGACTCTTCATATATCTGGCTGCTTTTGTATGTAGTGTACCTTTTATCACTGCGTTTGGACTGAAGTCATTTCCTCACATCCAAGACTTTTGGCATGCTGGCTTGTCTCTTGATATAGTTGTAGAGGCTTTAGACTGTGATTGCTTAGAGGTAGTCCTGAAGAGCTTCTTGAAAACAAGAGGTAGAAAAGCATTCTGATAAAGTTCAGGAGCAGTACTCTCAGCTTCACCCGCTCCCCTGCTCTGGGAGTGTCTACCCTGTGTGTGGGAAGTGTGAGCCAGCAAAGGGGGCGAGCACAGCTCAGTTGCAGGCGACAAATGGTGTGTAAATCTGAACAGGTTGTGCAAGTTTGTGTGCTCCTGGTGAAATGTCTGAATAACGGTGAGAAAATTAGAGCTTTGCACTGTGATTGCAGTTGCATTCCCCCCCCCCTGTGGAGGAAGGCTGAAAGCTTAGCTAATGTCTTTTATAAGATTATGTTGCAACCACTTGCCACGTGAAGCTAGAGCTTTGTCAAAAATGACATTGAAGATGGCAGCTGGGAGCTGAAAAAACTCTCATGCCTAAAAGGAGGGACCATGTTGTAGTTTTGCAAGTTTGGTCTGTGAGAGGGAAGTCTGTGTGAGTAAAATCTGTGCATAACAGCTACAGTTGAGCTAGCCTCTGCACTACCAGTTTGAGAACATAGAATCAGGAATGGTTTGGATTGGAAGGGACCTCAGAGATCACAGAATGGTAGGGGTCAGAAGGGACCTCTGGAGATCATCTAGTCCAACCCCTCTGCCAAAGCAGGTTCATCTAGGCAAGGTCGCCTAGGAAGNTAAGCAGCCCCAGTGGTCTCAGTCTTTCCTCATAAGAAAGATGTTCCAATCCCTTAATCATATCTCATCTACTTCCAACCCCCCTGCCATAGACAGGGACACTTCCCACTAGACCAGGTTGCTCAAGGCCTCATCCAACCTGACCTTGAACATCTCCAGGGATGGAGCATCCACAATGCCCCTGGGCAACCTGTTCCAGTGTTTCACCACCCTCAGAGTGAAGAATTTCCTCCCAGTTTCCAATCTAAGTCTACCTTCTTCCAGTTTCAAACCATTACCCCTCATCCTGTCACTACAGACCTTTGTAGGAAGTCCCTCCTCAGCCTTCTTGTAAGCCCTCTTGATATACTGGAAGGCCACAATAAGGTCTTCCCAGAGCTGTCTCTTCTCCAGGCTGAACAAGCCCAACTCTCTCAGCCTGTCCTTGTAGGAGAGGCGTTCCAGCCCTCTGATCTCCTGTGGCCTCTCTCCCTCCTTTGCAGCTGCAAGTCGCACTACTTCTCCTCCTCTTCAAAGGTGGCAGCATCTCCTTTTCCCATTAGAACAGTCCCCCCTAAATGTAGATTTCCTAATTGCTGCAAAATGCTAGTTGGGGTCCAAACACATGTGGAAGTAAGATGATTTATATAAAAGCTTAAGAATAATGCCAGTTCTTTCTGACACCACCTCAGAAGTCCAGTTCATACTTCCAAGTGAATTTTGGGATTTTGCTGGAATGGGATCAGAAATGTAGACTTGTGTTTGCTAAACCTTGTCCACAGACATGTTCATCTTTGCCCATTTCAGCTGCCCATTGTATTGGGTGTGAAGTAGCTCCATCATGTTGAGCAATTCCGCACGATATATTATCAAAATGGTTCTTTAAAAAAAAATAAATTGCTCAGAACTTTGATTTGTACTGGTTAATTACTGCTGAAGACATCTCTGACTCCTATAACTAATGTTAATAGCCTAATAAACGTTCTGCAAATATAATTAAAGGAAATTACACGTTGGAGAAGTAAAGATTGAGTTGCTCTGTTGGTGAAGGACTAACAGTACCTTGCACTGCAATTTAAAGACAAGACCTCCCAAAGAAAGTGGCAGCTTTCTGGCAAAGATATTATTAATACTTCTAGTTTGAGGAAATAATATTCTTTATATACTTTGAGGAAATAATATTGTTTATAGACCTTATGCATCAAATTTAATAATTGTATGGAATAATTTAAAAATAGTAAATATGCTAGGTGTACATATTCATATAATTAGAATTGAATTTCTGGAGTGTAAAAAATAATAGTCAGATAAACTCTCCTTATCTGTGTAAAACTGTAGCTTCAGTGTCTTAGTCTGGCCAAGTCCTTAAAGCTGCTTTTTTTGATGGTGTTTGGCTTCTCAACACTGAACTTGTAATGGCATTGAGTTGAAAGTGGCTCTGCCGTTCATGAAAGTGAAGATTGTGCTTGGCAAAAGGAAGGGGCTTTAAGATTCCACATCTTTGGCCAGACTTCTTGTGATTCAGTCAGTTTCTAAAATTAAACCAGAGTTTGGCGTAACTTTTCTCCCCTTTATCCCAGTGTGAATGTGTTACATTGTCTTCTACAGATACTACCAAGCAAAGAGTCCCCCGTTTAAAGTATTCTCATACCAGGGATGGTGAACACTAATATCTCCAATCTCTGCTTGGATTTTTGAAGTCTTGAGCAGTAAGTTACTTACGTCATCTTGAAGCTGATTTACTCTTTTTACCCTTTCCGTGTTAGATGCGAAGGGTGAGAGTGTTTCCTGCAGTCGTTCCCTTGCAGGGAGGTGAACGAGCAAGGAAGGCTTGTGTTACATGCTGTAGTTATGAGAGTTATTTGGAGATGGCCGAGCTGGTCAGCAGCTGCAGCCCTCTGCTGTCGTGTGAATGGTTTGCTCTTTGCCACACTGCTTATTTTAATGAACTCCATCTGTACATACTGTAGTCCATAATAGAAAGCAGATTGCTGGGCTGACGGCGTCTACAGTGCACTGTGGATGCTATGAGTTGTCTGGCCTACTGGGCTGCAGATGAAGGTTGAATATGAAAATGAAGTGGGTACCTTTTTGTATAGGGCAGAAGCAGTTACGAAAATGCTGAAATTTTCCCTGAAAAGGAACGAGATTGCAGGCTGGGGGGCGAGGGTGAGGCAGCAATTACTTACAGAAGAGCTGGCATTTTTCTGAGAGAGGCAGCTCATAATCTCTGAAGCTTATTTTGTAGTTAAATCCCTGGAGACTTTTGTTAGCCTTTTTTTTTTTTTTTTTTTCTCTCCCCTCTCCCTCCAAAAGTCATGATGATAGTGGCTTACCATTTGGGATTTCCCAGCTATTGAAAGTAATTTTTCTTTCTGAAGCCTCTGGCATTATTCAGATAGTGTATTGGTGTAGAAGCCTGATGTCCTGCCCTTTTAAGCTCTTGCTAAGACAAATGTGACAAAGGAAACCACAGAATGGGTTCATTTTAAGGTAGAGTCCAACCAAATTCAAAGCACTTTTCTTAATTGAAACAGAAATAGGAAAAAAACCCCAACAAACCCAGAAATCGGAAAAATAACTTTTAGATTGGACTTTATTAATAAGACTTAAATGATACTTTTTTAGCTGCAGCTTATTCAGGTAAAGTTGCTTCTGCCTGAGTCTAAATATATGAAGTATGGCATCCGAAGCCACAGTTGACTTACTGGGAATGTAGTGTAGCATATTTTCCTTTTCCTCTGCCATAGGTTTAATATAAATCCTCAAACAGCTTACCATACCAAAAATAAGGCTGTAGAAATATCTGAGCACGTGGAAAAATAACTCTCCTATTACTACCACATTACAAATTAGAAGAATTGTTCAATTTTAGGCACTCAGTGGGGACCTCTTAAATTAGTAACAATTCTGTGAACCCAAACATCCAGATTTTAGGCAGATTTCTGGGAATGAGCAAGGCAGTGCTGGCACATGCACCGAGATGACCGTTACTAAGTAGTATTTTAGAGGAAGTGTTTGCCTGACAGCTTGTTCTTCCAACAGCTGACATTTTCATCCAAAAGCATACACTGAATTAGGTAATTTGAGGTTGATTTTTTTGCTTTTTGTATTCCACTTGCCTCTCCTTTAGAGCATGATGTTTAGAGAAAGGATGTTCAACTTAATCTGTGACTGTCTGAATGCATAAATTAGCCACCCGAGCACTTTTAATAAACTTAAAATGATATTATGGAAGGGAATTAATGTTTTAGACTGTCGTTAGTGGGACCTGCAAACTGTCCTCTCTAGCTGTCAGGCCTACATTGACACTAAGGAAGAGGCTGTTGCAGTTGGATGCCTATGGAAATGACTAGGATGGAAGAGATGCAGAAAAGAAACTCACCTGCTCATCTCAGGACAGTCCGCTGATGGTGATTTCTTGGTGAGAGGAATTAACACTCCATCTCTCCATGCAGTTTTTTCAGGATTGTGGCCTGTTGCTTACCTTGGAATAATCCCAGTCTTCCAGGCATATTTGTGAGTAGGCTGTTTGCTGGTGCTTGTCCTGATAATGGGAAGTTAATCACCACCTACTCACTATAAAGCCTGTGGAAGGAAGGAAGGGAGGGTATTTTACAACTTTGTCTGATTGATGTAATGAAGAAGGTGCTAAAATTCTAGATAGTAAAGCTGTCTTATGTACTTCTTCCATTTAGATAAAGGTTAAACATGAGTTTTATGTCTTTATTTATGAAAGTACAGCAATGTTCATTCCTACATTTTAACCACAAAAAACCTGTGGCTGACGTGCTAGGCTAAGTTTGAGATTCCTTTATCTGCGCTATGGAAATGCTTGAGTGCCATTGCTCTTGAGGTCACTTTGGCTGTATTTCTGTCTTGGTTGCATGAGGGACCAGGAAACAGTCATTCAGGTTTTTTTGACTGATAAAATCTGATATTTTCACAGACCTTTTTGCCATCAATAAAATGGTAGCTTCAACTTTTTGCTTGCACATTATACTTCTGATATTTTAACATTGGCAACTCTTGGATCTCGAGATGGAACTCGTATGTCATTTGAGAAGTTAGTAAGTCATAAAGATAAATTGTCACCTTAGTTCTGAGCTTCCCATTCCAGCTCCGCCTGGGAGTATGGTGCAGTCATCCCTGAAAAGGTACATGGATTCACACGGTATTGAGGAGGAAGGGCTTGGAGTAACTGCTAGTTAATTCCTGGAGTAGATCAGATCTTCTCATGGGTCCTCGCAGGTCCTGAGTCTACTCTCACTGAAGCTGGTGGGAAGTATGCAGAATATGGTGAGGCCTGTGGTGTTGTTGAGTTTATAATACATGTACAAAAGGGACCTGGGAGGCGAGAGGAAAAATATATTCAGACCCTTGTGTTCAGTTGCGTCGTTTGTCTAGCGTGGCAGAGCCTGGTTCCTTTTCAAGGGAAGTGAAGTTTAGGCAGATGCTCTTATTCTTCTAGTGGAAGCAAGAATGCATTGCTGTGCCTCTGGGAAGCTTTTCGCAGCATAGATTCTTTCATCACTTCCAGCCCTGAGGTTGAGAATAAAAACACTCTTTCAGGTGAAATCAAGTGTTCATGAAGAATTTAGCCTGTCTAGATTTTGCTTTGTAGAACTGAACATCCTACACTGCTCCCAGAGCTACAGATCTTATCTTCCGCTTAGTGCGGGTGAGAGACTAACTTTAACATGTTGGTTGTTTCCGTGAGCCTGGCCTTTTTATTTGTAATAAATACTCCACTCAACACATATGTGAACAAACTGACAGCGTCAGTTGACAAATATAAAAACTAATGCTCAACACGGGACGAGAATAAAGGGATTATGACTGGATTAACCAGGATTCTGCTGGAGAACTGGGCTAGAAATTCACTGTATCATGTGCCAAGGTTCCTGTCTTGTTGAATTGGCTGAAATGGTCCTTTTTTGTAAGTTGTTGTAAAACTGAAACATTATTAGTCCATGCTTTACTAATGATGTAGTTGATGGGTATTTCAGACTTTAATATAGGCTGTTGTTGATGTTGGTTTAAATTTAGATTTGGAAAAATCAAGACACTACTCATTTAAAATACAGTATTCTGTAAATACCTCTGTGTTAATAGAACTTAATTACTTTTTAACTTAAGACCACTTTGTCCATAAGCTCTTATGGAGCAACATAAACACGTTGCAACCTATAAACTACCAGTGAGTTGGAAATCGAGGGCTTGACGCTCAGCTCCATGAAAATATTTTCTTGACTATCTAGCTTTTGGTGACTTCAAAACCACCTTGGGCTTTCCCCATTTCTATAGTTGTCAGGTTTTTTGTGGCTGCTGTTGTTTTGTGTTTTGTTTTGGTTTTTTGTCTTTCTCATGGTTGTGCAGTTAAGGCTCAGCTTGGAGACCTTGAAGCAGGGTGTTTGGGCTGCTGCCTCTCTCCAGTGTGGCTTCATCACATCGGGGCTTGCCTAAGCTCAGCAGCCTGACACTGCATTTCTTCCTTCCAGTAACCAAAGGTTTATGGTGAGAACATTGCACAGATCCTGATCTTGTGTTCTCCACATGCTTTAGGTAAATGTCTCCGCGTTTGTGTCCACTAGATAGATACTTCTAAACAGGTTTTCATACTTCAAGGAGAGGGTCATATTTAAAAGGTTGATTCTCATCATTACCAATCTGAGCAATTACTGGTGACAGGAAGATAATCAGTGCTTATGTTTTAAAATAATAAAAATAAGAACTTGTCAAAGTTGGGTTGTTTGGTTTTTCTTTGTACACAACTATTTCAGTTTATCTTTGAAAACAGTTTCCTAGAAAGCCCAGTAAGGTGTAGATGGACCATTGCCTGGGGGGCTGGGACTGAGGATGCCAGAGGACAGTGTAATGTGGATCTAATGCAGTGATCTCTGAGTGTTTTAGTGAACACATTTGAAAGATTAAAAAGCACAAGAACTGTGCTGAATTCAGGATGAAACGCCCCTGTAGCATAAAGGGTTTAAATGTCACCGTGAAGAATGAACGGCTGATTTAAGGAGAAAAGACTATTTTTATATACTACTTGTGCGTTAGAAAAAGCAGTTTCGTATGGCTAATTCTGATGCTTAAGAAGAAGAATATAATATTCTCCTTATATTTAGCAGAACTCTGCCTCTGTATGGACACTTGAACATTTGCTTTTATTGTCAGGGCAATTCTGTTGGATTCAGAACAGTGCTGGTGCTTTGTGTCATTGAGGGACCACGACGTTGCAGACTTCGGTACTGTTTATGCTATGGCAACGTAGAGCCCATTAAAAAAAACCCTAATAATTATGTTAATGAAGAGAATCGATACCTAGTAGACATGAAGAAATCTAGTTTTGGAGGGTGATGTATGCTGTGAGGAACACACAGCTTTCTAGAGTCCTCTTTTGGCTTTCATGTCATCAGAATGGCATTTGCTAGTAGTAAAAGCATTTAACGAAACTAATTTTAGAACTATAGGTCAGCACTTGAAATTTGTGTTCTGCTTGTTAGTCTTCAACTAGATCAGGTCTTAGATTTTATTATGAACAGGACTTTGAAGTCTTATTTCTTCTGCCTCTGACATACTGTCACACAAGTGAGAGAACATGGTTGCTAGCAGTTCTATAGCCTGTACTCTTTATAAGTCAGGTTCCCATTTTTTAACACTTGAATCATATTTCCAGCACTAGGGATATTTTTTTTCCTTTCTTACTCAATTTTCCTTTTGTTCCTGATCTTCTGTTTCTTTTGTTAGCAGCAGAAATAAGAGTTGCGCAAATCAGCTGCGTTGTCACAGGGAAACTTCACGGCATAAATGTGATGAAAAACGAGCAATTTTAGATTTTCTCTCTTTTCTTACTGAGAGACCATAGGGAAATGAGCAGAGAAATCATTTCCTTACCAACCTACAGGGCAGCCTCGGCTAGACAAAGAGCAATGGGTGGTCTTGTGCCACTGCTGCTGGGTTTGAAAGCTGAACAAAGGAGAAGGGACTAGTAATCTGTTGTCGTATAGGAGTATCCCTTGGCATCCATCAGCGGCCCAAGTCAGGCTTTTTTCTTAGCGCAACAGATTTGTGAAGCGTTGTATCTCCTGCAGAAAGCAGCACATGGTGGGTACGCTTTTGCCATCTGTCCCTTGTCGCTTGTATCCCATCTAGTTAAGCCCAGAGCCGTTGCCGCGCTGGAGGATGGAGCGGGACGGGTGGCAGCTGCCGTGCTGGCACCGCGTACTAATGCCCTAAGGAGATCGGATCAAGCGGTGCCTGCCCACGAGCTGTGAAAGGGGAATAGTGCAGGAGGGATGGATTGAGTGCAGGAGAAATGTGTGAATTCCTCTTGTAAATGCCAGAGCTTTCACCATGTGAGCATTCAGGTTCTGCAGCTGCCTCTGTGGGCTGGTTTGCATGTACCTCATTGATCTTCTGGATGAAGGTTTTTATGGGATTGATGATAATCGGCCTATTTAGAGTTCTTTCCACTGTAGTGAAGTTGAGCTTCTGCCATATTCTTACATTAATCTTCAATATCATTAAGGGAAAAGAAACCCTTCATCTGACTCAGTGGTGGTGAGGGATGGCTGTTATTGCAACCAATGCATTATCATAGCAAAATTTTAAAGGTCAGATAGATATAGTTTCTTGTATGGTGTGAATGATCAGTAGTCCTAGCAGTATACTTATGGAAAATTCACAGGACTAAGAAAAACTATACAAACAGGGAGGGATTATTAAAAAATTCTTATATACTTTAATTTCCTCATGGAAGAGATGGCTCAAATTAAAGCTGTGTTTTGGTTTTGTAAGGAGGTGGGAGTACAGGACTTTACAGTGACTGTGGCAGAAAGTTTTAGTTTCTCAAAGTGTTTTGCTCCACCCCTGGAGGTGTTCAAGATGAGGTTGGATGGGGCTTTGAGCAACCTGGCCTAGTGGGAGGTGTCCCTGCCCATGGCAGGGGGGTTGGACCTAGATGATCGTGAAGGTCCCTTCCAACTCAAACCATTCTCTGATTCTATGGTTTAAGCCAGGTGAGTCTGCGTGTAAGTGAGGAATGGATTCTAGTAGTAGCATACTACAGCTGTCACCTACTTTACTATCTACACGCCATTTGGAGAACAAAAGCTAAACAGCATGAAACATCTAACGTAGAGCAAACATCATGTTTAATCTTGATCAGCTAAGTATTTTGATGTGGATGATGGCATCAGCCAGATCCCTTGGGAACTATTGACTCGGTAATGGTGTTGGTGTTATGCTTGGTCTGCATTGTCCATCAGGACTACAGCATGTTATATAATGTAAATATTTAGACAGGTGAGTTGTGATCTCACTTGGTCTTCTGGATGCTACCAAAACATGAACTGTCTAAGGGGTATTTTATAAATAAGAGAGCAGAAATAGATGCTTATTTGTGAAGAGAAAATGTTGCAACAGAGCTGTAATGATAGTCCAAGAATGATTTCCCTTCAAAGGTGATAGAGCAGAGCCTGGTGAGGAAAATAAGAACAGTTTTGTATCAATCTTTTAAAATCAGTCAACCTGCTTATGTTTTCAGTGGGAAAATCTTCTGTCAGAGGAGGTCAAATTGTGACAATTTCTGGTTCAGAAGTGGCCCCTGGAGAGGCAGACTTACAAGCATCCATGTGGTTTGCTTGTAGCAGCGGGCATTTGGGCTCTCCCCTTAACTTGTACTTAGAAGTGGCACGTTCCAAGTCAAGCCTGGACATGATTCTGCCAAGCAAGCATTTGTTTTGCTGCCCATGATAAGCTCAGTAGGGTCCTGTATTTGATATGGAAAGTAAAATGCCACCAGTGTGTACAGGGAGACGCAGGGCTTCTTGGATTCAGTGCTGGTGTCCAAAGTGTAGTCCCTGCCTGATGATCTGTGCATGACTCCGGCTTCAGTCTCTTCTGGGACGTGGGACAGCGGCAGAGCGTGCTGCTGGGCTGGCTGCCAGGGGCCATGGAGACAGGCTGCTGTGTCCTCAATGGGAAGGCGTGCTGCCCCAAGGCACTTAAAGATCCATGTTTGGTGGAATTTCCCTGTTGAAACCACCGTGCATCTTGGCTGCTATTTGGGAATGTTAGAAAGAAGGCGCATCCTTCCCTTCCAGCCCTCAAAGCAGTATTTGGGGTGGGGGAGCCTGATTCTTAGGCTGGAGTGGAAGAACTGGTCAGTGAGGAATAGAGGTTGGGCTGGGGACCTTTGTTGCCTGTGTCTGTCCCAGCTGCTGCTCACACAGTGTTTGTTCAGTATCAGCGCTCATCGTTTAGCCTGCCGTAAAGCAAATTCTGGTATGTTCTTAATATGTGACCCGTTACTCCTTCTGAATTAGACATTGCCTAAACTTTTCAAAAAAAAAAAAAAGCAATTAGCTGTTTCTTGCATAGCTAAAGAGCTGTTTCCATGGGCATATCTTTGTATGTAGAGTTCCCTTTGGATGCTACCTTGCACTTGTCTCGTAAACAATCCATGGATGGATTTTTCTCCTGCTGTTCAGATACAAAAGTAATATGGAGTATTTGGAATAATAGAATTGGTTTTGATTGGAAGAGACCTTTTAAGATCTTTTATTTTCTACCTCCTAAGTGTGCCTTTGATGCTGATTGCTCTGTGACCCATTCTTGTGCCCAGAGTTTCCTTGTGTCCAGGTGATTTCCAGGATATTAGCTATAGCATCTGCAGATATAGTGTGTCATGTAAGGTGGTCTGATAGATACTCTTAGCATGTGAGCATCTCCAAGCAGTTTTGTTGCACCAGAATGGTTATGATGGCATTTTTCCTAGCATATAGCTGAATTTCTGGCAGAGCTTCTCCCATTTGAAGAGATCAGCCTTGCTTTTCCTCGACCCGTTATGGATGCTATGCTGGATTTTGCATTAACTGTAGTTACATACTCCAGTGACTTTTCTAGTCTCAGTATTATTCAGTGAAGTGAACTTTGCTGACTGTGCCTCTTGTCAAGCCATTAACATAACTGGGGAGTGTCCTCTGAACATTCAGGCCTGTTCAGATAACCTTGACATTGCCGGAATTTCAGAAGCCCTGTCGAGTCAGTGACAAGATAATTCTACAGCTTTTTCTCCCCTGCCTGAATGGGCTAGTGACGTGATTTTGTGATACTGTTACCCACTGTGAAGTGTCTGTTTCAGTGTGTAATGGTGTAAAATCCTGCAGCTCCACCTGTTTTGTTTAGAGGAAAACTTAAACCTGCTGTTAACTAATGCCCAGTGCACTAAGCTAAATGTATTCATATGCTGGCCAAATACTGAGCACTTCTAGCTTCTGTCTTTGCGTATTTAAATGTGTTTTTTGGAGAAACACCTTTCCTCTTTTACTGTATTCTGCTTGTCCCTCCTAGCAACTGTAGGAAGAAAGAGGCTGCATGGCAGGAGCTCTACATCTCCTAGATAGATAGACGGAGACTTGATGGCCTCAAGTTTTGTTGGTTTTTTTTCCAAATCTTTTTTGGCACCTTTTATCTCTGCATATAAATAGCTCGCAAGTCTGTTCCTCAGCATCGGCTAGACCTACAGTAGTGCTAAATGCTTTTTGCGAGGTGAAAGTACCCTTTCTCAGTTACATTAGATGGAGCGTAGCCAAGCTGTGTGCTGTATTTATATACCCTCGTTCCCTAACAATTTTTGTCTGTAAGATGCATGCAATATCTGCAGACTCTGTATAGTGTATTTAAAGTGCACTCCTAACGAAAGATTCGTGCTGGATTTAAAGATGGATAAGTCCTTCTGTAATTCAGTTTCTATTCAGCTACTGCCGTCAGCTCTATCTTTAAATTTCTTCAAACAATTTTTTAGGTAGCATTTTGATCAGCAGCAAGGTCATTCAAAGAGTCATTTGAAATGGTCAGGTAGAGTCATTTGCTTTGCTGGTGTCTGCTGTGAGCAGCTGAATAATGTTGCCATTCATTGCCCTTGAGTCTCAACTGATTGGTTTGGGTTGTTTGGGTGAGTTGGTTTTTTTTTTGGAATTGTCTTGGCAAGTGTACACTTCTTATCTGTAACACAAGAGATGGGAGTGCCTCACAACTGTACACTGGCACAATGTCCTCGTGGAACTGTCAGGGAAGAGCAGGTGGACATTTGGAGTTCAACAGGGGTAAACTCATGCACTTGTCTGCATTTGCAAAAGGTCGCAAGTAATTCTTGGTGACCTCAAGATGTTTTTCCTTTCAGGCAGCATCTCGGGTTTCAAGGAGCTCCCTTACTTCCCTGGTTAATTGGTGCTGTTGAGCCGTGGAGATTTGCTACCTGTTAAAGCATCATTGCTTCTGGTGACATGGAAGGCTTTGAGATCTTGTCTCCTAATTTTAGTTGGTTTAAACTCTTGTACTGTCTGACTGTGCGAGGAGATACAGCCGTAGGCATCATTAAAGTACTGGGGAAGTTACTGTGAATCTTTTTTGAAATGTTACTCTCCATGAAGCTGTTTTCAGAGCTAAGAAAATAAATGTTATTCTAGTGTATAACTTCCTTATGCATTTTTTCATATTGCCTAAAAACCTGCTCTAGTTTTAGCAGTATACGGTGTTGTGATTATTAATAATATTTGACGTTAACATTTTTGAATGACTATTCTCTGGCAGACATGCTTCTAAAACCAGTTATGTTTTGTGTGTCTCTGGCTCTGAGTAATTCTGCATCCATAACAAACAGCTTAAAAAGTCCAGGAAACAGGAGGAGCAGTCAAGGCTTTTATCAAAGTCTGTGTTGGAGCAACTGATGTGTGCAAGGTCTATACCCAAAGGAACTCATAACCTGTAAAAATAGATTTGTTTGGGGGTTTTTTGTTTGTGATTCTGGCTTGCTAGCCACTGTGCTGGCTTTACAGGTGAAGGCAAAACCCTATGATCCAAGGCGCAGTTTCATTAAATTCAGATTCCAACGTTTTTCCCCTTTCTCAGGCGAGCGGTGTGCGCATATAATGAAATACCTCTTGAGGTCGCTGTGGAGAATCCCAGAGGGAGAAACCTGAGAAAGGAAGGCAATAACAAAAACTATGGGAGGGATGAGAAGTAATCCAAACTCACCTTCCGGGAGCTGCTAGAAGAACTAACGGTGGGACTTACTGCATGGGGCTAGCTGGACGCTGCACTGGCAGGGCTTAAAGCCCAAGGGAGCCCTGTTCTCTGAGCAGAGGCTGCGTGGACCTGGCTTCCCAGCGGTGTGTTGTAGCTGGCTGATCCAGGGACTCCTGCACTGGAGCTTTGTCAGCCCTCCTGGGATCACCTTGAAGCATGGGAAGAAGAAATTCTGCCTCAAAGTAGTATTCTGTCAAAAAAAATCTGCTGGCAGTCTCCCCTCTCTGTTGCAACTTATAGTCGAATGTGCTCTTTTTGCAATTCTTATCTAAGAAAAGGCAATAAATTATTAATGGGCCCTGAAATACTGGGCTGGGAAGTAGGAGACAAAGCAATGTGGTAGGTTCTGCCTCTAAAAAACCATTTAGCTGAGTCCTCAGCTGCTTTTGAGCTCTGAGGTGCTCCTACTTAAAAGCCATCTAACTGTCAGGAAAGCACCTTGCTGTCTTACTTGTTTCTATTCTTTCACTTGAAAAGAAGGCAGTGATACAGTTGCAGGAGCCTGTAAGAAACAATATCGTCAAGCTTTTGAAACCTTAATGTGTCTTTTCTGCCTCATTGAAGTGATGCTGAATGTGGAAGCTGTTAACCTTTTAAAAGGCTGGTAGTTAAACTATGTGGGTTTTGCTGGAGTTCTTTGAAAGCACTGATGTAGTGGAGAGCGAGGATACAAAACATGTACTACTGGCAAAATCAAGTTAGCCGGGATTTGTGGGTTTTTTGGGGGCTGGGGAATCTGGAAACTTGACACAACTTCTAAATATCCACACCCCCCTGCCACCTTTGGTTTGCTTCTTTGCATAGGTGGTTGAAATGCATTTGGTAAGGGTAATAATTTAAGGCTGAATTACCAAGTCCTCAGTAGGAGTACACAGGAGTGTACCTTCTGCCAGGGACTCTTACCCTCTTTGTTATCCAAATGTCAGATTAAAAGGTGCTAACAGTTTTCATCCACATCCTCAGTGAATGAATAGTCAGGTAATTAAACATTTAGACTGAAAAATCAGGGACCCAGCTTTGTTCGATGTCTTTAGACTGTGTCTTTAGAAACATAAAAAATGTTTGCAGTACTTGATTGCTGCTCCCTCTTGTGGGTTGCAGGCTGGGTTAAGCAAGCTTGAAGTTCATTCTCTGTCTTCTTAGTGGAATAATTCATCAGCAGTACTCCTCTGACACACCGGATGGGATGCTGACCTTCAGACTGGCTTCACTGCGTACCTCTACAAATTAGAATTCTTTTCTATCAAGAGGACTAAATCTCTCAAAGCATTTAATTCACTCTTTAAATTTAATTTACTTTTAAAAATGAACTTAGACTGCTGTGCTATTAGTATATAGCATGATTTACCTTTTTGTAAAAGCAGAGAGGAGCCTGAATCATAACTGTACCAGACTTGGCAAGTGCCCGCTCTCCTGACAGCGTTCAGATCTCTCTTACATCTCCTCTCCTGTAGTCAGTGCTTCTGAGCTGCACTTTGAGCTATTGCTCTTCTCTGCTGAGAGCTGTTATGTCATGCAAGTTGCTCCTGAAAACTAAATCCCAAGGAAGAGCTGTTTGCTTTGTGCGTGCTCTCCTGTATACCCAATAAACATGAATTATGTGGCTGTGCAAAAAAATTAATTTTTTCCCCTGTAGTTTCTCAATTGCTCTGCTGGCATAAAATCTTTATATGTAAGGCGTTACGCCTGAAGATTTCACAATGCGACTTGTATTTGTTTTCCTCCAGAGCGACATATAATCTCTATCCTCTGGGGAGGAAACTGAAGTAGAGTGGAATTCTGAATTGCTCCTAATTAATGGCAAAGACCTGTGCAACTTCACTGACTAGTTCTTGGCATGAAGCTCCTCAAAAAATTTCCCGCTGCAACTTAAAAGAGACAAATTGTTCTGACCTATTGCAAAAGGGAGAGGTTCCACATTAGTGTGACACTGAAATAACAGCAGTTCACATGATCTCTTCCAACCTTACACCATTTCACAATAATGATACAATTTGTCTTAGCATTGGAAGCTGCTCAGTTTCAATCCCTTCACTTGATGTTGAACAGTTTGTGTACAGGAACCAGACTGTGACTGTTAAATCCTGGGTCTGCTAAGCTTTGCTGCTTGTACCTATGCTTTTATTAGGCCTTTTTTTTTTTTTTCTTTCTCCTCCTTCAGACTTTTAATTTTCACTGGTATCTTATTCCCTTCCTTCTTGTGCCCCCTTGTTTTATATTAATCATCTCTTTCATCTATGTAATGTTTTCTGCATATTCCATGCTGCTTTTTCTGGTCTGCAGTATTTTCAACACCTTTTTCCTTTATCTGTCTTCTTTACTTCACACTACCCATTTGCATAATTTCTCAATACCATATAACTTGCATGGCCAAGAACTGGACATTTCATTAGCATCTGACCAAATGACTCCAGCTATTGGGTATCTATTGAAATCTATTCTTGCCTTTGTTCTTCTTCAAGAGCATGTCATGTGGGGGGAGTATTCAGTGGGCTCCCTGAAACTTGTGGCCTTTATTTTACTTGGCCTTAAAAGAATAAATCAGTCAGAAACTTGTATGGATGCAAAGGCTGTGCTTCTGTGAAGAGCCTGTGGTGTTGGTGCACCTAAACTTCCTTGTAAATGTATTTGTTCTTGCTGTGATGCAGCTAACGTTGAGCTTTTGGTGTTTGTTTGGTGTTTTAATGTGATCGCACCAGAAAGCAGGTGCACTTGATTTGAGAAACAAGACAGGATTAAATCTTGTATTTATACCCTTTCTTAAAGCTTCCTATCACTTCTTGTCACAGACTGGGTAATCCCTAGAATGCTATCAGGAGCCTTTACTTCAAAATTTGTGGTTTCTTTTCTTGACTGGTAGTTTGAGCATTGTTTTAAGCAGTTGCTGAGGTTTGTATCAACATTTTAATGCGCTCTAAGTGCAGAGCTGTGTTCAAGATTTGCCAGTTTTTACTCAGGTGAAATTTGCAGTTCAGTGGGGATCAGAGTGTGATCCCCACAGATTACATTGCTTGCAGGAGTCCCTGAATTCAGTTCTTATTTATACTTCAAATATCTTTACCAGTCAGGAACAAAACCTTTGTTTATGTCCATGTTCAAAAAGACATTGGCATTTGCCCAGCCCCAGAGCCCTCCCCAACTTGTGTTTGTGCTGTAAAGGCGGCAGATGAAATACTGCTGTTTATTGCAGGCTCCGGATTGTGGTTATTGTGCCTACTTTTTTCTGTGAGCATGGGCAGGACAAATGTGTTTGCTCCTCTTCGGTAATAGCTACTGGTGGCTTAATTCGTTTTTGCACATGGGCTTCTTATGGAAAGCCTTTCTGCTGATCTCCCTGTGTGCTCGGTGCCTGCAAACTGGTCCTGGTGGGACACACTGGTTCGTAGCTCTCCTCCCTTGCTGGAAAGAAATGGCAGTCGAGCACCAAGAGTCTGGAATATAACTAAAATCTTTTTATTGTTATTATTTGTGGTGTCACATGAAGATATTAAACTAGCAAGAGTGCAGGGTTATTACGGTGGTAACTTACCTTTCATCTTTCACCTTATATTTGGTTTAAGCAAAAGTTACCCAGTTCTGTGTTACCAGTTCATTCATCCTGGACAACCCTAGTGCCTGTGTTACAGCAAGCACGCTGGGTTTTCTTGCCAAAGAAAGAAATTCAGAATGCCAAACAGCCATTTTTTAAGAAAGAATTTAAAGCCTTTTGAGGTGTGCATACTATAGACTTACTGTGGGATGGGTTTTACAAGCTCTTACCTCGTTTAGGTAGTCCCTATTCACCTTCTTGCAGCCAGATTGCCGCAGTCTGTGGTGAACTCTCTGCAATTTAATGACAAAGGCTGTTCTACAACCAAACAGAAGCACAGTATTTTAAAACCACTATGGAATACAACCACCCCACCTGTGTGTCTGGAGGTTCAGTTTTATCTAAATTTCAAATGAGGAAAGCTGTGGCTGCAAAACACTGCTGATCGAAGGGAGGGAGAGCTGAGAGGATCAGTGTGGTCACTGTAAAAGAGAAATTTCTCTCTTTTTACGAAGAAGTTGGGTAGAGCAAATGGAAGAAACCACTGAATGCAGCTTTATGCTGTTAACTATTTCAGCAACACTGGGAAGCTTTGAATGCTTTTCTTGTGAAATCCCAGTTCATATTTGCTAATACTGTCAATTAGTGGGTCTTGTTTAATTTTTTCTTCTAGGTATCATTGTAGCTTCAACAGTTCTGATTCATGTACTTGAACGAGTGATCCAGCGGTTTCTGAGGTCAATGTCGACTCCCTCAAAACCATTTTGCATAACAGTCTTGATCTAAAGTATATGAGTGCAGGATGTACAAAATGTGTGATCTTGCTCTTTGAGGTAACAGCTGTAGAATGGTATCCAAATTCTTCTCTGTTTGGAGCAATCACTGACAGACTAGAGCTATTTTAAGAGAAAATGCCAATTGAAGAAGTGACGTAAATGCAGATAATTGATACTGTTGGTCCTCTGCCGAATCCACTACCTGTAGAGAATTGATCCAGATTCAGAGCTGTGAACGCATTTCTGCAGAGCAGCCAGCCAACATCCTATACTGGAGTTGTTCTTTGGTCCCTGTTTTGCTTTTTCAGAGTATGGAAACAGGACAAGTGATTTATTGCTAAATAGCTGTGGAAGTGGTATGTCTTATACATACAGTGATCTTCCCGTTCTCCAGGCTTTGGTGCTATGAGGTTCTACAGAACAGAATTTCTGTAGAATTTTGTAATTTTCTTCTGAATCTTGCTTTGAACTCTCCAGCGTTTTCTCATGGAGAGGTTTTGTTTGACTTGAAGGACGTGCTTCGAGTGCTTTTCCTTTCCCTCCTACTACAAGTCCAGCGCATCCTAAAGTGGAACCCAGTTTGCAGCAAAGCTGGTGGCTTCTTATGCAGGGGGAACCTGACACAGACAGAGACCGCATCAGGCACAAGCCACTGAAGAACTTGTCAATGATCTCTTTGTTACTAGTGTGCATGTGAAGGTATGTGACCAGGTAGCAGAGGGCAAGCGACCTTCAACTTCCCAACTAGTAAATTTGACAATACCAGGGAAAACCCCCAACAAACACCATTTACTAAGGTAATAAATGCCTCTAAAACACTGCCAGATTATGGAAATGATTACAGGATATACCTCACTCTTAACAGGTGTTTTCAGACCAGTTCCTTATGGCAGGATTTACTTTGGTGATCCATGCAATCTTCTGATGGAGTTCACTTATTGTTTAAGATTGTATTTTTAGCAGTGGCCCCTTGTGACTTCATGGCAATATAATTTATGATGTAGGACGCAACTCCCTACTTAGCTCTTACACTGCAGAGCTGTACACGCTGTTCACTTCAGTGTTCTGCAGAATAAACATTCTCCTTCTTTATGGGGTATAAAAGGTCTGTGTCAACAAGACTTTCCAGCCTCTGGTTGCATGCTTAAATTATATCTCTGAGATGGGTTTCCTGGCAGACACATAAGCAAATGTTCCTCTCAAGTGGACAATGTTCATGTGCAAATTCCTCATTAGTCGTGGGTCTCGTCCCCTCCTCCTCGTCCCAGTCTTTGGCTCAAAATCTTAAGCAAGAAGACCAAGAATGCTGACCCCTTAAACACAGATAACTCGCAACAGCCTCATCGGCATGTCGGAGGGGAGCGTCTGCTTCTTCGTCCTCCCTGCTTCTGGGGCTTGGGAATTAATGAAAAGAGAAAAACAAAGCTCTGGCATTCTGAGAAACTTTGAAAACAAGAAATCAGTCTTGGAATGTCCTTGTAAGAAAACCTTTCCATGAAAAAACTTATCATTTAATCTCCAACCAAACTTGTAGGATTGCAAGCTTGGCTGAAGTGCAAAGCCTCTGCCCTTCTGTGTGATGTTCTTTGAAATTACTGTTGGTCTTCCAGTTTACGCGGTGGAAATGGTTAATGCAACTTCCAGCTCCTTAAGGCTGATTAGGTTTGAGGTAGAGCCTGGGAGATGGCAAAGCCTAATATTGTGGATACACCATCAGACAAGCGCTTTTCTACAGATCAAAGTGTCCTACTGGATCACTTCTCTGTATGTTTGGGTTTTTTACATGGATGTCTGTATACTCAGGTTCTGTGAGGTGCTCCTAACCAAAATTCTTTTTTTTTTCCTTTGGTCTGATCTTCTAGAATTCCGTGGATTTCTTTATTATTAAGCAGAGGAACAGAAAAACTTAAGGCTACGTCAGGAATTTATTGGCCTATGGGAACTAATTTTCTAAATTGGAAAGATCACATAACTTTTCATACACCCGTACTTCAAATTTTTGAAGCTTTCTCATAGTAGCTTGGCATTAATATATTTGATGTCCACATGTTCACAACAGCATTGCCTTTGAGTTTTGGAAGTTGAATGGATTCCCTGAGTTGAAGAACAAACATGCCACGGATAGGCTACCCAATACCCTCCAGCTTCCCCACCAGCGTGATTCAGTTTGCCTGATTTTTAGTGCCGGCAGAAGCACTTGAGCCTGATTCGTCAGCTTCCTTCCTCCCCCTCCTCCTTGCTGTGTCGTGTTCTAGCCTCCATAGAAAATAATCTGTTGATACTGGCAGTACATTTTGATGATGAAAACAGGACATTGTTTTCCTAAGAAGCACTTAGTTGTGTATACTTGAGTTCATTGCCTTGGTTACGGTTTACAAGGAGGTTTTGTTAACTCTGCCAGCTGAGCTGCAGAGGTGCCAGGATGCCCACAGCAGACAGGGATGATGAAGTGAGATGCATGCGTAGTTTGTTCTGTCGTCATGACTTCAGATGGGTGTTACTCTGTAGATTTTTATAGACTTTCTTGAACATTAGAAGAACAAGATTATGAACTTCAAAAAAAAAAAAAAAAGGGCTAGAGCAACCAATTTTTTCTTCCAACGTGACATACTTTCTGTCCACGAAGTACAAGTTGCTTTGTCTGTTCCCACTGTTTGGAAGACCAGTAGTAAGTGTGACATGGAGGGCTGTTAATTCTAAGAAATAGAATTCTAATAAATTTAATAGAATTAATAAATTAAATTTAATAGAATTCTAATAAAATCATGTAGGCTGGAAAAGACCTTTAAGATCATTAAGTCAATTAACTTAGCACTGCCAAAGTCTGCCAGAAGAGGTACTACTTGAAGAGAATAAAGGAAACAGACAATAGCATTTCTTATATATAATATGTGTGTGTGTGTGAGGTGGCTGCTGGTATTGCTTAAGAACTAATACTGTGTGGGCCAAACTGGAGCCAGCATGCTCTATGTTGCAGGTTTTGTCAGTGTTTAAACCTATCTGTAAAGACTTTTGCCTGCCTTAGTCCTACTCGAATCCCTGCTTCCATGCCTCTTAAATTACCTCTGGCACAACACGCCCTGAAGACAAAAATAATCAACTGGGTGTGACCTGTGTTGGAGGCCAGGCTCCTTTGGAATTTGTTTGCATTATCAGTGATTGTAGCATACCTGGAAGATGACTGTGTGATCCTTCCCTTTTTTCCTTTTGACGCAACTCCTTGGTAGTTACGGGTAAAAGGTTGAAGTTCTGTGAAATGGATTTTTAGGATTTAGGCCTGTGTTTGTGGAGGAATGCGTTGGGTGCGAGCGTGATTTTTGTGTGTGCATTTGCAAAGGTGAGGCACGTTACTTATGGAGAGATAAGGAGTTTGTCCTCAGAAACAGAGCTGCTGTCTTAAGTCCCATATTTTTTGCTTGCAAGTATCCAAGGTGAGCTCACAGTTAACCTACCAGGTTTATGAAAATGTCAGCTGACTCTTTTTGTCGTCGTCCCCCCCCCCCTTTTCAGTCTCTCCTGTTGCCTGTTTTTCTTATACTTAATTTCACATTGTACTCCATGTAAGGTGTATTTCCATCGTGAACATTCTTCCTGCTTGGATGTCTCCCTGAATTCACGTCACTCTTGCAATGACCTGTTTCAAATGGGAGATGCACAGACCCAATAACCGTGTGCTGAATTAATGATATTTAGCAGAGTTTCAGATCCTTTGATCATCTTTCTGAATGAGGGAGGTGTGCTCAGATAGACACTGCATTTTTGAGGGGGTAAAAAAGGAAAAACAGCCTAATACCCACTTTCAAACAGTGTTCTCTGTGAGTGCTGTAACTATCTGCTTTCCCAAGTTACGTAGAAGCAGTTCAAAGGGCAAGGGCTCGGAGAGAGGTAACTGCTATCAGCTTAACGATGCTAAATAGCTTTGGCAAGCAATCAAGTAAAATGCATCACTGGCTTCCTAGATTGTGGCTCAGCTCCTGTAGTTACAGAACTGTCTTCACTTGTGTTGTATTCAGCGGTGCCTGAAGGATCCAGTGGAGCGTTGAGCCCCAGGAGGGATGAGGAAGAGAATGCGTGTGTGGGTGTACAGAGAATTCTGTTCTTGGGAGAATTGTGGGGAACTGCTTGAAAATCCAAGCAGAATGGGGCTTGCTTCATATAAAATCAATTCATACATGTTAAAGGTGTGTTTTGAACGCTGTCAGCTCTGGATTACTGGAAAAAAGGAAGTTTAGTAGTGTTAGAGACCTCCTGATCCTTCAGTTCCTGTCCAGCGGGTCCAGAGCGTGTGTGTGTGTGTGTGTGAATTTATCCTGAGATAGTTATGAAGTGCTTCCTCAAGTAAACCAAATAAAAACAAACACCTTGGCTTCTACATTGAGTTATAAAGCAATAAGAAAGTGTGTGGAGGGGGGTCCTTAGTAATTTATGCCTTGTATAGGAAGTGCTCACTTCTCTAGTGTACCTTCCAAGTGCCCGATAATACAAAAACTGCACAGATTTACCAGTGATTGTAAGGGGAAGTTAATTCTCATTAACCAAGAAACCAGAACAAATTGTCTATTTTAAGCTAAGATGTATTTTTTTATGCTGAGTTGTTATGATGCTTCACATGTACATGGTGAACATCTCTCCTTTCCTTCCATTCTCTGTTAAAACTTCTACAGATAAGGCAAGACATCTTTTTCCTGAGGAATTCACCTCAGTGCCTGGCCCCTGGCTACTTTGGGATGAGCTGCCATAAGCCAGAAGAGCTGCCTTCGTAGCTGGTTATGATTTTTGGATCTCTGCGATGCTTGATATCATTTACTGCACCAAAATTAAATGCTGAGCAGTCTCTGGGAATTAAGGCATAACTACTCTTGGACTCTGGGCCGTTCACCCAAGGCAGACTCGCTTGGTGTCACAGAGCAGAGCCTGAAGGCAGCTGGGGCAGAAAGCACTGCGGCAGGGCACGCCAGGGTCCTCCTTCCGTTACTGTACGTTTCTGTTGTCCTCTGCTACTGCTGATGGAGGAGAAGGGAAATGTAGCAGACTAGGAACTCCATCAGCCCTAAACAGGCTTAGGGCTGTTACACCACCTGAACAGGGAAGTGTTTCCTGATGGTGTTATGTTGGCCTGCTTCCTGATTTCAGTATAAGCTGTACCGGGAGATGAAATGGGTGTCTGGTAAACGCCGGTTTAAGTGGCAGCTGTTTTCTCTGTACTGAGTGTTGACTGCCTCTGAAGTGTGGCTGGCTTCCCTTTCCTCTTTCATGTTTTCTCCTATGCAGGTGTACCTGTCAAACCCTCCAGCTCGCAGGTTTACCAAGAGGAAATTGAAGATGAGGCTATAGTGTATCGTTGAACCTCCAATTATCAACTTTCAGAGTAGCTTAAGCCTGACTTCCTAATTAAAAACCCAATACCTTTAAGGCATGTGATTATGTTCCTGCTTCACAGGAACATATTATTTCTATATCGATTATTTTATTTATTTTCATACACACACTGAAGTGGATTTAAGACGGTTCACTTCTTTTGTTTTTAAAGCAGAGTTGGGTCCTTTACACTGTAATGAAGGCAAAAATAACTCATAGGCTCAATAAGTGGTTTTGGAGTTTAATGGAAGATGGAGACTGTGGAGACCTTCTTGCAGCTTTTCAGCACTGAGAGGAGGCTTATAGGAATAATAGAGACTTTTACCAGGGCCTGGTAAAAAGTGGTAAAACGAGTGATAACAGTTTTAAACTGAAAGAGGGAAGACTGAGATTAGGTATAAGGAAGAATATTTTTAAGATGAGGGTGGTGAGACACTGGCACAGGCTGCCTAGGGAAGTTGTGGATGCTCCATCCCTGGATGTGTTCAAGGCCAGGTTGGATGGGGCTTTGAGCAACCTGGTCTAGTGGGAGGTGTCCCTGCCCATGGCAGGGGGGTTGGAACTAGATGATCTTGAAGGTCCTTTCCAACCAAAAAACTTCTATGATTCTGTGACTTACATAAAACCACAGTCTGTTTTACAAAGGCAAAGCTTCTCCTCACTTAAGAAGGGTTTCCCCCAGGGCGAGAGTGCAAGTTATACATCCCTGATGCCTTTTATTTGAAGGAAGCATGCCTGGCCTTTCCAGGGACAGTGGGACATGGCTGGGATCCAGGGACTGTCAATGAATCCAGATGAAGTATTGCCCCCAAATGTAAAATAGTGTCAGTGCTTCCAAATTAGCTAAAATATTGTCAGCAATGTGGTGGTGTGTGCTCTGCCAGCATGAAAAACCAGATTCTCTGTGCTGGGCTTGGCAGCTCCTGGAAAAACTGAGCTCAGTTGCTGGGTGGAGGCTTTGCACGGCTCTCCAACGTGCACCAGTCGACCAGGAAGAAGAGTGAGCACGGGGTTTAGTTGCTAAGTAGCAACCTGTTTTGCTTGTCTCTGCAACCAGAGAAAATTCAGTGCCAGGAAGAGATGACTTTCCGTGTATTCTATTGTTGCTGCTGCAAAATTGCAATGAATAAAATGAGCTGCTTGAGCTCCAGGAGTTCTCTGTGGCCTGGTGGGTTCCTCCCTGCCCTCTCCGTCTGCAAGGAGTAGGTGTGTGCGCTTCGGATTAAATCGAGGGATCAAGGGATGGTTTGGGTGAAATCAGGGGGGGTCAAGAGATCAGTTTCTGTGGAGCCAAGATTTCTGCTCTGACTGTGCCTGGACTGGTTCTTGGGGTATTGTTCCATTTAGTGCCATTCAAAAACACTTGTGTCCTCTAATCCTTTGGATTTTTTCCTTGGTGCACTTCAGGCTCATGCAGCTCATCACAAGAGACCTTTTGAAATGCAGAATGTCCTTTTTTGTCCAGCCACTCTTCCTGATGGCTCTCCTGCAGTACTTTCCATACTGCCTTTTTTTTCTTTCCTCCAGCCATTTCTTTTGCTCCATTTTTAATTGCTGAGAGTGTAATGCTATTTCTTAGAGAATAAAACCAACACCAGAATAGCCAGTGTTGATAACTCATTTTATGCTCGGCTCTACACAACCCACTCTGCCATACTGATGTAATTGCAGCAAATTAACAACAGTTAGGTGGTTTATTTTGTGATGCAAATGCTGGTTGGTGTGAATATATATTTATAAGCATCTGTTCAAGTGCTTCTGAATGTTATCTGTCAGTGTGCTGGGAGAAGCAGCTCAGCTGTGCAGCCTGCAGGGTGGCCGTGCTCTCAGCGGGGAATTATTTGGGGGTTTATCTTCCTTGAGCATAAAAAGGAGGTTATGAGCTTCGAAAGAAGGCCCAGAGGAGACCTTATCACCATGTTCCAGTATTTAAAGGGTGGCTACAAAGAAGATGGAGACTCCCTTTTTACAAGAGGGGTAATGTTACTCCTGGGGAGACTGCAATTGGACACAAGACAAAAACTTTTCACAAGGACCATCAGCCATTGGAATAATCTCCCCAGGGAAGTGGTGGATTTCCCAACAGTGGACACTTTTATGACCTAGCTGGACCATGTTATCTCCCAGGACCAGGCTGCAAGTTAGACACCCCTGATGCCTTTTATTTAAAGGAAGTGTGTTTGGCCTTTCCAGGGACCATGGGACGTGGCTGGGGACCCAGGCTGGGCTATCTTGTGTATACAGTGCTTTTGCCAACCAGATCACAGAATCATAGAATGGTAGGAAGGGGCCCCTGGAGATCATCTCATCTAACCCCCCTGCTAAAGCAGGGTCACCCAGCGCAGGTTGCCCAGGATCATGTCCAAGCTGGTTTGGAATCTCTCCAGATAAGGAGACTCCACAATCTCTCTGGGCAGCCTGGGCCAGGGCTTCAGCACCTGCACGGGAAAGAAGTTTTTCCTCCTGGGTTCCAGTTTGTGCCCATTGCTCCCTCTCCTGTTGCTGGGCTTGCTATCAGGCTCCACTGAAAGGAGTCTTGGCCCCATCCTTTTGACACCACCTGTGAGATATTGATGAGCCTTGATCCAATCCCCTCTCGGTCTTCTCCAGGCTAAACAGCCCCAGGGCTCTCAGCCTTTCCTCATCACAGAGATGCTCCAGTCCCCTCAGCATCTTGGTAGCCTCCACCGGACTCTCTCCAGTAGTTCCTTGTCTCTCTTGAAAGGGTGAGCCCAGAACTGGACACAACACTCCGGAGGTGACCTGGAGCAGAGCCGGAGGAGAACTCTCACTGCACTCCATCCCTGGAGGTCCCTTCCAGCCTGATGTTCCATGAAACCCTTCCCTCATTGCTTTTTGCGGCACAAACCCCTCCGGGGCAGCTCCTTGCCCGGCTCCCGTGTGGGTTTTGCAGCAGCA
>VZZY01014212.1:0-61600 GCA_013400335.1 Eurystomus gularis | reverse complement strand
CACCGTAAAACACTAATGGGTGGATTAGTCACCCATCTGTCACTCTCCAGTCCACCGCTGTCACGCTATGAATGGGAGAGGAGCGGTTAGTCAAGCCCAGGATGGGCCCGTCCGTCCAACCAGCGACGGGGGTTATAGGTGGGGATTAGAAGGGAATCCTTGTGTTTGTGTGGAGGCTGAGGTTCATGGACGTGATGCCTTTTAATACTCATTTGCATTTAAGAGAAAGGTGAGGAGTTAAGCAGGATGTGGGCTGGCCGAGCCCTGCATGATTCATAAGCTCATTGCCATATGAGTGAGTGGTGTAAAGTATGTTTATAACTCAGGTGCAGAAAATGCCAGGTAAAAATCCTGGTTTGACCTCTAAACATAGAAGTCATTCACAGACGCTCTTGTTTCAGCGCTGAGGAGCATGTGATAACGCACAGTGAGCTCCTGGAACTCGCTGGTTTAGGCCACTTGCTCCTCAAGTGGAGACAGGGAAGAATGTTGCTATGGGTTAGCAGTTGTTTCACCTGGTAGCTGTGTTGGTCGGAAGTATTGCAAATCAGGTGCTGCTTGTCTAAATAGACTTCAAGTTCTTTAGAAGTATGACAAACTTTATGAGACTTCTGTTGTCCGAAGAAACGTATGACTTGTGTAAATAGAGTGAACAGTTGTACAGTGTTTGAGGAAAAGCCTTTACATGCAGAATATTGGAATGGGACGACATCAATCATGAAAAACTACGCTTGCCCCACAAGCGACTTGCTGGCTGTGCCTTAAGCATGTTGGCAAGAAGTTTGAATCAGCCTGAGAGTAGCTATTGCAGAAATATAGAATAGCAGTTGCACAGAGCGAGCAGGTGTAATTTAGTTGGGCAGGCCTGTGTTTTGGAGTTTCTCTGACGGGGGAATCAGAGAGCTTTCTGAGTATGCTTTGGTGCTGGCAAACTAACACTACAGTCCTCCAAAAAATTACCATGCTAACTTTGATTACTAGTCTTAGAAGCAGACAATTTTGAGTCCACTGGAATTAAGCGGCACTTTGTATAGGTCAAAAACTCTTACGTATGTAGCTATGTGGCAACACAACATAGTCATTTTTCACCACTCAGAAAGAGCAGCATAATTTCCTGTCTTTGTTGGCTGTTTCTTGGGGCTTCCAGTCAAACAATGAACTCTTGGGCATTTCATCAGGGAAAAGCCCGGAGAATGCACACCTTCAGGATGTGTGTCATTAGCCTCTACCTTACCAAGCCACCTAAATAATTCTCTCATCAAGATGATAATGAATGTGCAGCTTCCCCAGCGCCGTGCTCGGGGAGCGGAAGCCGTCGCTTCCTTAACCATTGTGCATGACGGTCTGGCCCCGGGTGCAGCCAGACCTTGACTCGTCTTCCGAGGGGTATTTAAAAAGGGGGTGCGTTGGGGGGAGCTCGTCAGCACTTGCAGATCCCATACTCCCACTTCTCCCCACTGCAGAGGGCACATGATGCTTCTCACCCTTCCCAGCTGATTACCAAATACCTTGTTTGGCTTTTTTTTTCCAGACCCAGCAGTAAGATCTGAAGGGTTCACCCTTCAGTAGTGAACGAGGTTACAACCCTGCTTCATTTTCTCCCTGCTCAGAGCTGAATGTACTGAACTCAGGGTTAAGATCTGCTGCTGCACAGGACTGGATTTTTATTTTAAACCTCAAGTGACCCTTAAGCAGGGGTGTCAAGCGCTGAGCGAGTGGGCTAACAAAAGCAACGGGCGTTTTGCAGTGCAGCAGCGTACTCGTGTCGGGGCTGAGCGGCTACAAATCATTCTGGGCAACTGCAATAAAAAGACAAAAATGCAGGATGTACAGTTGTAGAGTTTGAGCTAGTTGCGCAAATGAAGGCGATTATTTTCCAGCTGGTGTGCGTTCGCGTGTTCATCTCGGCCGTGTGGATGCCATCTCTCTTGTTTTGCCCATGGGGCTTTACAAAAGCCCCTTAGGAGCTGTGTGGAGTTTCTTTTTGTTTGACACGCACAGTACAGATGAAGCTGCCAGTTCTCCTTGTCAGATGAGCAATACTTCATAAAAGGGAAGTTACAAAAGCTTTGTAATGAGCACAATTAGGCTTCATGTTTTTATTCTTCTCATTTTGCCAGTCATCTGTCACTTTTGACTGAGGCCTGTATTGCTCACTGAGTCACTAGTGAATTTTAGATGGTTTTAAGATGATTTCCTTCAATCTTAGTGTTGCTTGTTGGTTTTTTTCCCTTGAATCCATTGAATAGTTATTTATGCTGGCAACCTTGAGACTTTCGGTTTAGCTTTTCTAGTCTGAATTTCAGAAGTCTGTATGAATTTATTGGTGGTTTCATGATGTTCAGCTGCATCTCCTGCAAGGCTACAGTGTCTGTCTCTGCTCCTGCCCTTAGAGGTGATTTGGGGCTGGGCTCTGACAAATGCTTGGCCTGGGTGAAAGCCAAAGTCATCCAGGCAGAGCCTGTTTTGGTTTAGTCAGCGCAGTGAGAGAAATGTGAAGTTAAAGTTGCTGTTTGCAGAGCGTGCAAGAAATCAAGGTATTTATAGCACAGAACTATTAATAAGAAAACAAGAGTACAAGACTTTTCCAAGTGTGTGGTTGGACAAACTCAGAGGAGTTTAGTCACGCCCCTGCTTTTGAAGAAGAGGTTCATAATAAATCTGACACTCATATGTAAAAGCCCGTAGATGACAGTGGAGGTCATGTTATGAATGTCCACACTGTGTAGCTTGCTGTTGGGGTTGTCAGTAACCGAGCTGTGCTTCTGCACAGGAAAATCACTGTGTAACAGTTCTGGTTTGTCTCTGACACTTATTGCCAATTTGCTGGGCATTAGGGTTGCTACCAGCCTTTTTTTGGTTTGACTTTGATAAAATCGTACACAGTAAGTGTTAGGTGTGGACTTATCCCTGCCCTCATTGATTTACTTCCTCTGAGCTCATGAGCGATGCTGCGTTTGTCACCTATGTTGCCTACAGAATAGAAAAAAAGCCCACCTTCATTCTGATTAAGTAATTACAGCAATTAAAGCATAGTGGAAATGGGGTTGTGAAGGGCACAGGGTGGTCATTTACTGGCCAGTCTGATGATGACATAATACAGTTCTGCTGGGTTGGAGAACACCCTCCAAAGGCTCATGCCTCAGAGGAGCAAGGTTTGGAAACGCTGAGGTAGGATGTTGGACTTGTGTGGGTGGGGGACTGTGCTCCTTGTCAGATAAGGACTTTCCAGGAGACCTGTGAGTATTGGGAGCTCTGACGTGGTAGAGCAGGGCTGTGGTTGGACTGGATGATCTTAATGGTCTTTTCCAATCTAAATGATTCTATGATTCGATGACTTACCCTTCCACAAACTCCAGTGGTCCTGTTTTCTTAAGTGTGAAAGGGAGATCGATGTCAAGTAAGAGCACATTGTCTTTCTTAGCCAACCTTAGTCGAGGAAGCAAAGTAAATTGTATTTGATGGGAGCATTTGGTTCATGCTTAATCAATACCTCTGTGCAGCTGCTATCACTGATACCATCAGAGAGCATTGCTTATTGTGTTGATCACATCATTGCACTAGAGAATTTTCTCTCATTGCATGTTTCTTGTCATCTCTAGTCTTGTTTTGCTGTGGATTTAAAAATACTTTAGGGAAGGCTGGCCTGTTCCTTACAGACTGCCTTTGTCAGCAACCACGATGGAAATAACTGTGTAATAATCTAAATAGCACCCAGACACTGCTGAGAACACGTTGGAAAATGGAAAAGCCAATTTCCTTACAGTATTTGAAGCAGAACACCAGATCTTAAGGTGTTAAGCAGCCTTCCGATGTACAAGCTAAAGTTACTGAGAAGCCAAGAACCAGACTCTTTATGGGGGTGCATAGTGGCACAATGGGGCACTGGGTTTTAAATTGCAAGAGAGCAGGTTCTGACATGATGCAGAGGGAAAAAACGCTCACTGTGAGGATGGTCAGGCATCAAAGCAGGAGCCTGGAGAGGCTGTGGAGCCACCAACCTTGGAGGCTTTGAAGAGCCAGCTGGACAAAACCTAGAGTAACATGGTCTGAATTTGATGCTGACCCTGCTTTGAGCAGGAGGGTGGGCTGGAGACCTCCTGAGGTCCCTTGCACCTAAAAAATTCTGTAATTCATTGTTTTAATGTGATAAAAATGAGTCGCCTAGTGTTCTGGATGGAATCACATTATGTTGACCTGCAAATGTACAAGTAGGGTGCATGCTGATGGCAGAATTTGATATGTTTAAAAAAAAAAAAAAGGATAAAAGTTATTTTAAATGATCCAGGATATATTGTTTCTGTTGTATGTATTGAAAGCTACTTAATGCTGAAGAGTCATGTGGCTCTGGAAAGAAAAAGTTCATAAATAAACAATACACTTGTTCCGGGTGTAAGTTAGTCAAAAATACTAAGTGAGAACGTGTTTTCACTCTTGCACGTCTTAAAGTTTTGCAAATGGGCTTTGCGTGAGCAGGTGGAGGACTGCAAAGCTGAAATAGAGTATATTGGAGACTCTCCTGGATTGGCATTTAAAACTGAACTGTACCCTAATAAACAACAGGTTACGTGTATGATGTTGCACAAAGTAAAACTAATTTGACTTACTGCAGTTGGTATCTAGGGAACTGGTGAGGCTTCTTCTCAGGGACACATGAGAATAATTTGCTAAACTTTTTTTTTTTTTCCATTTTTCGAGTTTCTTCATTTCATTGTATATTTTGCTTGCTTCTGAAGGATATAAAGCTCGTCGGCATAGCTAGCGGGCACGTAAATCCCATGGCCTGCATCATAAGAGGAGAACGGAAAGGGAAATACATGTATTGTGTGAAGTACATCCCCTGAATTTTATATGCAGGCATCTAATTTTTCTAATGTGAAAGCTCAGCTAGTTATTGAAATACTGAAGAATGACATCTACAATAATGTCATTTCCCTCTTTTCTGGCAGGAGGGAAGTTAGAGCTAGACTGTGCTGTATTTTGCTTGAGGAGATGGACGTGTTAGGGCCGATTGTTTTCCATAAGGGAAAAAAAATAACTCATTCATAAAATCATAAAATGGTTTGGCTTGGAAGGGACCTCAAAGATAATCTAGTTCCAACTCCCCCTGCCATGGGCAGGGACACCTCCCACTAGACCAGGTTGCTCAAGGCCCATCCAACCTGGTCTTGAACACATCCAGTGATGGAACATCCACAGCCTCCCTGGGCAACCTGTTCCAGTGTCTCACCACCCTCAGAGTGAAGAACTTCTTCCTAATACCTGATCTAAATCTACCCTCTTCCAGCTTGAACTCTTTATCCCTCATCCTATTGCTACAGGCCTTTGTAAAAAGTCCATCCCCAGCCTTCTTGTAGGTGCCAGTTGTTTGCCCTGATCTTACTCTTGACCCAGATCAGGTGCAATTCTCAAACCTATCTACAGAGTAAGTTTGTTTACTTTCATTTTTGTGCTACTTACAGTTTGCATCTCGGGATGGGGAAATATTTCTCCAAAGTGTAAGGAGTAAAACTATCTCCTGTTCCCTTTCTTCCCAAGAAATCCTTAATGAGCTGGAGCCCTCAAAGCAAGATTTCCCTTTCCTCGGGATACGTGCATGTTGCGTTTGAATGGCTACTGGCAAAAGCCGGTGGTTGTTACCCAGCATCGTGTGGATCATTTGGCAGCCTGTGGTGATGATCAGCCCGGAGCAGTCCCTGTCTCTGACACTGTTCTGTATTTACAGCGGTACCAACTGTGGGATAGACTTAATGTAGTGCTTCCTGAGGTACGGCATTTTATTTTCAGATCAGAAATGAGCAGAAATGGAATTTTCAGAGCAGAAGTGGATCATGTCAAATCAGTATCGAACTTGTTCCAGTACTGTGATTTCTTACCTTTAGCATACCTTAGAGCGTGTTTTTGTAGTGGGTGTCATGAACGATTTCAAACCCTGCAGGTAAGTCAGCACACTGCCTGGCAGGGATTCTGCCCAGTATGTGCCCAACAGCAGGGCTGTGGGGTTTGGTGGTTTTGGTTTGGGTTTCTTTGGGGTTTTTTGGACAAACTGCTTCAGGTTGGTAAGTGCTGTTGAAGCCACGGCCCCTTGAAAACGCTTGTGGCAGCATATGCCTACCTCCTGGAGCCTGCCGTCGTCTGTCTCCAAAACAGGACCTTGCGATGATGAGAGGGAACGGTTTGGGGGGCACAGGAGTCTAGATAGAAGACCATGGGTACATTTTGCAGTCTCTGTCTGTGGCAGAGCCAGATACCCCAAAATTCAAGCAATGAGTTGAAAAGTGCAAAACCACCCCTTTTCTCTTTCTGCCATGGGCCGTTACCCTTNAAATTCAAGCAATGAGTTGAAAAGAGAGCAGCACTCTGTGCAAAACCACCCCTTTTCTATTTCCACCATGGGCAGTTACCCTCGGAGGCAGTTTTTCTTCTGTTACAAGTAATTTTTCAAGCTGAAGATGTCTGTGTTTCAAGAATTAAGAACTCGGTTCATTTAAATAGATGGTGTTTGCACAACAGGGAGCTGCAATAGTCGTCAAAAGGCATCTGCCTGCCCCCCAAGTCTGGGGGCAACGCAGCAAAGCGGGGCGAGAGCATCGATAACAGAGCAAGGGCCGTATTTAGGGATTGGGGCTGTTTGTGATGGAGTTTTGCAGAAGGTGGGTGATGTGAACTTCAATTTTGGCTTAGTGATCGTATATTTCAAATTTTGTTATCGTTGGCGAGGATTTGAGATCTACAGCACTGCAAGGCTCCTAGTCCTCCCATACAGCAGCTTGTGGTTGATTTTCATTAGCCCTTTTCTGTTGGCTGAAAGTTTCAGCCAATCTGCTCCTTTTGTGCCTTTTTTTCCATGTTTTGTTTTGTGTTTTTGAAGGTTGTGGTCCTTTTCCACAAGTTGGAGTGGTGAATGTACTTACCGAAAGGCAAAGAAATTACATGTTTCTTTCTTCTGGTTTTCCTTCTGTTTAGAAGTGCTAGTGAAAGTGCTGGAGATTTGATTTTCTGTATGCTCGGCTTGGTTATTACTGCAGTTTTTGCTGTTAAATTGGGTGCTGTACTTACGGTAAGAGGTGTCAGAAGCAGAGGAGTTTTGCTGTAAAGCCGGGGTGACCAGCTGAGCAGTGCCTCTTGCTCCCTGCTGAGCAGTGCCTCTTGCTCCCTGCTGAGCTCCTCCAAATTACACTGGATGAACTGCTCTCAGTCGTGCTGTACCAAGCCTGAGCTAATTTTACGTTTTTCTCTATAAGACTAACTGGCTTTGCCTGGGATTAAAAGGAGAATATAAAAAATGTTACTGTATCACATGTTCCAGCACTTCCATTGGGGCTGAAATGAGGAAGCGCTGTAGATCTCCCAAGAGGCCCGTTCTTGGCAGATTTCCACTCCAGAGAGGTTTGGACTTGAATACGGATGCCTGGAGACTTTAGCTGAGTTCAGTGCATTTTCTCAGGTTCCCTTCTCCCTTGCCTCCATCATTTCAGCCTTAGCAGTGCCTAGTCCTGCTGAACAGCAATATTTACCTAACTGCTGTGTCCATGTATGTGCACGCAACGCCAGCCGTTAAGAAAAATGGCACATAATGTGCTGTCGGTCAAATGAATTCATCGATAAAAAATAATCTGTGCCCAGGAAGGAAAAAAAAAAAGAGCAAATCCCACCTTTCTTAAATAAATCTCGCTGTTACCTCTCTCTCCACACAAATAATAATTAAAGCAGAGCACTTTTAAACGCAACTGTGATGCGAGGGTAGTGCCTACACGAGGGTGTATGACCTGCCTGTGAAGCATAACAAGTTGTGGAAGGCAGGGCTGTTCCTTGCAATAGGGAATTACCTCCTACAGATGTATTTACAGTCTTGCCGAGTCAAGTCTCCTTATTTCATGCCCTGAGTAACGAGTGTGTTTCGCGCTGAATTGTCCCGGCTTTTATTTCATTGCTGTGTTCCCGTTCGCAGGCTGAAGCAAGACTCGCGGCGAAGCGAGCGGCGCGGGCAGAGGCACGGGAGATCCGAATGAAGGAGCTGGAGAGGCAGCAGAAGGAGGTACAGTCCAGGCTTTGTGGGGGGTGTTTTGATCGTCTTTCCCGAATATAATCCAAGATCCTGGAACAAAGGGTTAATCTGTATTTGGTCGAGACATTAATAGCCTGCGTGGAGGTAATGTTGATCATAAAACAGCAAATAAAATAGCCTGGAAGAAATATGGATTGTGACGAGAATTTTATCTTGGTGAAGCCAGTATAATTATTCACAGAGAATGCTGGTGGTTAGTTAGTAATTATTGTTTAATATTCAAGTTTGAAGTGCGCAGCTTGTTTGTGTGTGCACTGGGGGGAGGGGGGGCGTGTGGATTCTTACCATTTCATTAGAAGTCTAATGAATATGGAAAACTCTTGGCCCTTGTATAACTCTACTTTTGTTTTGCTTCATTGCTGTGAAGCTGGCATTGTGGTCTCCCCTGTTTTGTCTGCTGTTGTCAACAGAAGTAATGATAGAAATCGAACTTGACAAAAGAGTACCTTCTCCAAAGGGTTTGGATTAAGTGCCTGGTATAGTCTCTCCCAAATTCTGGAAGAGCTAGTTGTTTTATCCCATCAGCAAAGTTACTGTGCCTTTGCATGTCAGCATGTTGAGAATCATGGGCTTCTGGTGTAGGAATGATCTGAAAGACCAAAAAGGCTTGGGTTTGACAGGTCGGAGCTCTACTAAATATCCCTCTGCTCCAAGAAACTGAGTTTTCAAGTTTGAAAACTGAGTTTTGAAGCTCTGGAAGCTAAACTAGTGCTGTTAGGATGGGGCTGCAAGTATGGGTTGGCACAGATGGACTGAACCAGAAGGGCTTAAAACTTGTATTTGTTGATGTGCATTTAATGAAACAGCAGAGTAGCTATAACAGGGCTAGCAGGAATCATAATTTAAAGTTTTTTTCAAATAGATTTTGAAGGAAAGGGAAGAAGTAAGGAGTTTGGGGGCAGGGTGTGGGAATACATAGTAAGAATAAATGTACATTTGTGCTTTAGGGTGCAGACAAAGGTTCAGTTTGGCTTTTAAACAGTGAATCGGGAGGTGATGGCAGACTAGTGTTGGTGCAGGCTGCAGTAATCAGCCGCAAAAAGAAGCGCTTGGGCAGTTTGCCCATGCTCAGCTTTGTGCTGGAGCATCTCATCTAGTTGAGGCACGTCTGGATGTGTCTTAGCATCTTGTAGCCACAGCAATGTTAGATGTACCAGGAGTAAGAGCTGCAGGGAGCAGTGCTTGTGGAGGAGAGGGGCCTTTTTCTGCTGCGGTTGCTGCTTTTTGAAGAATGTTTCTTGCAGTCTGGAGCGCAGTCAGAAGGCCTGGAGTGCAGATAAGTGTTGGTTCTGTCAAGCTGCCTGCTGTGCCTACAGCCTGAGCGATGGGACTGGCCAAGCAACCTTTGGAAGATGGGTGGTAAGCAACCACTAGGTGTTTTGTTTGTGCAGCAAAGTAAATATG
Organism: Eurystomus gularis; assembly: GCA_013400335.1. NCBI lineage: Eukaryota > Metazoa > Chordata > Aves > Coraciiformes > Coraciidae > Eurystomus > Eurystomus gularis. The sequence goes on along the minus strand of VZZY01014212.1, from coordinate 52,128 downwards.
GGTGTCATAGCAGCTGACAGTATCTAATTTGCAGGTAGCTTTAATGGAGCTGATGACCGCTTTGAAGATTAAAAGCTGGTGCTGTGAAGGGTGTCCTAGTAAATTGGAATTTAGGTATGAAAACTAAAGCTTGTGTGTGTGCTCCTGCAGTTCATAACTGAAGAGCCAGTGATCTGAAAATCTGTGAAAACTTTTGTATAGACAGCAACAGAGTAGTACAGGATGTCACTCTGAAATACCAAATCCAGGGAAAGCTAAGCCAGCCATCACTGCAGTCTGTTTTGTTTACTGGCACAGATGTCAGTGTTTACTATTTACTATTTTCCAAGCTTGGATATTCTGTAACTTTTTCAAATACCTTAATCCAAGCCCCTCAGATGCAAGGTAGAGCTGGTAAGGATGGCTGCAGGAAGTTTTTCATTGCACAAAGATATAATAGAAGAAAAGAGAAATATAGAAAATCCCAAGCAGTGATCAACATGAGAGAATTGGCACCTACCCCTTCCTTGGAGGAGAACGTGCTGTGGTACCGGTGTCTCTACAGCTTGTTGTCTGCCATCTTCATTTTCCTTTGCGAACTTTTCAGAGAAATAAATAGTCCGTTCCCACTACTACCATGTTGAGTAACCAGAACTTAAAGCACTCGCTTTACTACTCCCATAACTGGCTCTATAAAGACTTCTGTAGTTAAAAAGCAATAAATAGATTTATTGCGTGTGTGTGTCTGCTTGTTCATGCTTAAAGCCGTGTACATGCCCTGACAGGCTTTTTGTGGAGTGTGGGTTACTGGGAATATATTTAAGTTGTTGGTCTGGCTTAAAAGTTTCCAGATGCTACCATTACAAGGTATAACCACACCAGTATACATCTCATTGTCAGTGAAGTGAGGGTGTTTGGATGGTTTGGATTTGGGATGGAAATTGTCTCCTCTCCAGCCTACCATCTAGTAGTAACGATATTTCTTAGTCTTGTGCTTCGTTTTTCTCATTTTAAAATAGTTGGGTGGCTTTTGCATTGTGAGTCTACATATGTGATTAGCTAGTGCTCTGCTTGCCATTATAATAGAAATATCAATGCAAAAGCACCAGCTTTCTGAGATTTTTGTTCTCTTGACGACATTTCTGTAGGTAGAGGAGCAGCAACTTCATTAGAAAGCTATTAAAACTCTCTGTGCCAGTTCTGTGGGCTAGCCGTATGTGAAGAGCACATCAAAGATTGTCACAACTGTGTAGTGAAGCTACACAGCAGCCCCGTGTAAAACACGTCATTGACAGCAGAAATTGCTGCATAGTCTGTTCTTTTGGAAATTTAAAACTGTATTCGTCATCAGCCACGCTACTGATAAGCTCCTTTCTTTTCAAAGGGAGAAGCTTGTGGCAGACAGCTTGGCTTTAGATGATGGTGAGCGACCTTGTGTGGGCTCAGCCCTTGGTCAGGCTGCTGCACCTCTGGCCAGTGGTCACTGCTATTCATCTTGTGGGTCGTGTGCTTGAAGAGATGGCTTTACTGAACAACATTTTCAGCCTCTCTTCCGAAAATAGGCTGAGAGAGTTGGGATGGCTCAACCTGGAGAAGAGGAGGCTCTGGGGAGACCTTATTGCAGCCTTTCAGTATCTGAAGGGGGCCCACAAGAAAGCTGGGGAGGGACTGTTTGCAGGGGCTTGTAGTGATAGGATGAGGGGTAATGGGCTCAAACTGGAAGAGGGGAGATTTACATTAGACATTAGGAAGAAGTTCTTCACTCTGAGGCGCTGGAACAGGTTGCCCAGGGGCGTTGTAGATGCCCCAACACTGGATGTGTTCAAGACCAGGCTGGATGGGGCTTTGAGCAACCTGGTCTAGCGGGAGGTGTCTCTGCCCATGGCAGAGGGGTTGGAACTCGATGATCTTGAAGGTCCCTTCCAACCCAAACCATTCCATAATTCTATGAACTTGGCTTGAAATATAAGATGACCCTAAGAATTCTTAACGTGAAGCAACATCCTGCTGTAGTAGAACAATAGCTGCAGAAATTACACAGCAGAAATAGAAGGGCTTTTGGAAGAAACCTCTCTGTATTGCAGTGCGAGATGTGGGGAAGTTCCTGTAGAAAGCTGCTGCTGTTCGCTGCGGTGGGGCAGGCCTGCCGGTGTGTTCAGAGGCGGTATCATCTCATCACCCCGCAGCACTGCGTGCCAGGAGGAGAAGGGTGCCAATGTTTTGGTTTATGGGGCTTTTCCTTTGTTTGTTTGGGTTTTTTTCCCAGGGAGAGGAGAGCACAATACGAAAGTATAAACTAGTTAAATGGAAAGTGTTTTCCGAAGCTGAAGAAAGCGAATGACCACAGGAATATCTGATATATGCTAATTTATGAAGACAAGGGTCCTGATCACTCTTGAATCCCGCAGACCTGTATATTTATATATTTAGCAGAAAATGGGTTCCTGGTTAGGAGGCTCTAGAAAAGGCACAGATCTAATAAACATAACTGCTTGAATGTTTCTGACTTCTTACCCGGTGCTGCTTTGTGGTGGTGTTTTTATCCAAAGATGTAAATAATTAACCTGGAGTTCAGGGTCGGTTTTCTGGTAGGTTAGTAGAGGAGAGCTCTCCTACGAGGCAAGGCCAGTGCATGTTCTAGGATGAAAGGACTATTGCAGTAGGTGCTTGCTCCCTTACCATTTTTTTTTCCAAGAAATATTTAACAGTAATGTCTCAAGACATGTAAAAGCTGCAGCATTAGTGCTAATTGTAGGGAATGTTTTACGTAGGAGTTACCTTCTGTGTGTTCTGCTGGCAAGACTTTAAATTTCTCTTTGAGGACTGATGCTTAGAGACCACAATTTAAGCTGATATTGGTGCCTAAAGTGAAAAGAGAATGATCTCCTCCCACTCCTTAATCTGCAGAAGAAGATTCTTCCTTGCCAGTTCACAGAGCAGATGAGCCTGTACTTCTAGTTCAAGGCGAGTGCTTTGTGCTTGTCTCCTGGCTTCGTTTTCAGCTCTCACTTGAAGGGCACAGCACACCACTTGCCTTTGCTATTTTGTAGATTTGTTCTTTACCAGCATCCTCATTTGCATGGAATTTTCCTCCTTTGGAGTCATATTTCTTTGGAATAAAATACGTTACCAGTACTTTCTGCTGTGGGTTTTTCTTTTTTCCCCATGTTAGTTCCTTGAGCATGTACTAAAGCAATTTACTAAAAAAAAAATTTAAAGTAAATTTACTAAAGTAAATGTACTAAGGGGAAGAAATTAAGGAGGTTTGTGATGGTTAATCTATATCTTTCTTATACAACCAGTATAAAGATGCACAGGAAAATTTGGAGAGGGACATTGTTGAAGGCTGTTTGGTTTTGGTTTTTTAGTAAATTCTGGATTTGTGCCTTCTACTGCAATCTAACTGTGCTTTATTAGCTTGTTCTGTCCCGTTCTAAAGTTCCTTCTATGAAAAGCTTTATTTTGGGGGGAAACTTCATGTGATGAGGAGACCAGAAAAGCAATCTGCCACTAATATTGGGGACAAAACACTCTGGTTTTTGTCCCGAATGCGGGACCATTCCGTACCATAATGCAGGAAGGTGCTATTTAATGCATTTGACTGCTGAGATGTCTATTGACTCTGTTAAGCTCTTTGTGAGGGGACACCTGCCGTAGATACTATTGTGTAGTAGTATTTGTTTTCTCCTGTAACATGCTATCTCAGGAGGACAGCATGCTTATAGGAGATCAGTCACTTCGAAGCAGAGCTGTTATAATACCTGTTAGCTACTAGATGACCAAAAAATCCCAGGTTTTATAAAAATGGAACAGTTAGGATGACGCACTTGGCTCTGTCCCCGTGCCCCTCTCCACTGCTCTCTGTGATGTCGGGCCCTGAACAAGGGCCTCGTTGTTATCTTATCCATTGGCAATTTGGGTCCTGGACACAAGACCTCTTGTGTGCCTCGCTTTGTGCTCAATGGGAATACCTGCTATGCCAAGCCTGAAGCATTGGGCTTTGGCAAATAAGACTTCCATGGTGTCGCCTCAAAGTGTGGGTGAAACAACACCATGGCAAAGTTAAAGCTGAAAGGTTAAAGAGCTATGTGGTAATTGCCACATCTAAAACGCCAGTGGTTGGCTTCTGCATGTGGAAGAAAGGCACTCTGCGTGTGCAATGGAGAAGGGAAAGATTGGAGTGGGTACGCAGTCGTGGGAACTGTGGGAGGGCTTAGTTCGTTCTCCTCTTCAGTGATTTCTTAGTAGAAGGTAAGCACGGTGATTAGTTGTGTGGGAATGCTGGTTTTAAATGTGGGTCCTAATTATCCCCCCTGCACTTGTAGGAATAGGAATTAATGCTCCTGAGGTATTAAGCTGGGTTCTGCAGTTGTCCTTCACAGTCACAAAGAGGAACCTGGTCAGGAGGGGAGGGATTGAGGGAAGTATGCTTTGCTTCCCAGCACCTGGGACCTGGGTTCACCTGAGGTGGCCCAGAAGAGCAGTAGATGGCAGGGATCCACTGAATGTTCCGAAACACGGGAGGCTGACCACCCTGCGTTGGAGGCAGAGAGAGGAGGGCTGGTGTTGGTGTTTACTTGGCATCAATGCCTTTCTAGGAAGATAAGCAATAAGGCAACCGATGGCTTTCAGACCAGAGCTGTAGCACGTTTCCTGCCGGTACAAAGCTGGGTGTTCAGCAGAGAACAGAGGAGAATGGAGCTGTGATTTCCTTCTGGAGTTGTGTAGCCAGTTAAGTGGTTTTGAACAAGAAGGCATCTGGCTTTAGAAGAAGGATTTCTTGCTTTAGATTTGCTAGGAGAGGTGCAAGAAAAAACATGTTTTCTGTTTTCATGTGGATTTACAAAGCTGATCAGTCAAGGGCAGTTCTCCACTTAGGATTGGGATGCATTAGCATGGCTGTAATGCTTCTATGTATTAATAAAATGGTTCAAGACTATGGAACAACTTTGTAGAGTCAGCAGTGCGTTTATTAGGGCCTGCAAATGGTGTAAGGCTCTGTGGAAACGTTAAAAATTTTAAAAGCAACCCGCAGAGATCCTCCAATGGCGACAATGTATGTGCAAGACATCTTCAGATGTCATTTAAGAAGCTGACGCTGTGCTGTAGATGGGTGAAAGATGTACAGCACTGATGCTCCTGTTACTGTGTTTCGTTTGTTGAGAACAAAATTTGACCTTAAAAGATGAGCAGATTTTCTGTAGTTCATGCTGTTTGCTTTTATTGTATGGTAGGCAGACATCTGTCAGCCCAGGTGGATACTGGGGCATCTGTTGCTTTGAAGGAGGGAGGTGGGAAGAGCGAGAGGTCCTCACAGCTGGGTTGGGCTCTGGTCTGGTGCAGAGTCTTGGGAACAGATGCTGCACATGCCTCCAAGTGCCTCGCGGGTATGGGAACAGGAATGCCATGCTATAGCTGGGCACGCAGAGGAGGCCTAGAATCTAAATGCTGCTTTCATTCCACTTTACAGGGCTTCGATGTGCACTTTTTTGTGTTCATGTTTTGCTGTCTATTCTGTATAAATGATTCTCTTTTTTTCCTTTAGAATGAGCTGCGGAACATTGCGTTGCTATTTATTCATTCATGCTTGCTTTTGTTTCCATGTTTCTTTCCTTTCCCTTTTTTCCCTAGATCTATCAAGTTCAGAAGGTAGGGCTTGCTCTGTTTCATTCTTGTTTGTATGTGTTCCCATGTTACAAGTCTTGCCGTCATTTCAGAAAAAACCTCTAAAGAATGGAAGATGCACAGCAGGCTTTGTATTTCCATGCAGTTCTCCCCTTCCCTCCCACAGTCATGTGTGGGGTTGGATGATCAAGGGGAGTGGGGGAAGGTGATCTGTGTAAAATGTGTCTGGTCAGGCACTTAATACAATTTTTTCTACAGCCTGTTTGGCAAAGAGTAAGCAATAAGCAGAAGAGTGATTTGGTGCAGCAGCCATCATAGAAGGGTATGGTGGCTCCATGTGGCACCAGGAACCACACAGACAAATATTTAAGTCTTGAAGGGCAAAAGTGTTGCTGAAAGTATTTCAGGCTGGGCAGGCATTTAACAGGTGCCAGCAGGAAGAATGACTTTCAGATGACTTTGTTTGCAGAAAGTCACTGAAGTAAATTAAGGATGCTGTGGTTGAGTTTATAATCTTCTGGTAAATAAACTGTGCCCTAACCCTTGGCAAGGGCCTTTCTTCCAATGTGACCAAAGCTTTATAAATGCTTTTATATGGTTTAATCTTCTCTCACCTCAGTTTAAAGTCATGATCTCTTCCCTCCTCCCCATTTCCTTTTCATAGTTCCAAATGATGACAAAGATGATGATAATAATAATAGCTCTAACTGAAGTCACTTGCTGTGCAACCACAGAGGGCTTTGGGGTTTGTGTTATGATGGCTGGCTGTTCTGTCCTTCCAGCATGTGAAATGTGTGGCACCTAGAAAGAGAAATAACTCCAATGAGATTTTGTGGGGAGGGAGAAAGCACATATTTCTTCAAGCCTGCCATTTTCTACCTTATTGAATATTTCTGGGTTTTTTTTCCTGAGATATTTTTATTGCTTGCTGAATGATGAATGTCTCCTAAGCCCACAGCCTGTTGTGTTGTTGTGGCACTCCAGCTGCCCTAACTGCATGTTCCGCTCGCTTGACCTAGCAGTGCATGTGCTTCTTGGAAATGCTCTTCTCCTCTTTAAGTGCATGTGTGTACAAAGAGAGCTACTCAAATCATGTGCTCTGGTATTTAATCCTGACCCCATCCATTTGGCAACAAATATGTCTTACTCTTCTTTTTATTTGTGGAGTTGACTACGTAAAGAGTGACTCAAATTAACGTCTGCCCATGGATCAACAGGTTCGTTATCATCCTCCTTTTATAGGAACTAATTTAATCTTCTGGTATGAACGCAGCCCCATGGGAGACAAGGAGGCTGTTTATGGTTGGTGTCCCAACATGGATGAGAAGATAAGTGGGTTTTACCCTCAGGACATCCCGTAGCCAGTTCGCAAGTCTAGCGCAGTTTCACTGTCACTTTGTGAGCAAATCCGATCTGGAATTCTCTCTCAGTGGTATTAATGTAATGAATTATTTAAGTGTAATATCACTTTTCAGGGTAGATGGGAACTTGAGTCTGGCAAAGGCCTCTGACTGAAAACCAAGTGACTGGATTAGCACCGTCTCTTCCGTTAACCCCTACGGCCGGTCACACCGGGCCCCTCAGGGCGGAACAGAACGGTCGATGTAAAGAAAAATACCTGAGACTTCAAATGCTGCCAGTTCACGTCCAGCGTGACATGTGCCATTTAGAAATTATAAATTAAGAATAGTCCCGAGGCAATCGCGTTCATTAACAGTCTTCTTTTGGGCATATTAAGCGTGTAGCTGTGTATTTTAAATGGTGGAGAAGACTGTAAGTGGAACATAGAACAAGTCTTTTAAGGGGTATTTCCTTATCTCCCTTTTGCAAAACTGAAGCCAGAAGTCTGTCGAGGTGAGAACAGAGGGCAGGGAAAGGAATCAGCAGGCCTTACAAGAATTCTTGGCATGTTTATGGATCCCTCCTAATGTGAAAAAGGATTCTCAGTCTTCATAGTATTTTTTTAAATTGGTTTCTAGTGTTAGAAAATGTTACGCAGCTCTTAGGGGGTAAAAAAGCCTCTAATAAGGCTTTACCTGGCCTGATTTACTACCCAGCACATAATCTGTAGGTTCTGTTTGTGTATCCAGTCCTGACCAGCTGGAGTTCATACAGTTGTCAGGGGTGATTTTCAGGATGTGATCATGTAAAAGTTAATTTTACAACAGGTGGTTTTCCGCCTCTGCCTGGAAGTAAATGTTCTGAGCGCTGTGAAGAAGCGTGTGATGCTCAGAAAAACAACCATTTCTGTCACGTGCTCTAATTTCGTGTCATTTAAGGGAGAAATTTCACTCGTGCCATTTGGCTAGGCATTATACAGGGGTGTTGGATGCATTTGAGCACACCCTGAGAAGTTTTGCGGGGAAGGCAGAGGGGAATACTTCCCTGTTCTCACAGGGATGTGGTTAAAGAGCTTGTTGAACCGTTGTCTCTTTTTCTTGTTCCAGAGAGACGTTTGCATGCTATTTACATCCGCAATGCAGTGAATTTATTTCCTGTTTTCAAATTACTGGCATAAAAACATATTTTCTAATATTTTTTCCTAATAAATGGGATTGCTGTGAGTTCCTGCGTTTTCCCAGTTTGCCCCCGGAGCTGACAGTGTTTAAAGGTCCTGGTGCAGTCTGGGCTCTCTGGGATGTGTAGATCAGGACCTCGCTGCCTGTTCTCCTTCATAACAGACTTTCCTCTCTTCAGAGTTATTAAGATGAAAATGAAGATGAACTTAACATGAAAATAATCTTGTTGTTCAATGAGGAAGAAGTCTGAAGTGGAAATAAATTGATACAGTATTAAAGACCACGCAGCTGTTTGTTCTAGTTTATTAATAAATAGTGAATGAGGTTTTTAAGAGTGAAAGTAAAATTAATACCATTGAGTGAGTGCTAAACACAGAGTATAATACGCAACAGCTTTCTGATTTTTTTTTTTTTTTTTAATCATTACCTAAAGTTTTGACTGTTGATACTCCTGCCTCTTCAAGCCCTAAGGAAAGCTGACAAGTACAGGCTTGGTTTTCTCCACAAATACATGAACCTCAAAGCACATAATCTAAATTTTTCTAAAATACATGTTATGCTTCTGCAAGCAGGATTTGCATTTGCTGGTTACCGTGCTCTAGGCCGGTGACTTTTTTTTCACACAGGAATGTTCTGCTCACCGTTATAAATGCAAACTTCCTGAGACAACGTTTGAAGCATGTGCTTGGGGAGGAAGAAAAGTCTTGCTAAACTTGTGGATCTTTAAACAATTTGCTGTCTGGTGGAAATACAAGTTCATTGGGAAGTCCCCAGTGTTGTAGAAAGAAATTATGAGCTGGGAAACAGTTCAGAAGAGAGAGTCCACTAAAAATGCACGGCATTTGGTACTGAAATGCAGAGAGCTTTCCAGCATCTCCTGCAGTGGTGAAGCATGTCCTCTTCTATCCTTGTTGGTGATACCACCACTGTCAAGATGATTGGAGTGCAGGCAAAAATCCTTGTGCTCTGTGAAGGAGCTTTGGGTAGTTCTGAATAAAACAAAGGAGAATTTGCAGAGATTAATTGTATTGTACTCAACGTGTCTTCCCGGTTTGACAAACCTGCACGGTAAACATGATTTGACAGAGTTTTTCATCCTGAAAGTGTTCTGCGTTCGGATCCCTTGTAATGAGTCTTGACTTAAATGGGTCAGGAATTCAAGACTCATTAAGCTCCTTGCTCCTGTGTCCACAGCACTGGGTTGGCTTTTTTTGCACTGCTGAGAAAGCAGCTGTGGAGTTCCCCGGCCGTCCCCCAGACAGCCCTTTGCCCTTGCTGGGCACCTTTTCCGGGGCATGTGCTGCAGAGGTCTCTGGTGGCACTCGATGTGGCTTCTCCCCGGCATGTTTGTGTGTGTGGCTCAGAAGAAACCTGGCGATGCATGTCTAAATGTTCTGTGTTTACCTTTCTCATCTGAATTCTGTTTTTTTTCCTTTTCTGTCTGTAGAAATATTATGGTCTGGATACTAAATGGGGAGACATCGAGCAATGGATGGTAGGCCTTGATCAACGTAGCTAAACAACTTTTCCATGTTGAAGTTTTGTACAGTTCGTAGAGTTTGAAGCCCCACAAAGTAGCTATTTTCATGGGTTGGAAATGTGAATTCCACTCTTACCGCAAGCATTCTCACAGTCTGCATCGATACCTGAAATGTGGCTTTTGATCAGCTTAAAACTGGCAAGGGCTTGGTGAGACCTGTCTTTTTTCACAGCCATCTCTACCCTATTGCTTGCAGATTAGATCAGCATGTAGAGCTGTTAAAGCCACTTGTGATACAAGGAATATATGCACTTGTTTTATTTCTTGTGGATTTTGTTACCATTTGAGCCTTCTCAAATCTACCTTCAGGTAAATTTTGGGTTAGTTTTATCTGTGCTTCTTCAGTTACCTTTGTACTTGCTGCTCCAAGGATACTCTTCACGTGCATTATTATTGCTACTAGGGCAATGCTCGCTTTTTCGAATAATACCGTATCCTAGATGTTACTATTTGCTAAGCCAGTGAAGTCCGATACCAGATACAGACTTCAGCAACATCTGACTGTTTTAACACCCATAATGCAAGATGAAGAAGTAGCTAAAGGGCTGGAAAACATTGACTTCAAATGTCTTTCAAACAGAAGTTTATTAAACCACTTACCAGGGATGCCAGATGAAAACTGTTGTTTGTGGGCTTGCCCTACGAGCCGAGTAGTGCACACTGAAAAAGGCAAAACCGAACAGCTGACTTCAGTGTGGGAGATAACATCTCCCACTCCCTGACTTCCTTGACCCTTGATAATTAATCGGCATAAATGCTGGTTTGCTTTATGCCTTCTTGAAAGGCTGCTGCCATATGGCCCAACCACCCACCCAGGACACTCCAGTCTCACAGATAAGCCATTAAGTCTCTTCAAATCCTTGCTTGGTGAGCTTAGCTCCATGTTACTTGCAATTCCCTTACAAATAGTTGACCTGTGAGAACCATTAACTACAATGTTGAAACTTTTTTTTTTCCCATTTTCCATCACTGTTTCTACATTCCATGTAAAACCGGTTTGTTAAACTGAGTTCAAATACATTCTACAGCATTTCCAGCATTAAACCAGCCTCTGGCCTGCAAAAGGCAGTGGTGCCATGTGTTGCGGAGGCTGTGAGCAGAAGACAGATGCTTTTGGTCTGGAAGAAGGGGCCAGGCTGTGCTCCTCTGGGATACCCACTAGAGAGGCATCATTGCCCTGCTCCGTTATTTCAGATTAGAATATTTTTGAGGTTTAGTTTGAAGGACTGCAAACAGGGAAGCTTAATTACAAAAGCACGGATTCCCAGTTGCAGAGAGGTGCATTGTTGGAGGTAGAAACAAAGGTGTTCCTGCATACATTTTTCTGCAAAAGTAATAAAAGCGTGTAGCAGAATGAAATGGAGGGGAAGAAAGCTGGGATCGCAAACGCGGGGAAAAAAGGATTTTCTGTCTTGACAAGGTGTCACCTTCCATTATTTGGTTTAACCTTCTCAAGTCCTGAAGTTCACCGACTTTCTGAAACCGCTCTGATGGTGGTTTTGTCCTTTCAACACTTCACTCTTTGTTTGTTTGTTTTTTTCTCTGCTGCCTTGGTAGGAAGACAGTGAGCGTTATTCCCGTAGAGCCCGAAGAAATGCCTCGGTTAGTATCTACTTTTGCTATTTCTTTTTAGCTTCAAATTAAGAAAACAGGCATGTATAAGGCAGTTCCTTTTTAAAACAACAACAAACCAAAACAAGCTCTCACCACCCCAGGCAAACGCAAACCCCAAAGCCACTTCCTGACTTCTCTACCCTCTCCCCAGTCACTCCGGGGAGTGCGCGAATACAGAGGGGGTAGGGGGTGGAAGGTGCAGAAATAACGTACTCAGAGTGTTTCATGTTCACTTATCCAGACTGTGGGCCAAGAGCGTAGAGCAGGGAACACTCGAGCCAGGTTGTCATTCACCCTGTAGGAAAATGTTTGACGGTGTTTCTTGGGCAGGGTGTAATTTCATTTACTTTCTGCTTATAGTTTTAATGCAATTCTTTTTTAAAGACATTTATTTTGTAAGTCTTTTCTTTCCTTCTGTTCCATCAAAGCCATCAGCATTTACCTTGCTGCCTGTTACTTGTGTTCTTTTCATGTTTTCTTGTCTTTATACTTTCTTTTGATAGGCTTCGGATGAAGATGAGCGCATGTCAGTGGGTAGCCGTGGAAGCCTGAGGGTTGGTAAATTGTACAATTTTGGTGTGCATGTGTGTGTACTGATGTTCCTGTCCTCCTGTAGCAGCAGCCTCCTTACAGGACTCTGACAATATCATCCTTCCATGGTCTTGACACATTCCATGTTCAAGGCATATGTTGGGGTTTTTTTGAGTACATGTAGGTGAATAACTCTTTCATCTAGAGGAGTTGTCCTGTGTGCACTGTGCAGGAACACCAGCGGAGCATGTGACTCTGTAGAAACCTTTCTGGTGAATGCTGTTCACTGTTACTGCTGCTGGAAGTACTTAGCCAAAACATTGGTGTATGCAGCTTTTAAGCTTTTTTCATTGCTTATGCTGAGAATTTGGGAAGAGGAAGTGCTAGCTTGCTCCGTCACCAGTGTTTATTAGCTCAGGAAACCAAAAGCAAGTTGTGGGTGGAACCAAGTCTTAAGCACTTCGGAATTGCAGGTGAACACTCTCCTAAAAACTGCTTTAGAGATATTTGAAACTCATCTGCAGGGCTTGAGTTTTGTGGTGGGAGGGATTAGTAGAGCGTGGAGTGCTTGTAGTACTCATCTGTAGGAAAAGTTCAAATGGGGTTTTTTCCTCAAAATATCCATATGGTATTTTTCCAGATAATACCCGTGTGTACAAACACTAACTCCATTCCAGCATAGACACAATCAGCTCTTGTGAAGACAGTTTAAGGAATTTAGTAGTTGTGAATGGCTAATGCTATTGGCTTGGCATATGTTGATGCTCTTCAGAAGACAATCAGAGCTCACTGCTTCTGAGATCTATGGAGAAGCATTCAGTGAAGCACAGAAACGGAAACCCGCCATACAAGCATGGTGGAGGAAGCTATCAGCCATCCTGAACATGAATCACCTGCGACTAGTTTTTGAGAAGGAGTTGTCATGCCTAAAACTGTTGTGCTTGAGAATAATTTTTCTACTGATGTTGTTCCTAATTTGTTGGTAGCACTAGTTATGTGGGGTAAGCTGGGTGATCAGTTCTGGTTTTCTAGAACAAGCCAGACCTCTATCATTCATAGCAAGATCTTTATTTGTAATCCCTTGTTTCAGGCTTCTATGGAGATTACATTCCATAAAATTACTATTTTTTTTCCTCCTTAAAAAACTTGCTAATAGTTATCTAGGCTATGACTACCCTTTTTTTTTTTCTTTTCTTTTTTCTGACAAAGTATTCCCAAAAGAACAGGATTGAGTGGAACACTTCATAGGCCTCTAAGAGTGTCTGGATGGTTTAAAAAAAAAAAAGATTACTGCAGAGCCTGCTCAGTGATCCCTAAGAGAGTTCACTATAAGATACCACAAGATTTACTTAAAAATTTTAAGTGTTGCCTTGTTTCCCTTTTAGTGGAATCCTTATTGCTACTTACAAAATGCTGTTAAAATCTTTATTTTTTAAGATCACAGATTTGAGTGCTTTTCAAAGCTAGAAGATGCCTTAAAGCTCCAAAGATTTTATGAAGAAAAGCTTATCTTCACAGCTGAACATGAAAACCGATGTTTACTTTTACTGATAGTTCAGTTTGGACATATGTAGAAATTTTATCTTTCATAAATCCATCAAAACATCAATTCTTTCTATTTAGAAGTTTATTACAATACAGATGGGTTGTTTAACTGTGGCTAGAGCTGTATGTCCCTTGATGTGGCAAGATCCAAGCATTGTATCTACAGCGGGAGCCTTGCTCATCTGAGGCACCTTTTGGCCATGGAAATCCACTACTGGTCCCCTTTGATAAATTTTTGTAGTGCAGTCCTACGGTTTATTGTCAGATACTGAAACAGCAGCAGCCTTGCGTTCCATTCCTCCACTGTCCCTGGAGAAAAAGTTTTCCTGACCTTTTTTCCTGGAGCAGCCAGTCTCTGGGCTGCGATAACCACTGCTGGTCTGGTGAACAACGCTCTCCTGCAGCATCCCAGGCTGGCTCATAAATACCTAATGCTTCTGCAGAGAATGTCCTTTCCTAACAGAGGATCTGCTTGAAACTTTTCACCCTGGTATTTCTAGTGATGTTGCCCAGACTTCCCCCTGTCCTCGTAAAGTAGCATTCGGTGAATGTTCTTACGCAAGCTGCCACTTGGGCAGGCGCAGGAAGAGTTTTGACAGAGCTTCCTCCCCCGGTCCAAGTGTCACTGGGATTGTAGAAGAATTTGCTAGTCTGAACTGAAATTTACCCTTAAGCATCTTCTAGTTCTTTTATTATTCACAATGAATTAACAGAACATATATTGATCATTTTCCTAGTGTGGGTTCATAGTAGATGCTGTTAATAGTCTGCCCACATCTCTGGCAGTTTGTGAGGGTTTGGCTCTTGCTGTATCTACCTTTAAAACAACAAAATAAAAATACCAAGCAAACAAACAAAACAAACCTCAAAACCAGCAACAACAAAAAACCCACCACGAACCAACCTAAAAAATTACCTCTGAGGACTATAGTTTAGTTTGGCTTCTGAGCTGTTTTAGCATGAAGGAAAGCACCAAAAACTATTGCCTTGTGTCCACAAAGGGTTTATAAAACTAGTCAGAGAATTCTGAAAGCTCTTCTTCTTATTTTTTTTATATGTATCTGAAGGCTCCTTCCATAGTTGCAGGATGCCACTGGTCTACAAGACCTCCATTTTCTGACATTTGATCTTGCATCTTTGGTGCTTGAGCTCATCATGCAGTGAGGGGCTGATGGTGTTGGGGGAGGTTGGTTTTGAAAGCTGGGCTTCTTTTCTGTACCAGAAGTTTTCAATTAAATGAGCCAATATCACAAATGTATTCCTCCTTAAAACTTTACCACCCTACTCATCAATGTGGGTTTTATTCTGGGTTTTCTCCTGGAGTATTTTCTAAGTGGATATCTGAACTGCAGGCACCAGAGATCTGCTCAGCTGGCTTTTGGAGAGCTGGCCTGGATGCTTCTGGCAGAGCAGCCGTCAACGTGGACTGCAAGGCCACCTGAGATGTTGATCAGACTAGGCTAGCCAATTGATTTAAGCTGCACAGATGTGACTATACTGTAAACAGTGGCCTAGTGTGTTGATATAATTTAACGGTAGCTGGAGTATATCTTTCCCTTCCGCTGGCAGATCTTCAGCTGCCATGAAGGGGCATCTGGAATAGTTTTCCTGTGGCTCATCCTGAACCCATCAAAAGCGTCCAGCCTCTCCTAGTTTCAGAAGCTCTGCAAGCTCGGTTCTTTGTCATGCAGTTTTTTCCTAGGGAAGCTCAGTAACATCATCCTGTGTTTATTGAGACTCTCGAGCCTCTATTCAGTCTTTTTTTTCTACTGCAAGAGTTCTTGTTCTCCAACTTCTCAGCTGGCTGTCTCTGATCCAAGACCATCCAGCATGAAATATTGTTGCGTCATTAATCACTCGTGATGGATTTTGCATTTTCCTCGCTTCGTTTGCTCCAGACTTCTGGCTTTGTGCAAGAAGTTCTGCGTTATCAAAGTTCTGTAGTTGGGATTTGCATCTCTGTGCCTGGTTTGTGTTTTTTTTATTTGGTTGGTTTGTTTTGGGAGATTCTTTTGACTGCCCTAACTTGCCCCAGTGTTTTCCTTTTGTATTCTGATTTTTCTTTCCTCTCACACCTTGACAGTCTCATCTGGAATATGCCAGCACCTACCCAGTGGTGAGAATAGTCTGCAGGTTGCAGTGTGTGTTGAAAACTAATCCTGAAGAACAAACTAACATCAGTTGTGATAGCTGATCTGAGATAAGGGGCGATCCAAACTGATCCTGAGGCAGTTTGTGGTCTTTGATGTTAACATGCTGCTTCACTCGCCTACTGCTCTGACGCAGTTCAGATGAGAAGTGCTGAATGATTTAGAGAAATCTAAGCTAGATCTAGTTCTGTAGTGACCGTAGGCCAGAGTGGAATAGCTTTTATTTCCACTAACAGACATTCTCTGCTACAATCTGTCCATCTGATTTTATTTTGGCATAAATCTGGAAAGGAATAAAACTCTCACAACCTCACTCTGAATACATCTAGCAAAGGTGACAGGACAAATCCACCACCTGTCAAAGCTGCAGCTTGGGCGTCAAGCTGTCACCTTTGCTCTGGAGGATAAAATCAAACTCTGTGGGTAATAATAAGATGAGTGCAAGTATTTGCATTGAACACATTGAGATTAAGCTGACTCCTGGAAGAACAGAAAGGGCACAGAAGGGAGAAGGAGGATTGGCACTTTAAGCTCAGTTTAAAAAATGTCCCCGCTCTGTTAGTGCTGTCTCGCGGCAGCCCTGTGGTGAAATAGAGGTACCTCCGTTTCTCAGAGAGCCATTTTATAGATGCTCTGGCTTTTTCACCCTCCTCCCTTCCCTGCGCTATTTCAAATTAGGAATGCAATTTGTGAGTGACCTATATACAGAAATAGTTGGAACACATTTGGATTTTGCATGGATGTATTGATGTAGTCGGTATAGACAGCTGGTAGCTCTTTTAATTGACTTAACCAAGCAAGCGTGAATGATTTTAACTGTGGCTACTAAATTTAACAGCACTATCATCACTTTTAACAATATTCTTTAATAACTGGTCATTTGACTTTGAGATTTGATTTTTGCTTTTCATGTGTGCTTACTGAGCCGTGCTGTGTAGAGCTGGAGGAAAAGTGGACTGATGTTTGTGCATGTAGATATGCATGCCTGACTACGGGTGGGTGCGCCTAAACTCATTGATCTTTTCATCCTGCGTTCTTAATCTCACTGCAGGCTGGATTAGAGAATGAGAGGACCAAAAAGAAGAACTACTCCAAAGCAGTATGTATCCTGACTGTCTGGGAGAGGTTTTTGCATTAAAACCCCATTGTGATAGGACAAAGAAAATGTGCGAGTGCGTTGGCTCGAAGAGCTCACCAGCCTAATGTCAAGGATACGGTGCAACTATCACCACCTGTTGGGTCTGCAAGAGTCCTGAGCTCCACTTCATCTTGGTATCATCCAAACGCTTATGTCAGTGTTGTACATAAAGAGCATCTTGAAAAACTGAAAACCTAACTGGAGCTTTAACATTACACAGAAATAGGTAATAGTGATAGAATATATAGGTAGTAAAGGCTGCACTCTACATGAAGGTAGTTAGGATAGATATGTAGCAAAGGCTGCACCCCATGTGAAGGTAGTTAGAATATGTGTAGTAAAGGCTGCACCTCACATAAAGGTAGTTATGTGCAAGTAGGGCAACTACTTAGAGCACCATAAAGCCAGAGCTGGATGAAAGGTAAAAGGATAACGTGCTTTCACACAGTCAGGGTTTTAGGTGAAGCTCATGGGGAACAGTTCCAGTGAAGGGAAGGGAACATGAGAAAGAGCGAAGTGGTGCAGTGGTACTGCAGAGGAAAGACTGCTCATTGCAGGAGAAGGTTACCAGGCTGGGTTGGGGTTCTTCAGTATGCTGGAAATCAGCAGAGAAATTTCTGAGAAGTGGAAGTTGGATGTGGTATTGAAGAGATCTGAAGGAGCAGCATTAGCCACAGTCTAAGATAAAAAAATATTACAAGTATAAATGGACATAATGGCAATGAGGAAGTTTTCTGCATCTCTGCAAGAGGAAAAGACAGAAAAGAGTACACTCAATTTCACATGGAGGGAGAACAAGTAAAATTCGAATACTTTAGCCTCCCCAGTATGCAATTGTGTTAGTTCTAGTTTTCCTGAAGGTTATGCTCAGATGTGGAGCATGTTAGTGTAGCCCAGAACAAAGGTCAGCAAGGTCTGATACAGTTGACCCTGCTCTTCAAGAACCGTCTGGAGCATTTGCCTTCGAAAACATGTGCTGGAGAGGTTTCCAGAGAGGATGGGTCATAGCGACAAGGGAAGTGACCTGAGCTATGGGGCTTCAATGTGAAATCTGAAGGATACAGGGCAAAGAAAACAAATACGTTTAGAAGTGCCTGAAATACAAAGTGATAAACTGTTAATTTGGCTTTGTGGAAGATGAATCATGTCAATTCAGCTTCATGTCCCTGAGCAGGGTAATTATTTAGGGCTGTAAAGGAAAAGCATTAGATGTGACTATGACTTGACCATAAGGCATGTCTCTACATGACATGAAGTGAAACCTTGGCCGAGATCTAGTTCTTGTAAAAGAGATGCACAGTTAGTTGAAAAATAACTCTGTTAGAAAATGAGACAGCTGGAAAAAGATCTCATCTGGTGTATCTCAGGCATCATCATCTGTTTTTAAAGGGGGAAAACACTTCCATAGGAGCGTGTAGACGTATAGACTGTTTAAGTACAGGGAGTGAAGGTGGTTTCATGCAGGGTTAGAATAAAAATACTGATGATGAATAGGAGACAACTTATCAGAACCGAGTAATAGTAAAAATAAATGAATATATACCATATTTGGGGAAGAAAGGAAATATACCATTACAAAGTAAGGAATTCTGCATAGGGATGGTTCAGATAATGATCTGAGGTTACATGTAGTCAATATTACATAGCTGAAAAAACCCTCAAACTTAATTCTTCAGTGTAGTAGTGACAGGAGCAGTGGAGGGAACGGGGCTGCACGGAGCTGCTGAGGCTGCTGCTGGAGTGTTGGCTTCAGTTGCTGAAGATTCATTTTAACCACTCTTCAGGAAAGTGTTAGAGAAATTCAAGGAGCGTAAAAAAAAAACCCTAGTAAAACTGAAAAAGCTGTGTGAGAAGGCTATTTAGTATTTCAATTTGATTCTTTTTGAAAAAAGCACCTGGATGGCAGCCTGCAGTAGAGAATCTCAGTTTGTCCCAGAAGGTGCTTTACCAGCTTGGCTCTAAACTGGTTTCTGAGTTAACTTTGTTTTAATTTTTCATGGAAGCCACTGTATAGGGTATGAGAAATACTGTGCTTGCAAATTGATTCAGATTAGGTTTAATGAATTTTCATTTTGGGAATGCATTAAAGCTTAGACTTCAAAACTTAATTGGGGTAGAAATTCTAATCAATTTTCCACGAAAAAACCACCAAGTGTTTCCTCATTTTCAGTGTTAAACCAGGCCTCATTGTGAAGTGCTGCCAGAATAGTGAATTGCTTGAGAAATCTGAGCTTTTAGCGGTATCGACTGAGATCACTTTAGGGTCTATCCTCTTTTCTTCAAACATCATGTTTCCAGACTAAAAACTGCATCGTAGCGATTGTTTTATTTTTATTCCTGACCCTGCTGCCGTAGGGACTTGAAGCATCTCACCCTGCTTGTGAAACGCCCCTTCTGAGCCAGTTTGTTTCTTCTCCTCTGAGAGAAAACATCTTAATGACAGCAAGGCAGGCTACTGAGCGTGACGGAGGGCAGCTGAACCGACTGAAGTCTCTTACCAGCCCTTGGGCTGCCACACAGAATGCTGGGATGTGGCAGATGGTCACTGTCCGGGTTTAATTTTGATGTAATTGGGGAAAGCTAGAAGAGATTTTGTACAGCACTGCATGTTTACCAGAGTGAATTTCTCAAATATAAACTCAACATGAGTTCTTTTGCTACAATTTGCTGCTTCTTAATTGCTTAGCTGCCGGAGCTATAAGCAACTGTAGTGATAAACTTCCTTTACTGTAGTCTGTTGTCCCCAGTGTCCCCTTTTTGTCCCGTGTTCCCTTCACAGGGCGTTTGAAGAGACAGGAGCTGTAGTGCAGTAACAACAGGGGAAGCAAAAGTGTTTCTTAGCAAGAAAAAAAGTGGTCAAAAAAGGCAAGCAGGAGTATCCTTGACATTTTTGGCTGGTGCACAGGTACTGACAGACACACCAATGTTCAGTCCTCGTGTTTGAAATCATGACCTGATCCTGCACTTCTCCTGTTCCTGGTGTATCTTTGAAAAGTTCTGTCTCAGCCTTTCCTTTTCATAAGTGATGACTTACACTAAAAATTCCCTTTTGGGTCTGCATCGAGCTTTTTCTCTCCTTTTTTCTTCTTTTTCTTTTCCTTCCATAACAGACCAATGGTTATGAGGAAGACATGTATGGAACATCCCAGAGTAGAAAATCTAGCAGGGTTAGTAGATGATTTATATTGCTATAAAATTTATTGCTCGATTTAATGGGATTAAAGCTAATTAGCACATGCTTTTCTGTGGTAAAGCAGGTTTTTCCTGTCTTGCACATTGTGGGTTTTGCACTTTGTCAGATGCGGAGGTGCAGCCATAAGCTGTTTAAAAAAAAAGAAAAAATAAAATTAGGCCATGAGTGGGAAGGAAAATCTCTGAATTTGGTACAAGTTGAACTTGGAAGCCAGAACCGCTTAACTTGTAAACAAAATTGGGTGAAAGTTAAATTGTGACAAGAAGTAGTTTGGCGGAACCTGGCAGGGAGGATTTCCATGTGCTGGACAACAGAAGGATTATTTTCCAACCTGTGCAACGTGTTCACATCGTGCTCTAACACCGGAGCTCCCAAGTTTCACCCAGAGTTTAGTCCATGTCTTGAGGTTTGCATATGTCAAATGGACTTTGGGTTTGAATTTTCCCCAAATTTATATTGGTTATTTGAAGTCTGCTTAACAAAATGCTTATTTTCCCTTTATAGATCGTACCCCAGGGTTTCTGGAAGCTCCCACAGAGGTGCACAGCCAGTACAAGTGTTATTACTTAGCTATTACTATTGATGTACTGTAATTTCTAGAAATATTCTTGTCAAAAAAGCTTAATTATTGTCCCCATTGTGTGTATGTGGGTCACAATGTTCCCTTCTGTTCCAGCACAAGTGTTTTGTGTCAATTATAGAAGTCCATTGTCCCGCTTTGTTAAATATTGGGGTTTGTGCAAATTATTTAAACGTATTATCTCGAACAGCCCTCCCTGGGGGGGCAGGGAGGGGAATAATTTGGGTGGGTTTTTTTTCCTTGTCTTTACTTTAACAAAGGCAGACAAAAGCTCTGAGCCTGTTGATCTTCAAGCTATCAAGACTTCTAAAGAAATTTGGTGGTATGCAGACTAAAGCTCTCTGTTTAGGGGAAAAATAAACTACTTTTAAGACCCCATTTAGCTAAGTGTTTGAGCAATACATGCTAAACATCAGAGAGACTTCACTGAGTTACTTTGTGAGCATGAAGTTAAGCAGGCGCTTGTATAAATAGTGAAATGGGACCTTATATTTTATGTCCATTTTAAACTGTTACTTCCATATGGCTTTATGCATTTAGCTTGTATATGTGGGTAAGAGAAAATTAAATACTGTTGCTTGAACTATTAAAACAGTATGTCCTGTTGTCAAGCAGTTCAGCAACAGTGCTGACAAGTTCAAGGAACTTTTATTATGTAGTGGTTCTGTTCTTATTCTGATGTTCTTCTTCAATGACATACTCCAGAGCTCGAAGTACTGCAGGAAGAGCAAAATATCTGCTAGAAAGTCATCTAGGGAAAAGAAGTTGTTTGATTTACATTTAAATAATTTAAAACCATCTTGGTATTACTGTGTAGCATGGAGGTTTGGTGTATGTGGAGTGTAATTACGGCCACATCGTTAGTTCCTTGCAGAATTCAGATTACTCATTATTTAGAAGGGGAATCAGAGTTTAGGGGTGACTTGGAATAGCTGAAACTCTAAAACTAGTTGATGCTAGTCTGGCTGGCATTCACCTTTAGGAGTACTCTCTCCAGAAACCCCAAACCTAACTGTACAGGTTGTCAAAATGACAACAAAAAACAGGTAAGAGGCAGAATTCTTCAGGTCAGCAAGGAAGTGATGAGTCTGCTGATAATAGCTGTTTCCAAACTAGATGTCCAATTTTAAGGTGCAAAATGGAGTGATGCCTGCATGGAAATCAGCCTTTGTAGATTGTCCTTACAATATCATGGATTGATTCCTTAAAAATTAATAATGCCATGTTCCTGGGGGTAGTCCACGTGCCTATTACAAACTCCCCAGGTGGGAACGAAAGTAATTTCTTTAAGCTCAGTTCAGTTTATTTGGATTTCTTTTCAGTGAAAGTCTTATTTTACAAGCATTCAGGAAAAATGAGGCAGAAAGGGATCTAAATTTGGGGGGCTGGACGATGCTTTATCCCCAGTATCTACCTGTGAGCGTTGCGACTGCCCCACGGATCTCTTTGCCTGCAGTGACAGAAGTCCAGTGTCAAGAACAAACAAGTTTCTTTAATTTTCCACAGATCTCCCTTATTTGTAAACAGAGTTAACACCTACATATCTTACAGTGATGATGCAAGGATTGGTTAGGACTTGTAAGGAAACAGAGTAATTCCTGACTACTGAAGGCAGAGTATCCTGGTTGTCTAGACCCCCATAAGAAACGACTGGAGGAGCGGGATGTTAGAGGATGGCTGTAAAAGGAGAGCTCTGGAGTATGGCAGAGAAGGTAGAGGTGTGGAGCTCTCCAGAACAACCATTCCCACCAGTGTACACACACCCATGGGAAAATAAGGAATCTAAAGAGCGCCTGAGAGGTTTTAAAAATACCTTTGCAACTTGAGTATTGTGGCAGGGCTGGTTACAGGAGGTGGAACAAGCACAGAAGTCACGTCACAAGGGTGGGGGTGTGGGCAGGTAGCATTTCTTCCCTTGCTGGCTGGCAGCCTGGGCTCGCTCCTCAGCACATCTTCCTCCTGTGGCTTACACCCTTGGCTCAGCGCTGCATCCATGCCTGGTGTGGCAGAGAGACTGTTTTATCACATTTCAGATGTGCTTTTAGGCTGCCGTTTTTCTGAAAACAAGGAAAATACAAATCCTTCCTAGTATGCCTGTATTTTTCTTGGTTACCTCGGCTCTGTCAGATGCATAACGTCTTACATATGGATGTCCAATCTGCACTGAAAACAAAGCTTGATTTGCAAATTAAAATATCCATGTTAAAACCAACTCTGTATTGTGAACAACTGAAGTTGTTGTATGGTTGTATGCTCCTAAAGCTTTTGAGAAACCAAAATGCTGAGTTCCACTCTGCTCCCACTGCTGTCAGCTGCCCTGGCAACCCTATGTGCCCACTTTGTGTTGAAGTGTTTGTGCAGCGGAAATTCTCACAGATGATACATGATGGAAAAGCTGAGCTGGCATCCTATGCTCCAGTACAGGTGACAGGGAGATGGGGTATGTCATGCTAGATAAAGAAGGGGGTAAATTTTGGAGGGTAAGGGCGATTGTTAAGTCCACTGGAGCCGTCAGTCAGTCTCTAATCATACTTGTGGTATTTAACTTGGAGTTAATGATTGAAGATCTCCCCATTCTTGGAGAGACCAAATAGATGGACCAAAAGTGCAAGGTAGGTTAGATGCTAGTTAGGAAGCTGCATCAAAGATGGTGTTTAATTTAGACAGTCTCACTTCTTAGCGAGGATTTTTCTTTGCATTCAGCCTTGCTGTATCTGGCAGTGGCTGCTCACTCTTCCTGATGGGCACACCCAGCAGTTTTGGTCCCTGGCTTTACTCTCTTGTCTCCCAGCAGAGTTGTCCTGACACCTCCTCCTGCATCTCTTGTGGGTTTAGCTTATAGAGCATAAACTCCTCAAGAATTCAGAAGGAAGCTGACTGCTTTCTGACCAATATGTTTTTCCAGTGTTTGACAGGCAGTGGCAGTTAGCTCTACTGTCTGCAGCGGTGGGAGTACACACTCAAAGAAAGAAATCCTTGAAAGCAGGAGCCTGGGTTTTAGGTATGAAGCTGTGATGCAGCTGTTTATTCCAAGTCTGAGCCCAGAAGAGAGTGTTTCCAGCATCTTGTAAACCAAATGTTGTCTGTTCTGTTTTTATAGAAGCTGGAAGTATGTTGATAACAGCTTCGCTTAATTAGTTAGGAGGAAACAGGCATATATGCTCCTGAAGGAGGGTTTAAAGCCTTTTCATTAGAAAATAAACCAAATAGGTGTATTGTGCATAAGATGCTGTAAGGGTAGAGGGTAAAGCCTTCTGTTTATTTTTAAAAAATTACCACCTCACCAATGGAAAGGGCACTCAACTTTCACACATCCTCATGTCTTTAATGCAATTTCCTTAATGCAGTCATGTCCTCTTTTTTGCATCTGTGACCACTTTGACTCCTTGCAATTCATAAGCACTTAGTTTACTTTTCGCTTCCCATTTAAAGGAATTTGGAAAGTCCTTCATGTTACAAAGCTGAGTCCTCAAGGAGGTTTTTTTGTTTATTAATGCAGGCTTCGTACTACTCTGATCTGGGTCTTCACAACAGCAGCTACGCTTCCACATCTCAACCTTCTTCCCAAAATGGAAACTGGGTCTGTTGCCCTCTGGCTTTACCTGGCCTGGACTTGTTCTGACTTCATTTGGATGATACAACCTCTTCTACTTAGGGATGAATTTGGACCAGTTGTCAAGAGTCTCTGTAGCTCTTTTTAGTAAAACTTAAAAGAAAAACAAAGCCAAATGACGCTTTTTTTAAGGTTGGAGTGAGTAATGGAAAGCTGTTGCAAAATGAGCACAATTAGTTTTCCTTTGCTGCTCCTCCCTTTCCTACAGTTAGTTTGTTTACTTTTGGCCTCAATAGTTCTGGAAAAATAAGGGAAATCTTAATCAGCTGAAGTTCTCTATTTGAGGCAACTTCTCTGCTCACCATGTCAGTCTAGCAGGCTTAACACAATCCAGTCTGTGTAAAATTAAATTATGCACAAGTAGTTCCCGGCCTGCTAGAAGAAAATCACTGAAGCTTCAAAATCACCTGGGAGGTTGGATTGTCCAGAGGCAGAGGACAGAGCTCAGCCAGTCTGGCGCTAGCAAAGCAGTGCTTGAGCAGCGGTCCGCAGCCCGTCCTGCCCGATGGGCAGCAGCAGCATGAGGACATCATCGCCCAGCGCCTTGTGGTGGCTGGCGATGGGGGCACTGCGGGCGTGGGGGTGACCTGCACAGGGACGTTCGTTGCCTGTGAGCTGTGGGCTGGGGACCACTGCCGGAGTATCTCTTGCACCTCATTATGCCAGATAGAGTGTGTGCTCTCTGAGCTTAATCACTGCATCTTGTGAGTGATGGTTACTAACAGCGAAGTCATTTGTTTTATAGTGCTCTAAGTACTCATCATTTTGTCCTGAATTATTTGGGTTTTATCTGTATTTTTGTTTAATAATAAAATACACAAGAGGTGATAAATGCATATCTTAAAATACTTCTGTCTTTTTACATTGCTCTTATTCTGGCTTTGGTTGAAGTGAGAAGAAACACCCTTTCTGGCTGCGATACACAAATGTGTGTGAGACAATAACAACCTTACAACCTAAAATTATATTATGCTGTTTTACTTTTGCATACTGTCGTGTCCTCCCTTCCTGTAGGAAACGCACATGTCTGCTTCATATTCTTAGTCTTTAGGAGTTGAGATCTAACTAATGGCACAGATGACTAATATTCTCTATACTGGGTTTTCTTCTGTTGTAGTTTAATGATCCTAATCTCTTATCAAGATGGTTAATTCTGCTGTAGGCGCTTTTTTTTGTTTCATTTTCTATGCAAAAAAGTTTTCTGCTTGTCTTCCTCAGCCCTCCTTGCTGTACAGCGATGCCCTGCCAGCCAGAAGTCACAGGGTTTGTTGTACTAATGCTCTAAGCACAAATACGGAAGCCACTCACCTTCAGCCATGTACATGTTGTCTCTTACCTCTGTAGTTCCTGTTGGGTCCATTTATTTCACACTCTGGAGTCTGATCCATCTAAATGCACGTGTGCGATGCTGTTTGTACAGACCTGGATTTGCTGATCCTCCCTTTTATTCCCATTGCAACCACCGCTCTTGGGGTTGTGATGTTGCCACAGGCTTCTTCTCAGGGTGGAGATGGTTGTCTTCGTACTGGTGTATTAGCTACAATGTGTGGGAGGAGGCCAGAGAGAGGCAACATCAATTCTTTATGGTTGTGTAACAACTAACAAAAATCTGTTTAAAAATTTTGGTAGCCAAATTAGACTGTTCTTGTTTAAACTTTAAAATGAGCTTCTCAGGTTTTTTTCTTCTTTGTATTTTTTTTTCCTCAAAGTTTAAAGGTAGAGTTTCCTACTCTCCCTGTGATTCCTGAGCCATATATTTACATGCTAAACTGGAGCCAGTCTTAAAATATGCATCTTCCTCCTCTTTTATTAACTGCCTAGTGAGTGAAGTTCATCAGGTGTCAGTTTTTCCCAGTGTTTTGCCATCGCCAGCAATGAATGTTAAACAGATTTGAACAATTCAAGAATTGATGTGGCCGTTTTGTTGGTAGACAATAAAAACTGTTGAACCGATGATTGGGAGAAGGGTTTGAAATGCATGACTGTGTGATGGGCTCGGTATGGGGGAGTGTGTGTCAGGTTTTGCACGTGCCTTACGGTATTTCCTAGCTCCTTGACGTGAGGTTGTGTTAGATCTTCACTTGCATGTTGCTTGTGGTTGCGTCCAGGAGCCATCCCTGTCCTCACACATACCGCTCATTCCCCTACGTCACTCGCGCTGCACCTTGTGACTCTGTAATGCTCCAGAAATGAAACCAGAAACTAGGTCTGCCGGTCCTGTTCTGACTCTGTCTTTTAATTGTAGGCGTCTGTGTATGACGAGAGCGTTTACAGTGGGAGTCGTCGGTATAGTGCCTCTAGTTCTCGTGCTGTAAGATGTTTTCTGCATTTCCCTGTTGTCTTGTTTCTGTCCTCCAGTAACCTGTGTGTACCAGAACACAGCCTTTTCTGGGCTGCGGAACATTTAAGATGGACTGTGCGAGATTCACAGCCTGCTCTGTAGGCAAAAGTACCAGCACCATTTCTGTGAGCTTCCGTGACATAATAAGCAGTGATTTATCTGCTGCTGTAATGCCCAGCTCTTGCTAGCACCGACATAGGCTGGTGCTGGGCCCTCGCCTGCCCTGCGGTGAGGGGAACTCAGCGCTGCCTTGTGCTTGGTTTGCCGATAGGACACCTTGGAAAGACACTGCATGAAGTCCCTTCCCTCACTGAGACTTAGTTCTTCTTTCAAAAACTGAGAATAATAGAGTTAAAAAAAAACCAACAACAACAGAAAACCCACTTCCCTGGTGTTACATCATTAACATTTCTCTGCTAGCATGAAGTAAAGGATTTTTGTGAATGTATGACTTGCTTGGTTTTGTTTCTTGGATTTTTATTACATTGCGATGTCTCAGCCAACTTGTGACATTTTCAAAATACATACTTACATACTTCTGTGAGCAGAGGACTCTGTCATTTATGGGGAGAGACAATACAAGGAATGACTATATGAGTTGTTTCTTTTCCAAAACAAGAGGTTGCAGGTCCTGGTTTACAGATTCAAAGGCAGAAGATGCCTTCACCTCTGCTCAGATGGAGCCTCCGTGTCATGGTGGGTGTTTGGGCCAGGCAGTACGTCTGCTACTGGTCTATCTGCCTGGGAGGGGGAGAAAAAAAAAAGGCCGTTTTTTAAATTATTTTTTTTAAATATATTTTTTTTAAAGCTGCTCTGTGGACTCAGCTTATTCTGTCTCTGACCTTCACTGATGATCAAAAAAAACAAGCAAAAAAAAAGCTCCAAAAAACACCACCATAGACCATAACAGCAAAAAGCCACAAAACAAAGCATTGATGTTAATTTAACAGTAAAAGTTGCTATTTTATTAACCTGGAAAAGGAAAGAAACTTTCAAGAATGTGTGCTGAGTGCTTGTTAGTCTTTAAAGGGCTGTTCCATCCCCTTGCACTCGCACTGATTCACTACTTCAGCTGCATCTTGCTACTTCTGATGTTATGCTTCAAATGACTTGATGTTTCGCAATTGTGCCTTGTTTTCTTTTGGCTGCCTTGGAAAAATTCACCGACACTTACCCATTTGGAGTGTTGCGGCAGCCTGCACTTCAGCGAGTTTGCCACTGAGGCTGCGCTGGGCTGGTTGTAGCCCTTTGTTTGAATGGGATGTCTTCTCTTGTTTGAAAGAAGTCTCTCAGAGGTCCAGATGATATGCTTCTACTCTTGAGATAAATCATTTGCAGCGGGCTCTGGGCCCAAGTGCTGTTTCCAGGTCTTTTGGCCACTGTTAATGCCTTGAGAAGGGAATGGTGAATAAATTCTGGTGCTCATTCCCTTTCCTCCATGTCCATCCCACTCTGTGCCACTGGTATTTGGAAGCCTGGCCATAACCCAGCCTTTCCAGTTCCCATTACCTGTAGTAATGAGAGAGCTGAAGTATGAGGGTTTTGCCTGAAAGGGAAAGGCCTTGTCACAATTTCTGAGTTATCTGTGGTTATCTTAACATCTACGAACCTCAGAGGGCTTTCAACATGTAGAGGGTGTGCTATTTGGGTAGCTGTCCCCAAATAATGTTTTGGGATGATGAGATGACACGTAAATGGAGGGGGCGAGGCTGGAACTGGCCTTGCTTGGTCTCTGCCAGCTGAACAAGTGGCACTGGCTTCCGTATTCTGCCCTGCAATACACAGGGAGCAACTATGGAATAAATAGGTCCCAGGAAGCATTAATATGGGACTCATCCATAGTTTATACTTTTTCCCTGTCATACGTTTCAAGTTTATTCTACATCCTTGTTAAGTTAAACATAAAACATCAGTGATGGCGTAAGGCTTCTGTGCTAGAGCTACTTAATAAGAAAAGAAAATCTAAATATTTTTTACTTCATTGCTTTTTGTTTCTAATGTAGGAATTGAAGTGGCTGTGATTGAAAATAGTCGTAAACTATGTGAAACACAGTTCTAAATTTTGTGTATTCTCATCTCTGAAATGAAGCTCAGTAGTTTGGCTGCATGAAGCTGGTGTCACTCCATGTAAGACATCTGAGGACACAGCTTGGTCACGTTCTGCCCTGCTTCAGGGGCTTGCTGAGGGCTGTGTACCTCAGAACCTAATGCTTTCTGGTTAGTAAGTAAGCCTATGGTTGTACTGTAGCTGGGGTTATTTCCAGCTTACCCTCTTATAATTTATCATATTGTAAGCTTAATTTTCATTTAATACTGTGTCGCTTTGTTAGCGTGACTAATGATGCCGAAACAGTTCTCTAATAGCTTGGTAAGGACCTGGCTGTCTCTAGCTGAGGAGTCCAGGGCATTAACGTGACAGAGGAAACCTTAAAAAAAGATAGAGTATGCTCATCTCAAAAATCAGATAATTCTTTAAATTTCAGTGGGTTTTTGTATCTGAGAAACAGTCTTAAGCGCCTATAAAAAAAGCTCATAAAAGTCCTTAGCAGTGTAGTCTAAGCTGCTGAGAAGAGCAGTTCCTCATGCTTGTTCCTGTCCCTGAATGGCCTCTGTCCTTGTGTCGATACAAGCTTGTGCGCCTCAGATTTGATGGATGGACATGGATGTGTCCCTTTACAAAGGCTACGCTCACAGTTGCTTGAGGTAGTAGCAGTAGGAACAACATCATGTCCGGTAAACCTGAAACTTCTTTAATTCCTCTCTGTCCTGAATGTATGAAAACCTCCCTTTTATATATGCTTGTGTATCTTTCTCTAAAGTACATCCAAATACAAGATTGAGCATGAAGCTGTTACTGTGAAATCCGTGAAAATAGAGGGAATTAAGGCTAAAATGCATTTCCAGAATAAATTTTCAGCTCTGTTTCACCGATGCTTTCTACTTTCATTTCCCTTCTCTACTTCCACTGCCTTATAACCTCTGGAAATAAACCAGCATAGACACATTCTTTGTCAGCCCTGTGTGTTCTGCATCACTGCTTAGATGTTTGCTTTGAAGAAGGACCAAAATAACTTTCTTTGGCAGGAGATGAGGACTGCAGGTGCTGGAAAAGCAGGAGAAATGCTCAGTCTCTGAGATGGTCTCAGTTTTTACTTTAATCACCAAGTAGCTGGATGTTTCTTGCTTTGGCCTGTGGAGCACAGATTCCTTTTGTATGTGCACAATGTTGGGAGCCCAGGAAGAAGACCCATCAGAAACCTCAGCACTCTTGAAAAGTAGCCTTTTGTAAGGAGACTGGGAGGTGTTTACACGTGACTGGTACCTTAAGATATGTAAATAAATCATGAGTATTCTGTCATTTTAACAATTGAATCAAAACTGCTTGCTCCAACAACTGGAATTACTGCTTAATTTTTCAATTAACAGTTGAAGTGTCTGTTCTCTGACTTTTACTGCCATTCCTTTGTCCAGCTGCATGTAACTGTTTTCATAACTAACTTCAGATAAAATGCTCTAAATCTCTCTCGCTTCCCAATTCTAATGCTTTTCTCTTTTCTCTACTTGCTCTTCTTGGTTTCCCTGTGTCAGCCTTCTGAATACAGCTGCTACCTTGGTTCAGGATCTCGGGCATCTTCAAGAGCCAGCTCTGCTCGCGCCAGTCCAGTGGTGAGCTCCTCTTTTTTTCTTTGTCACTAAACTGTTTTGTTCCTCTGTTCTTCAAGGTCTTTGTTTATTTTTTTGTACAAAGAGGTCACTGTCCCTCCTGAGACAGTTCCTTAGGCTATTAATTGGAGCTTCTGGGCAGTGCTTAAGAAAAAGAAAGGGTGAACCAGATGAGAAACCACACAGCCAAAGTAATTTCTATGCAGATGAACATGTTTTTACAATAGAAAGTACACTTTGGACTTGCATGGTAACACTACGTTTTTTCTAAATTGGGCATAAAGCACATCGGCGAGAGCACTGTGAGAAAGATGCTGCTGATGCTAGTGCTGCATCTCCTTTTTGGTTGTTAAAATCAAGAAACCCTAAATCGTACTGCAGCATTCAAGTAGTTTATTTTTTCTCTCTTCAGCAGTATGTTGTTGGTGTGTTGCCCCAAGGCTGCAGGGCTATCTAGAGATGGGATATGAACGTATCTGTTGGACTGTAGATAACGAGGCACTGCAGTGTCTTTAGCTTAGTGAAGTGGTGGAAGGCTTATGTGTACCTGACATGTCCAGCATCGTGAATTCCCAAGCGGTCCCGGCTGAGCTAGGCTCAAATGCTAAAGGCTTGTCCAACTGTAGTTGACCAAGACAAGACTTTTCCCCTGCTTTTTACAGATATAAAGTCATTGTCTTCTATTTTTTTCAATGGTGCTTTCTCATTTATCATTCCATCTAGCTATTTACAACTCTAAATATCTGTCCTGCTTAATTTCAAAGCAAGGCCTGATCGCGTGGTGATGGTAGCAGAGCACAGCAGTGTGTCTCGTAGAGGAAATGTGCAGCTTACAGCAAACTGCCTTACAACAAAATGAGTCTTCCACAGAGAGTGAGTTTTGAAGGGTTGCGCTGAGTTGCAGCAGGCCGGCTTTGCTTCATGGAAGCATTCCTCTTAGTGACGTTTTAATGTGCTCATCCTTCTCCTGGGACCTGTCACTTATTACCTACCACACCCCCAAGATAGGACGTGATGAGGAGGGTGATACTGTAAATGAACGTGCACAATCCCTTCTCCAGTCATAACATCCTGTTGCCTTTGTTGCTTTGCTGAGGAGCTGAAAATTAAATGCTGTAAATGTTGCCTTAAGGACTAATGAAAAAGGAGTATCTGGGTAGTCAAAGAAGCTACCACAGCGTGTAACACGGTAAGCTGTGGCATGAACGTTTGGAGTGTTCCTCTCCAGTAAACACCCATAGCCTATAGTAAGGAATGTGAGCCCTCCTCTTCTGAGGGAAAAAGAGCTGAATAAACTAGCTGGAGCAGGAGAAAAGGGAACTGATAGAATACAGCTATGTGCTCTGAACTATTGGTGTTTCTTAAAGACAAGGCTTTTTAAAATGAATTTTATTTTTTTAAAAAAGGATTTTCATCAGATAGTGTATGGCAGCCAGTGAGCTATAAATAAGTCAGTATTTTAATTAGTCCCTGAACTTGAGTCCCTGAGCTATGAGTTCTTGCAGTATATAACTTACATTAGTAATACTTCTCCAGTGGCTCTGCACACTGAATTTCAATTAGCCCCAAAGCAAAAACTAATCAGAATAACCAGGTGATTCCATTATGAAGTTCTTTAAGGGTCAGAATTGGGTCCCCATCGTTTGATTGTTGGTTTCCATTACGTGTTTTTGTATGTGATCTGAGCCATTTGTGCAAGGTGGTTACGGTCATCCCAAAATGCAGCTCGCCCTCCCTAGGAGCTAGAGGGGATTTTTTTTTCTTTTGTCATTTAATTCTCTGCTGACACTTTGGGCGGTTGTATGGAGATGGTTAGCTGTGTCAGCACTGACTCTGGGGAGGTGCTGAGCTGAATCTGCTCTGCAAGGAGACAACAGGCCCTTCTGGATTTATTTATAGTTAATTAGTGGTTTATTGCAGGGCGTGAAGAGCTTATCTTATTTCTGTAGCCTTGAAGAAGAGCGGAGAGTTAACGGGTTAGTGGGTCTAAAAAAGCACCACTGCAGGGGCTTTGCTTCTCCTAGTGCAAGGAGGTGCAAGCCTCGTTAGTAGCCTGGCATTGCTCTCAACAGTTCTAATTACTACAGGGGGTCAATGCGGCAGCACCTTGTGATGTATATTTTTTTTTTCCTCCCCCCCACCCCGATTAAACAGATAATGCCTTTTCCTGTAACTCACAGTAAGGAATCATTGTCCTCACCTTCTACTAACAGAGATTTCAAGGTGTTTTGATAACACTTCCAGTTGTGTACTTGCTCTTGGCAGCAGAGATGCTGAAATAAAGCCCTGTCTTCTCAGCAGGCTTAGCAGTTTATCACTTCCACTTGTACAGTCCCGAAATGTCATCTGTGTGGGCTTCCTAAAAGGAAGAATAAAGATCTCCTTGGATGACGGTGATAATTTACAAGAGGAAGAATGTTTTTGATCTGTAAGAGTAGTCTACATTAGAACTGTTATAATATTGCTAACCCCCAAACCGAGTTGTTCTCTGCCTGTATCTTCTGGCATTTACATGGGTAAAGGTTTGATTCCAAGTTTACCACTGGCTCTGGAGGAGGGAGGAAAGCGGAATATCTGTGGGTTGAAAAGCTGAGTTTCCAGCATGCTTATGTCACTCGAGTGTGATAGTTTACAAAATCCATGTACTGTAATAATGAGCGCTTAACACTGAAGTTAAATATTATTTTGTTATGATTATGGGTGTTATTAGGCAGAAACGCAAAACTGAACTGTTCCCAAGCCTGACTATCATGAGAAATTATCTATTGAGAATACAGGATGATTCAGTTCAACTTTCTAAATGAAAGCATGCAATATCTTCTCACTGCAGCCCTTAAATATTTTCTCAGAATTCTGTTCCCCCTTCTATCGCTGTTCATTAAACAGTGGGCAGAAAGTTGCTGTGCACAGCTTTGCAGCTTGTGTTCCCCTTTGTGCCATCGTGTTTGTAATACAGTAAGAGACAGGAGGATACTTGCAACGTGTGAGTTTGTATTTGAATGCATTTTGAAGAGTTCACTATATCTGCATAAAGTTTGCTGGTTGATTATTTTTGTTTATCATTCTTCCCATTATCCCCACTAGTAATTAACACAAAAATGCAAGTGCTGCTCGGGTGGTACATTACTGCGCAGTTCTGAGTAGCTTTTCATTTTTCATTTGGAGAAACTTATCATGCTCTCACCAGAAATAAAATGAAGACAGTACCAGACTTAATTTTCATGGAAGCAGTTATCAGCACACCGAAGCTTTGCCTTCTCTCCTCTACACGTAAAGATTTACGGCAGACTTGTGTCCCAGCCCTGCTGCTGACAGCCTGGGTGTGCTTTCGGCCCCTCCGGAGTGAGGATTTGCTGCAGCGCTAACTTGCATTGCAGAGGCTGATAAGTTTGTTTAAGCAGTTTGGCATAACACTCATTCCTGAGCCAGGGTACTTCTGACAAATCCACTTTAGACCTGCCAAAGTTCAGTGGTTTTCCCCTGCTGACTGTTGGAGGCTCGTGGCTCATTGCTAGTGTTAAGGTGGCTCTCATTGGAAAAACACACAGGAGCTCTCTGTTACTGCCTGCCCCAGCCCAGCCGATCAAACTGGTAAGATGGGGATTGCAGGAGGGGTTATACTGACTGCAGTGCTACTTTTCTTTTAAGTCCAGTTTTGTAGATACCATCCTGTGTTCAGAAAGAATTTT
The DNA here is from genome assembly GCA_013400335.1 of Eurystomus gularis. Taxonomy (NCBI): domain Eukaryota; kingdom Metazoa; phylum Chordata; class Aves; order Coraciiformes; family Coraciidae; genus Eurystomus; species Eurystomus gularis. The sequence continues at coordinate 18,408 of VZZY01014212.1, read as the reverse complement.
TCTTTGCTGTGGGCCCTATGCCCGTTTCAAACTGTACTCTACTACTTTAAGAGCAGGAAATGATCTTAATTTGATTTGTCACCAAAAAAACCCCCCTTGCTTTTATGAGGAAGCGGATCTAAGTGCAAGATCTCAGATGGAGCTGAGCAGTGACAGCCATATACTGAACACGCTGAAGTTCTCATACCTGAATGCGGTCTGTAGCACTACCCAATAGCAAGCGTTTCAGACTTCCCTTCTTCTCTAGCCTTGGTTAGGAGGCTGGAAGCTGGAAACTGTGCCATAGTCCTGATTCTTCCATTAATTTAAAGCTCTCTCTACTTGCAGCTGGGGGGTAGTGCTTACCTGTCCCAGGGTGTGAGGGATCCATCTCTTCTTCCAAGGAACAAGTGACAGGACAAGAGGAAATGGCTGCAAGTTGTGCCAGGAGCTGTTTAGGTTGGACATGAGAAAAAATGTCTTCCCCAAAAGGGTTGTCAAGGCCTGGCCCAGGCTGCCCAGGGCAGTGCTGGAGTCCCCATCCCTGGGGGGGTTTAAAAGCTGTGGAGATGTGATGCTGAGGGACATGGTTTAGCGGTGACTTGGCAGTGCTGGGTTGATGGTTGGACTTGATGATCTTAAAAGTCTCTTCCAACCTAAACAATTCTGTGATTCAGTAGGTGTTGGAGAGTTGCCTTGTTGGAGGTGCTGAGGGGGCTCTAATTCTGGCCTGGACACTCACCAGTCGCAAAGAACTTGAAGGGTTAATCTGCTAGCTGATTGCAGAGTAGAGAGAAATACTTTTACAAACATTATACTAAAATGTTTTTATTATCTATGAAAATTAGGCAATATATCCATATATAGACCTGTGGGATGATTTTGCTCTTGTTCAGTTTGCAGCTGCGGTGAGCCTCTGATACTGCTGACATTTCTGTAGCGTGGTCTGGATTCTTCCCGAGCTCGCTGTCAGAAGAGGCTGAGCTCTGATCCCACTGTACTTATTGTGCAGAGACCAACGTATTCCTCTTGCCAGAACAAAGATGTGCGTGCGGGAGTTTCTTGAAAATTACTTCCTTTTCCTGCTTTTTTACCCACTAAAGTACAGATTGCCCAAACCGCTGGTGAAGAGGAAGGTAATTCATTATTAGAGACGGACCTGTCCCATTGTATGAAAAATGGTCTGGAAATGAAAGGTCTAGTATCAGTAGGTGAATTCCTCTTTAGGTCTCCTCTTCTAGCGAATAGTCCGTTAGTCCTTTATGTTTATGTGTGGAAAAGTCCCAGAGCCAGTATATTGGTGTGAAAAGCTGTGCTGAGTATAGTGCTGTGACAGTGGAGAGGCCGTTCTCACTCTATTTTATTATTACAGTGTTCTTTATTGAGTGACAGTACGGAAGGGAGGTATTTGGGGCAAGAATTTTGTGCAACTTCAAATAAAAATAAAGGTGTTTTCTTTTTTTTCCTGGCCTTTCTCTGTATGATTTCATAGTGGATCAAACACCAAAGGGCAAAGGCTGAAAACCTGGAGTTCCCTCTGGTGGCTGCCTGCTGGTGGAAAGCATGATTTGTCTTCTTAAAGGAGACATAGATACTGTGAATACATCAATCTAAAGATAAGCAGAATAAAAACTGTATAAAATATTAATCTAAAATAGACTTCTGTCTTTCTACAGGACGCTCTTTACAGCTTTTGGTGTATCACTGCCACGTAACCATAAAACTAAATGCTGCTTGTTTCAGATGGAGTTTTGCTTAGAAAACAGTCGCGTAGCAGGAGGCATCCTTGTAATTGAAGGATGGTATTTTAGAGTGAGGAACTGGCTTTTCTCAAAACAGATTAAATTTGTAGGTGTTAATATTTCAATAAAGTTGTGGTAATTACTGTGTTTGAGGAGAAAATGCTGTGAGTATTCCATTCTTGGCACCAACTAAGTGTGTGCATGAGAGCATCACTAAGGAAAATGAAACCTGCATTTTCTTAAGCCACCTCAATTGTAGGAGTTACTTAATAGCTTTAATTATTACAGATTATGCTGACTTAGAGAATTATTAAAGACTATTTTGCAATAAATGTGTAGCAAGCTTCAGAGGTGTGGTTCTGAGTGCTCCAAGTAAAAATGTCCATCATATATGTATCTCTCACCACAATGTCTTCAACATTTTCCCCTTTTTAAATTGAAGCTTTTATTAGACTCCTGTGATGCATCATTAAAACAGTATCAATATTTGCTCCTTTCTTTATCTTACTAAAAACAGAGTTCGCACATTTTTTTTGCAGAAAATAGAGGACATTCTGCAAACACCTTAAGGAAAATAATATATTGATTTGTTCCCTGAGCCCATGAGGTAGACTTTGCAGAGAAATCTCTGGAGGTAGATAGCTGCGTGCGTGTGTAGGCACTGATTTTTGGTAACATGCCAATATTTACACTACCACAACTGTCCTGATAAACAACAGCCTAGTGTTTGGCTGGGATAGAAGGCTGCCAAATCCACCACCGGGAGCTGTCTGGCCTGGAAAGAAAAAGACTGTTTGCAGTAGTCAGTCCATCTCCTTTGTTGGGTCTGAACTGACGTGTCTGCCTTCATTAGTGACCGTCTCTTACTGCATCCAAATTCCGAGATTTTTTTAATTTTTATTTTCCCCCCTTAGGACTTCGTGTGTTCAGTGTGTTTGCAAAGTTTATATCTAGTGCTTTTAAGTCTGGCTTGTTTTACTTTGAAGCCCGAGTCTTAAATTTTCTTTATAGTAATCATAGGGAATTTATGATGTGAGATGTGTTGTCAGTGTAAAAAGCTCTAGGATTTTTTTTAATAGGGTACTATGGGTAATATGAAAAATAACGAGTGGAGTCATCCACATATTACTCTGTATAATTCAAAGAAAAAAAAAAAACCCTGCACTAAATGGGAACTGATTGGAAAGAGGTGTAGTTTTGAGTGTGTTTCATTGAGAAATTATTGACTTAGCCTCAGCTATCCCCTGCTTTTCCCGGAATCGGATCCCTCCTGACTTTTTGTCAGTCATTTAAAAACCACTGCTCCCTTTGGCTCTTGGGCCCTTCATCTAGGAAAGCCATTAATTTTCTTGAACTTTTTTGGGAAATCACCTTGACTGAGGTGCTGCATGTTGAGGATGGCATGTTCTGGACTTCTTGAGTTCTGCCAAGCTTTTAATTTCATTCAGTCCTTCTTACACTTCGTTCTACTTCAGATGGAGATACTTACAAAAAAGATTCTGTTGTGAAACACACTTTCATTTTTTTCCCCTCGCTAGCAAAGTGAATAATGAAGAAACACTTGAATTTTAATTTCTGCTTTTGGGAACGTGTATATTATGTTCAGTTTCAGAGCAAGAAAAAGTCAATAGGATGGTTCCCATCAAGGAAAAAAAAAATCTGCACAGGTTGTATGTGGGTTTTTCACTGTAACTTTCTTGTAAGCGTTGAAGCTGTCTGTATCCATGGTAATTTTCTGCTACTTTGGCTCTGTTTTGTTTATTCTAGATTAGTTTTAGTGCAGGATCTTCCTTCTCAATTAGTAAATTCCATTGAAGTACTAAAACCATAAATGAGTTATTTATTTAGACTTTGAGCTGGTCCTTGATATTTGACTTGAGGCTCAGTTTTTGTAGTCTCAGCCTTACTTGGATCTTTGCTCGAAGTCACAGTCGCCTTTTGTCTTGAGCAGAGAATACTCATCAGAGGTTTTAAGCTTTAGATTTCTTTTTTCTTCCTTCTCCCCTGGGAGTGGTGCAGACACAGTACAGTCCTTCAAGTCTAACTTGGCACCTTGCTTTTTGGAGAGGGGGAGGATGTGCTGGCAGGCCTCAGAGGTAGCCTTTTTTTTTAGTTAAGGTCTGTAAAAAGAATGTAATGTCAAGAAGCTTTCTTGGCCTGGAAATCTGTTCATCTCTCAATTGAAAAATTTAACCTTTCTACTTAAGTAAATTGCAATTTGGTGTTCATTTAAGGCGTGTTTTTTAATTGTTCTGAAGTAAATGAGGGTGGCTGTATATCTCACCCCAGCAGTTGTGTACGGCTGTTTTTATGTCCAGGGAAAGACGTCTGGGGCTTTTAAGTTCATGCCCACGTAGGTCTTTGTATTCTTGCATTGTTAACTCATAGATCGAGTGCCATCTTCATGTTTGAAATGTTGTGATGCAGAGTACGGGAAAAAAGTATTTCTCTGTCTTATTTGATAAAAATGTATTTAGTCTATTAATAAGTATATTCCACTTCATTACATACTGCTAAGACATCTGAGGTGAGTTGTCCAGCTTTGCACCCTGAGATGCCAGCCAGACCACTGCTGTTCTAAGTGAGCTGGCTGCTTTTTGAGTTCAGTCCAGGGTTCCTGTCCTTCAGCACTGGTCTGAGCGGTCCACAGCTACATTGGGGCTTGTAATCTTGTTTTTTAATTGTCCATTCTGAAGACTGATTTAAAATGGGGAATCTGAATTCTCCATTTCCAACTTGCAGCTCTTCTGAAATTACAGCCACTTAAAATGAAACATCTTCTACAGCTTAAAGAATTCCCTTACTGATATCTTACTACCTTCCCTTGTCCTTCATTATCTAACAATTCCTTCTACATCTTTGTTTTACAGATTGAGGAAAGGCCAGAAAAAGACTTTGAGAAGGTAAGAAGGATCTTCTGAATTATTCTGCCAATAGCGCTTTCTTTGTGTTCCTTTTGGTAGGTAGAACCCGCAGTGAGTGCCCAGAAGCCTTCTAGAAAATCCACTGTGGGGCAAAGTGTTGGATTATTGGAGCCTTCTACTATGACTGGGTTTTTTAAAGACAATCTTTTAAACCTCTGTGGTTTCTCAGAGGTTGGCTTTCAATAACAGTTTGCTGAAATTGCTTTAGGCTAAGCCATGTGAATACTGGTTTTGTTTATTAGATTTTAATTATGCTATTATGTAAAAACAAATAATAAAGAGAGGCAGATACTGCAGTAGTGCGAAATTGGCTTAATGCAGAACCCTCAGTACAGTAAAACAGTTAATGCAGCTACTGCTGCAGAATAGATAAATATCTAAGAAAGGAAAGGAGCTGGAGGGGTAGTCAAAAGCATCCACAAAATGCTTTATTGCAAGTTTTGAAAAGAACTGGGAAGATGATACTGGCCCCTAAAGAGTTTAACTCAGAATTAATGGGTAGAAGCTAAACCATGCAAACACCTATTTCAGGAGAGTTTAAATACATCTCATCAGCCTTTTCTCATTAGTTTCCGTTGTTAAATCTTGATCGGTTTATTTTTCTTCTTAGAAAGTTACATTTTAATCAAATGTGCGTAATTCAGAAGCGTAAGGGTTGTTGTAACGTGTGTATTTAAAAAAAACAAAACCAAAACAACAAACCAAAACCAAACAACAGCAAAACCAACCAAACGAGAACCCCACCCCCCAAAAAACCACCAAACTACAAATCCACAGTATATATAGAAAAAAAAAACCCACCGTTTTTAACTGTGTGTGATTGTAGGGAGCACGTACTGTCTCAAGTTTATCAGCAGCTACCTTAGCTTCTCTGGGTGGGACTTCGTCCCGAAGAGGGAGTGGCGATACCTCCATCTCCGCTGATACCGAGGCATCTATTAGAGAAATTAAGGTAAGAAGTAACTTCAAACCAGCATAAATTGTTAAGAATCTGCCTCTTAACTATGGCTCTTTTGATCAGGATGTTTTTATGCCTTGCATTTGATCAATTAATAAACCAGAAGATCAGTTGAAAGCGGTGCTGATATTCCCATTACCAAACTGGCGGTATGAATTGGGACTGACAGGCTAATACTAATTAGGACTGTCCCCGTGTTATTAGGAATGACATGGGAAATGGACTCAATATAGCGCACTGCTAGGAGGGCTGAAATCATGCAGGAAGCACTGCACTTGCTGGGTGCTAATTTGGGGAGGGGGCTGTATTTTGTAATCTAATCAGCGATCCCATGAAGTCAGACACGTTTGAACAGCAAATAGTTGTGCAGTCCAGTGTTCCTGTCCTTCAGCACTGGTCTGAGTGGTCCACAGCTATACTGGGGCTTGTAATCTTGTTTTTTAATTGTCCATTCTGAAGACTGATTTAAAATGGGGAATCTGAATTCTCCATTTCCAACTTGCAGCTCTTCTGAAATTACAGCCACTTACAGCATGGATTTTGTATGAGGACCTCAGATACAAGCAGATCTGCCCCAGTTCCAGCACTGTAAACCAGCTGAAAGATAGACATTTGCTGGTGACCAGGGACAGAAGAGGAGGGAGACTGTGAAGTAGGACTTGTAATGAAATTTAGATGATTTTCATACCGTCTCTCCTACATCTGTAGTACAGCCTGTATTTCAGGCTTGCTTTGGCAGCCCTTAATCCCAGAATTCCTCAGAGAGGGTGATGATCGGTAGAGAAGGGCTGCGTGCCTGGGGTGTGTCATTGTTGGAGGCTTTGAAGCTGGGTCTGCGTCTTGTCCTTAACATTAAAGACTTCATTTTTTTTCAGAGGAGAATTAGCATAAACTTCTAACCAAGAAACTTCATTGTCCAGCAAGGCTTCAGGTTAGGCTCAGACTCCTTGATCTGTGCAGTAGAAATATTGGAATGAGAATTTTGAATACTTGCTTTTCCCTATCAGCTGCACTTCATCCCGTTAGTTTCAGTGGCATCATTCACCTTTCTCACCATTTCCCTCAGGATATCTATGAGCTAAAGGACCAGATTCAGGATGTAGAAGGCAGATACATGCAGGGACTGAAAGAACTGAAGGTACTGGTTTACTGCAGACTGGGAGTGTGATCATTAACAGCAGCTAAACATTGAGACAGCAGTGTGAGACCTAGAACTGACCTTGCATGCTTCTCTGCTGGGAGGGCTTGTAACTGGTGTGAAAAGCATTTCATTAACTGGGAAAGTATCTGTTCCGGCCTCCATCGATGGTGGTGAGAAACGCTTCCAAACGTTGACTGAAAGGCTGCTGATTACTGTTGCATGTTGTCTTTGCTGTTTTGAGAAGGTAATCATTTGGCTAGCAAATAAAAATTATAAGGGTTTTTTTATCGTTTCCTAATTCAGGAAACATCTCCATATTGGAAGATGAACTAGAGCTCATGTCTTACACTGCTATGAAGAAATAAGAGTTTAAAAGCTTCTATGGTTTTGATTCAATGAGGTCCAGCATGGCCTTGGAAAGTTGTGCATGTGAGGTGGGGACTATCGTTTTTGTTTCGTATTTAGATCACAGAAGACACCCTTAAAAAATTCTTGTAACAAAATTCAGAATCACAGCATGGTGGGGTTTGGAAGGGACCTCTGGAGATCATCTCATCTAACCCCCTGCTAAAGCAGGGTCACCCAGAGCAGGGTGCCCAGGATCATGTTCAGGCGATTCATTTTCTCAGGTCTCTGCAGAAGGAGACTCCACAACCTCTCTGGGCAGCCTGTTCCAGGGCTCTGGCTCCCTCACAGGAAATAAGTTTTTCCTCCTGTTCAAGATGGAACCTCCTGGGTTCCAGTTTGTGCCCATTGCCCCTTGTCCTGTGACTGGGCACCACCGAAAAGAGTCTGGCCCCATCCTCGTGCCCCTGCCCTTTAGCTATTGATGAGCACTGATCAGATCTCCTCTGAGTCTTCTCTTCTCCAGGCTAAACAGCCCCAGGGCTCTCAGCCTTTCCTCATCACAGAGATGCTCCAGTCCCCTCAGCATCTTTGTAGATGTAACTCCATGTAACAAAGCTTGTTAGGTGATGAATGAACGCTCACACCAGTTGGCACTACAGAAGCACTTACCACTTACATTAAGCCATAAATGGATTTGGGTGCAACAACTAACCACCTCACAAGTGAGCAGCAATTGTAGCTGCGCTGTTTGGAGAAGCCTTTCTGACAAATATCTGTGTATTCATTCGGGCATGTTTATCACTATTAGATGCTGACTGTGTCATTGGCTTCATGCTGTGACAGGTGAAGGTGCTGCCTTCTTTAGTGTGTTGTAGAATCACAGAACGTTTTGAGCTGGAGGGGACCCTTAATGTCATCTAGTCCAACCCCCCTGCAGTGAGCAGGGACACCTCCAACTAGAGCAGGTTGCTCAGAGCTCCATCTAACCTGGCCTGGAATGTTTCCAGGGATGGGGCATCGACCACCTCTCTGGGCAACCTGGGCCAGGGTCTCACCACCCTCAGTGTAAAAAATTTCTTCCTTAGATCTAGCCTAAATCTCCCTCTTTTAGTTTAAAACCATCACCCCTTGTCCTGTCACAGCAGGCCCTGCTCAAAAGTCTCACCCCATCTTTCGGATAGGCCCTCTTTAAGTACTGGAAGGACACAATAAGGTCTCCATTGTTGTCCATGGAAAAAGAGTAGTTTGGCCCTTTTTCTGTAAAATCTGTTTTTTTCCATGATCGCTGTGTAGCAGGTATAGCAAAATAATTACACTGCAAAAAACTGAGGTCATTTTTTGTGTCCCTTAGACTGTGTTTGGTGGTGATGAGTACCTAAGCCGTGCCGCCTGATGGTAACACAGCGTGCTGAAGTGCATCGCATCACCTCCTGTAATTTTTTATTGCACATACTTCCTTTCCAGTTAATTTCTGAGGTTTGATCCTACCGCTGTCGCCAAGTCCGGTTGCTTTCCGGTGCTTGGTATTTCTCATCCTTGGGCTTCAAAGCGCACCAAAACACAATTTGTGTTTGGAGTTATACAAATTCATGTCCTTAAAGACACATTATCTTACTTATCTAGAGAAATGTAAACTAAACTGATTTGAAGTTAATTTTGTCATCATCTCGCCACTGCCATCCCCAGTTCCATTGACTGAATGAAAAGGGAAGTATATGAAACTCACCTGTGCTTTAGATAAATGAACTGAATTACTTAATTTCTGAGAGAAATTTCTTGATCTTTCAGCTAAAATGTTGACATGAGTGCCTGCCTTGTTTGCATATTTGCACCGTTTTGTTTCTCTGTTACAATCAAACACTGCAAAGTTTGACTGCACAACATGGAAAATGATCCAAGTCTTTATTTTGCCATCATCTGTTGTTACAATAACCTCAGTATCTTCCATTCAGGCCAGGTCGATAGGAGGGGTTTTCAAGACCCTGGGAATTGTGTCTTACAGGGTAAATTTGTGATATTGGAAACCTAATGAAAACTGATACATCAGGTCACAAAAGCTGTAGCTTTTTCGTGGCCATTCCTCAGTCAGTATATTTAGTGATTCCCACGCTACAAGGATCCATGAAGCCCATGTGACGTCGCTGTCAAACTGCCTTAATTTAAGGCTTAAGATCATCCAAAATGATCTTAAGTCAAGGCCAGTTTACCTTTGGAAAAAAAAAAAAATTCCAACTTGTCATCAGCAGCAGCTGCTTTGAGCTGCCAATGCGCCGAGGCAGGGGGAGGAGGGAGAAGGCAGAAAACTCTGAGAAGGCAGAAGCTGAAGCAGCAGAGAACAGGAACCGTTTTATCCATCCTGAGGTACTCGATTAGCGCTGGTTTCCGTAGGAGTACTCGGCGTGCTTGTGGTTTAGTACTTAATTTTCTTGTTTGAGGGCTTGCTTGGCAAAGCATCTTTTACAACCGACTCTGACTGTGGTTGCTTATTCTTTGCAGGACTCTCTAGCTGAAGTTGAAGAGAAATACAAAAAGGCTATGGTGTCAAATGCTCAACTGGACAATGAAAAAACTAATTTCATGTACCAAGTCGATACCCTGAAGGATGCGCTCTTAGAGTTAGAAGAACAGCTGGCAGAATCCAGGCGGCAATATGAAGAAAAAAGTAAAGTATGTACATAGCTGCGGTGTGTTGTTTAACAGGGAAGGATCGGGGGGCGGTGGAGAGACCTTTAGGAGGAGGCAACCAAATTACTATGTGAGACTTTAAATAAGTTACTGTTTTAGTTACTGTTAAAGCAAGTGGAATATTATGTGCTTGTGATGACCCAAATGGGAATCTTCCCTAAGTTTGTATCTTATAAAGCAATTTCTGAAGAAGCGGAGACAATTTTTATGTGGTCTGGCTATACTGATATTAGCATGTGTCCTTTTATATTCCATCTTTAAAGTAAATTCAGAGGGTTTGTTCATAGTGACATGCCCGGTGTCCTGCCCATGGCAGGGGGATTGGAACTAGGTGATCTTTAAGGTCCCTTCCAACCCAAACCATTCTATGACTTCTATTTTTACACACAAAGCTCTCTTCAGAAGCCCTGTGGGAGAGTTGTGCAGTTTATATAGTTAAGGCAGCTACTCGGCGAAGAGTTAAATTAAATTTTCCCAGAGTTCAGCATCTGACAGCTACTGAGTTGGGGTTAAATAATAAAGCTGTGGCTTGTGTTAGCTTTTCAGAGCTGGCTCTTTAGCTTGGGGCGTTTGACTATAGTGCGCTTCAAAACATCGTAGTTCCTGGAAGATATGATGTGTTGGGCTTTCTTAAAAGTCTGCAACGTCTAGCTAACTTTTAGTACATGGCTATATGGAAAAAGGGGGTTAAATTCCCATCCTTTTATCTACGAAGTCTGTGGGACTTTAGTGTAAAAGCTCTTTGCTGCCAGTCTGCTGCTTAGCTTGTGAAACTGGATAAATGATGTCTCTCCCAATAACAGTTTCTTGGGAAAGGGACAAATAAAAATTGTACTGTTGTGGGATTGTGATTAGAGGAACATTCAGAAATTGCACTGCAGTAAGCATTTTCTTTCTATTCACGGGATGCTATTTTTGATCAATAAAAATTCATGAATATTTCATTATTCATAGGAATTTGAGAGGGAGAAGCATGCTCATAGCATANTTTTTTTTTCACGGGATGCTATTTTTGATCAATAAAAATTCATGAATATTTCATTATTCATAGGAATTTGAGAGGGAGAAGCATGCTCATAGCATATTGCAGTTTCAGTTCAAGGAAATCAAAGAGGCTTTGAAGCAAAGAGAAGAAATGCTTGCAGTAAGTAACTTTTGGGGTTTTTTTAATGGCTTCTTTGATTAGTATGTTCCCAGTTAGCAGTAGGAGTGTAGAAGGTGAGGCACGGAGAATTTTACTCCCTACTCAAGTTTCTCACCTGAAGAAATACTAGTGTTTCAGGCCGAACAGGTTCAGAGCTGACTAACAGAAATAGAACTTTCATAAGTGTTATCTGAAATGGGACTTCTTTTTTCGCCTTGTCCATAATACAAAATGAGCTGTGTTTGGGACAGCTGTTTGTGGAGGTGCAGAGGAAGCCAATGGAGCTGTCTCACTTGTTTTAAGTCATCTCATGGATAGTAAGATTGTCTTCAGGAGTGTAAGTTTAGTTGAGATGTAGATACTCTTTTACTTCAGCACCTGACTTTTTTCATTCTTTGGCATCACTGCAATCTGTTAACCTGTTACCTGCTTTCTGTCTCCTTGTTTTGCTCCTGTCTCTCAGGAAATCCAGCAGCTGCAACAGAAACAGCAGAGCTATGTCAGGGAAATTTCTGATCTTCAGGAGACAATAGAGTGGAAAGACAAAAAAATAGGGGTAGGACTGTCATCTCCCAAACTGTGTTCACAGTGGCACTGTCATTCTCTAGCTGATCCTGCTTTTGCAAAACCTCATGAATAAATTCCTCCCGAGTGACTTTGCTTGCTGTGGCTGCCTTACTCCTGTATTACCAGGGAACTAGCAAATAGCAGATTTTTATCTTTGGTCGGTAACATAAAATCCAAGAAAAACGTAGCAGCTGGTCTGATTTCAAGAGCCAGGGTAATTGATTTGCTGTGGTGCACCATCTGTATTTGCCATATTGAGAAAGGAAGTGCTACTTATAATGCAGTTCCATCAGCACTGGATTTTTGCTTATTCAGTTTTAATCTGCGGACTGAGCAGAATCTGGAGTGTAATACAGCAGCAATAGAGCTATTTATGGGCTATTGGGATGAAAGTCTCTAACTCCCCTTTTCTTCTCATCCCTTCCCACCACCCTGTATCCAAGCCAAATGGAAAGTTGCTCTTAAATAAAAGCATGACTTTCTTTTTTAACAGTAAGCAGTGAAAGACTTTCTGAATATAGAAAGAGAATGAAATCTGGTGACTTGCTCATGCTTGTGTTGTCCATTAACTTGTAGCAATTTGAAACTCAAAATTTTCTAATTTTTGTTACTGTTCTATTTGTGTATTTATATAGAAATACTGGGGGGTTGAGTAGCAAAATATGCATTTGCACATGGTACATCACGGTCTAAAGGTGACTTATTGGAAGCCTTGAAATGAATTGAAATGTGCTGCACCCATGATAGTAACCCATGGAATAAAAGACTAAGATTTGTGGAGCTGCTTTCATGCCCTCCTGTTAACACATGGGAATTGCGCTGTCTTCAGTGCGCCTGTTGAAGTCATCTGGATATGAACTAACTGGTCTAGCAGATAAGAATGAAAAGTGGATCCTCGTTGAAAGTATCCCTAATGAAAGACTGGGCTCTGAATGTCCTCAGTAGGAATTCCTGGTTGTTGAATTAAGCTGTGTGTTTCTTGGATTCGAAGTTAATCTGTGTGTGTGTAACCTCGGTCCTTTAATCTGTAAACTTTACCTTTTTCATACATGCCACTTCCATGAATCTCTGAATATCTGAAATCTGCTCATTCTTGTTTACACTTGCTTTTCATGGTCTTTACTTGTCTCCCTTCCTTTCTTCACATCTCCTCGCCATCTGTCTGTGTTGGGAACTCAGGCGTTAGAGAGGCAGAAAGATTTCTTTGATTCCATAAGGAGTGAGCGGGATGACCTTAGAGATGAAGTGGTTGTGCTGAAGGAACAACTGAAGGTATGCAAGAGGAATAAAAGAAACTTATATTCAACTGCTGACCTTTTCCTCCTGTACATTTTTGCAGAAAATTTTAATCTAGCTCAGCAGCAAGAATTCTTATTTTCATGTTGCCTGTAAGTTGACGTTTCAGGAATTTTCCATATAAAGTCCTTCCCCCTCATACCGACTGTGAGCCCTTAGTACAGACCGTAGTATTAAGTCGTTTCTTTTGTGGAAGATGCTTCTCTGAGAAATGTTATACGCTGCACATTTATGTTAAAAAAAAGACCTGGGATCATCATATGCTTTCTATCATAATGGCTAAACTGCGAGCTGTAATATTTGGTGCTCTTTTCTGAGTTCCAGCCATGTTTAATGGAACAGTGGAAGCACTTTTTAATGCAGAGTATCAAGGCCAAAAACACCTGAGCAGTCCTCCCCTTTCTGAGCAGCAGGCTCTAAAGCATTGCTTTTGCTTCCCTACAGAAACATGGAATAATCCCAGACTCTGATGTAGCCACCAACGGGGAGACATCAGACATTCTTGATAACGAAGGACACTTGGATTCTTCCAAAACTGTTCCAGGCACAACTCACACATTGAAGGCAGGAGGGGATGGGATGCTAGGTAAGTGCTGTGTAGCCTTTCACACCTTTCTGTCTGTCTGTCCATTCATTCATCTTTGCTTGGAGTTTGAGCGTTTGTTAATGGGACAATTAACACATCACGCAGCATGCTACTCGTCAAATCATTCCTGTGCATTTTTCTGCTTAATATTTATTCTCACTTCAAGTACGTTGTGCGGTTCCCTGCAAAGGCAGACTTCATTTTCCCCTCCAAGGCGACAAAGGATGAGAACACAAATATTACATTACAGATAAGTGGCAGGTGTTCAGATTACTATTTAAACCCTCCATCTGAAAATTGTCCCAGAATAATCCTACTGTTGTTCAGTATTTTTCAGCACATATCCTAAAGAATCAGAAAAAAAGCATTTTAATTTTCTAGAAAGAAACTAAATATATGTTGGTTGATTTATATACCCGAGATCTCTAAGTGTCTGCTGAACAACAGTGCTAGGCACTGTAGTGTATAAAGTCGTTGTTCTTGGTGTCTGTACCACTGAGCAGTTCACACTCTACAACATGTTTTACTTGTTACATTACCACTGTTAACTTCAAAGTCTAGAACTGAGATGGATAGTGTTAGGAAAGAGAAATCTGGTTGGCAAAAACATTCTTCTTACACACTTCTGATGAATGGCTACTCAGAGAACTTATACTAGTGGAAGGAAAGGAAATAATAGATTTCATTTTTTTTTTTCCTCCTGTTTGTGTCCTAAATGAACATACTAGTAGATAGCAACAGGCAGCCAACTGTGGCGAGTGCAAGTTATCTTGCTTGTAGCTGTTGGCTGCTTTTTACTCACTGAGTTTTTGTGTGGAAACAATCTGGAACACCAAAACCAAGGTAAGGGTGTATTTTAAAATGTAACATGTTTTCTGTCTCACCTTATTCTGAATTTTTTTTTTTTTCATAGACCCAAAATCTAACTGTTGAAGCCAAAAATATTATTGTTCTAGTACCTGTTGCTTCTAAATAAAAGTTGAAGAAAGGCTGTTGGAAAAAAGCCACAAAACCACACAAGTCTTCATCCCCTTGGGTGGATGGAGTGGCTGCATGGGGCACCTGAGCTTTGGTCTATGTTGGTAGCGTTAAAGAGCTGAACCATTTGCTTGCCAATCAGATTTTACATCCAGTGTTGGTTGTATACACTGATGATGCCTGTTCATGATACTTAGGGGCAAAATATTACTGAGTAAAGGATTACTCAGTAATAGCAAAACAATTACTTCATTGTAACGGCATCAGACATGCACCGCTGCACGCACCAAGTGGTGTTAGGGTTAAAGCTTTGGAGGATACTCCTGAGAAAAAAAATCATCTTTACTGTTAGTGTTACATCTGCAAGTATTACTGTTAAGTTGCACTGCTTGAAACAGTTCTCCTCATCTAGGAAAGCTGTAATTCACACAGCCAAGAGCATAAATCTTTTACTTTACAAAACCCCAAGCCAGCACCAGAGACTTCTTGCTTTGAGAGGGTGGTGGTGAATTACACTGATCAAAACCCTGACCCCTTACTAATTCAATTGCTGCTTTGCCTCACATAATTGGCAAAAGCTGATCTTTTATTAACCTGTTCTTTGATTCATTCTCTTTCGGGTTTTAAGTGGGGAGGTAAGTGCTGTGGTGTGGTCCCTTCAACTTTCTCAATGGTCTTTTAGGCAAAGCCAATGAAGTGGACATGAAAAATGAGATTTTGGAGGATATGGGGAAAAGAGAAATCTTGCAGAATACTGAGCGTGAGGAATACAAAGAGGAGTCTGAGGAGCAGGAAGTACAGACATTGCATGCTGATGAAAATGCAAAGGCAGAAAAAATGGTTGAAGAACGTGATGATGCCCTGTCAACAGTGATGTTACCAGATAGTAGGTTTACAGAACAAATTCAAAGCATTACAGAACATGTCTCAGGGAGTGCTTCTTCAAATGATGGTAGTGACACAGATGATTTGCGAAAGGAGACCGAGTCCGCAGGCACAGTAGTCCAACAGCGTGTTTGTACAGAGGCTGAACACCATGACTTAAATGCAAGGACGAATCTGAACTCTGAGCTGGGCTCTCTGCAAGATCATCAGGTTTTTGAGACTCCTCAGGAAATGCCTAGTGAGTTAGATACAGAGCAGGAACTGGGAAAAGCTGCACCCAAACAGGAAGAAGGCGAGGATCTTAAAACTAGCCATGCCCTGAGTGGTCATGAAACGGATCAGGAGGCTGACATGACAGGTGAGAGCTGTGAGTTGGTTTCCAACCAGGCAGGGCTACCAGAGGTTACAGTAGCAGACTTGCTTAGTGAAGAGGTAAACGTGAAGAGTCACCCTGAGGGACTCCAGCACTCAGAAGAAAGTGCTGAAAACAAGGTTACAGATGTCTTGAAGGAAAAGCTTGTTGAAAGCAAAGGCTGTGCTGATGGAAGAACTGATAAAACAGGAGGTGACAGAGCTGAAGGAGAAAATGAGGTTGAGAGCACAGTTCAGGGTCAGATGAGGGAAGTGGAGTCTGTGGGGTTGGAGGAGACGGAGTCATGTGAAAGTGGGGTCCCAGCAGATACAAGTGAAGAGGAAGGTGGAGGAGATCAGGCACACATCCAACCTGTTTATTCAGAGGACAGCCCTTCAGCATCATCAGAGGAACAAAACATGCAAGATAAAGCTGAAGTTGAAAATGCAACAGCTGAGAAGGATGGACTTCCAGAGAAGGAAGTATTAATAGAAGAGCCAGAGAGGTGTTCAAATTCTCCAGAAATAGACGAGCAAGTTAAGGCATCTATGGAGGCTGCAGGCTGTATTGCTGAGGTAAAAGGCAGCGCGCTGCAGCAGGCAGAGCCAGTCGCAGGCATTGTGAATGAGGGGACGACTCAGGAAACCAGCATAGACCCAAGTTTCTTAAATGACAAAATGAAGGAGTCAGAATTGGAAACAGAGGATGAGTCTGGGGAAGGAAAGGAAAGTAGGGCAGAATGGGCAGAAGATTTAATGCCAAAGGCAGAAATTCAGATGGTTCAGTGTAGTGAAGACACAACAGGTGATGCAGTGGAAGAGAAAAATATTCCTTTAGATGGGGAAGCAGAGAATGTAGTTAGACAAGAGGAAGGTGGATCTAAAGAAGAGTCAGCTGTAGGTGTTAGCGTGACTACTGAAAACAAAGTTGCTAAAGAAACACTGGAAGAAAATGAGGAAGAGTTAGAGCTTGCAGACTGCCACAGCAGTGGATTCCTGGCACAGAAAGCTAAGCAGGGTGAAAATGGTAGTGAACAAGTTAAATTGGAGGGTCAAGCGGAGGAAAGACTGGAAGATGATGGTGATGCATTTGATTTTGATGAAGAATCAAAACACGTACTAGAAACTGATGAAAAGTGTGATGGAGAGAAAGCCGATAAACAGAAAGGAGAGGGTGATGAGGCAAATGCTGCTGTTGGAAAAAACGTCCAAATGGACAAAGCCAGAGAAGGAACAGACAAAACAGAAACCAAAGGCGCCTTGACTGAAGATGAGAGCTTGCAGCATAAAAAAGATGAGCCTGAAGAAACAGGGTCCTTGCAGGAGGAAGTGTCATGGAAAACCGATGAGAAGACTGATGTGGTAGAAGATGAAATAAAAGTATCAGATTCTAATAAAGTGGAAAAAATACCAGAGGAAGATGTTTCAGAACAGGATTTGGAAAGTGCTGGCAACAACAGGGATGAAAGCAAGGAGGATCTGCAGGGTGGTAGAAGGGGTAAGGGTAGATCCAGAGATGACTGTACAATATCATAAGTTGGGAATCTCAAGGCTACCCGAGTTACTTGGCATTGGATCAGTCCCAGTACAGAAACATGCACTTTGCACAATACATCAGACCTTACGAATACTCTTAAAGTTTTTTCTTCATAGGTAAATCCCATCATAATACAATATTATGTAAGCAGTAATTATGCAAGTATTAATTAATTCACGGATGTACCTAGGCACAAGAAATGGTGCCTGGGTTTGGTTTTGTTGTCTCAGGTTTAAAGTTTTATCACCAACAGAGCAAGCTTCACGAAGTGACTATTCAGACTCTCTTGCAATTGAAGTACTTCTAGTGTGCATAACTGCTACTGAGGAGTTTCTATAGGAAATTGTTTTCCTTCTAGCCTAGATGATAGATGTCTTGAATGTATTTATGTGCATTGGATCTATGTGAACTTATGCGTGTACTGATGCGTACTTACGGGCATTAGATCTACCGTAAGTACAGTAACACTTCATGAAGGAACTCAGTAGATCAGCAACACTGATCTGATGCTGCAACTTCTTCCTGAATTATTAAAGCCTAGGAACCAATATTTTGGTTTGGTTTTTTTTTTTTTTTACTAAAAAAAAGATACTCTCATTCCACTTACTGTGTATTTCTAATAGAGTCTTATTCCAAAATATAGTCAGATCACTGTGAATCTGCTTAGTCTAAACACTTTGGAAGAACAATACACAGTTAGAAAAAAGTGTGACATACAGGTCTTAGTTTCCTGAAAGGAATAAATATTTACATGTTTACTTCATCTAGGCACTTTGCACCACAATAGGCCTTTTACACCATGTCTCACATGGGTTTTTTTATTTTTTTCCGAAGAAAGTGTCAATACACACAGTAATGTGTGCTTAGGTTTGCTATCAAATACTGTCTAGGTATGAATATATAAAATATCTATTTTTCCATGAAGATTTTTGTTTAAAATTGCTTTTCCTTACTGCTTTATATATATATTTTTTTTTTGCAAACTATGATTCTGAAATAACGTTTTTATCTCTGAAAAATTCTTACCTCTCCCCTTCTGGAAAGAAGATAACTTTGCATGTCTTAATTCTTGTTGGATATCAGACCAAAGACGACTGTTGTTCTGTGTAATATCCCCTCCGTGCCTTTCTGAAAAGCTGGATTGCTTTGATTTGTTGGCATAAATGAGACACTTTGACTCCGTTGGTGTATTTCTTCTGCATCTTTGCTAGTGCTTGGGAGGCTGAGCATGATTTGCATACTTAAAAATTCATTTAAAGTTGTTTTAAGCAAGGAATGTCCCAAGAG
>VZZY01014211.1:120312-155343 GCA_013400335.1 Eurystomus gularis | reverse complement strand
CAGAGTGGTGGAGAACCAGTGGAATTTCCCATATAGCCTGGGCCGTATCCCTTTCACCCTGCACTGACTGTCAAGCCCCAAGGGCACACAGCTTGCCTACGTGCTTCCAATTACTTTAATCCTTTGGTAGTGTTAAAATGGGAAGCCTTCTAATTAAATCTGGAGCCGTGCTCATGAATTTTCCCTTAAGGGCCAGCAGGATGCACTGTCAGAGGAGCAGCATGTTGTTTCTGACTGCTGAATACAGTTCTGTCACAACTGTATCTCATCTTCTAGAGGTGTAAGGGATGGCATCATCCATCAGATGATATCTTGCAGCTCTTTAAAATACACCATTACCTCTGGAGAGGTGTGAGCCCTGGAAGTTGTTTTGTATGATTTAATTAATTCTCTGCCTCCTCCTAAGACCATGATGGCTACTGTTGGTGTCAGATGCTGCGGTAGCATTTTATTGTCCTTGATGACTTGAGCAGTAGCCACCCCATCTGTCCAGGCTGTTCTGCTTTTGGATGCCGGCCTCCAGATGATGAGCAATGGCAAGAATCTGCCTGGAGCAACTTCAGCCAAGCTGGAAGTAGCCTGATTTTTCCATGACTGTGGAGATGGGTGATGGAGGTCTACACTGGTTCCTAACTTTTTTAAAAAAAGGTGTAACAGGTGGCAGCATCAGCTGTCCTTCATGAGGGCAGTCAAAAGCTGGAAGTAGCCTGATTTTTCCATGACTGTGGAGATGGGTGATGGAGGTCTACACACTTTCCTAACTTTTAAAAAAAAAAAGGTGTAACAGGTGGCAGCATCAGCTGTCCTTCATGAGGGCAGTCAACAACTAGACAGTGGTTTTCTTGTGGTCTGTCCATCATTGGATTGTTACTTCTAAGCAGTCAGTGACTGAGAAAGGAAGCCGCCTGACTAACATTTGCTATGTAGGGAAATGAGATGGCAGGCTGCAGATTATTAAAATATCAGTGAACCCAGGCCCACAAAGAGAGAGAGCAGAAGGGGTTTTGCTGAATCATTAGAGAAAATCCTGCACAAATTGATGGCATTCAGTTACTTTCCTCATCAGGAGAACACGAATGAGTAGCTGCTGAAATTGGATTATCAGCAATTATTCACCCAATTTTTTCATTTTTAAATACTGTGTGAGTGGCTAAACCTCATGAAGGGCCTTCTTAAGAGTTACTGAATATCAGGTTTTATTAGTTACTGCCACACCTGGATATTTTGAGGTATTTATTGACTATGGTATGTATATGTGTTTTAATGCAGATGTATATTGACTAATGGGAATCAAAGTTTTGAAACAGGTAGCCTACGAATCTCATGCTTGTAAGTGATACAAGTGCATTATCTCATCATAGGGTAACACAATATCATAGAATCACCATGGTTGGAAAAGACCTTTAGGATTATAGAGTCCAACTAGTAACCTAACACTGCCAAGCCTACTACTAAACCATGTCCCTCACCTGGAGCAGCTGCTGAAGAAATCAGAGGAGGAACAGGACATTATTGCAGGGAGATTTCTGGTCAGAGCACCTGCAGTGTTTTGGAGAAATGGGTGCATTGAAAAAATAAAACCAGACAAACAGTCTGTATACAGTTGTCGTGGTTTAGGCCCGCTCAGCTGGCAACAGAGCAACCCCACAACCACTCGCTTACTCCTACCCACCTCCAATGGAGTGAGGAGGAAAACATACAAAAAAGGACTCAAGGGTTGAGATAAAAGACAGGGAGGGCTCACTCACTGATTACAGTCATGGGCAAAAGACAGGTTTGACTTGGGGAAATAAAATCAATTTAATTTAAACAAACCCACCACTAATTTACCAATTGAATCAGAATAGGGTGGTAAATACAACTGGATCTTAAACAGACCTCCCTTCCACCCCTCCCTTCTTTCTAGGCCCAGCCTAGCTACCTTCTTGCCCCCAGCAGCGCCGGGAGACAGAGAACAGGAGTTGCACTCAGTCCCAACCCGTTCCATGTTGTTTCTGCCACTCCTTCCTCCTCAGGGGGAAGACTCCTCCTAGTTCTCCCCTGCAGCATCGTGGCATCCTCCGATGGGAGGCAGTCCCACAAACTTCTCTAACTAGTGCAGGGTCCCTTCAGAGGGCTGTAGTCTTTCCAGTGCTGGACTGCTCTAGTGTGGGCCTCCCTCAGAGTTCTGGCCTTCTTCAGGATCAGTCCCCTGCTCCAGCATGAAGTCCTCCATAGGCTGCAGATATGATTCTGCCCCACCATTGATCTCTAAGCACTGCAAGGCCTACCATCACAGCACAGGCCAAAGGGGAATGGCTGCTCTATCCTCCTCCCCTTCCTCACCGACCTGGGTGTCTGCATGGTTGTCTCTCCCATGTCCCACTCCTCTCCAAAACTAAAGAGCTCCCTAAACAAAGGAACCAGCCCAGCAGGTTTTCCCCTCAGAGACAGGCCCGACTGGGAGCTGGGCAAGAGCTTCTCCAAGCTTCTTACAGGAGCTGCTCCTGTAGCCCCCTCCACAACTACCAAAACCCTGCCATGCGTAAACCCAACACAATAGTACAGAAACTAGCAGGAACAAACTAATGTGGAGGGCTGTGTGGAGACTGATGGGACACACTGTGATGGAGTGCTTTGGAAAAGGAAGAAGTTCTACCTGCTCATCAAGCTCATCCTGCTTTTCCAGACCTACAACTGACCCCATCCACAGAAGCCAGCACCAGTTTCGTCCCACCACTGCTTCTGCTGGTGAACCTGCAGTCAACACTGTGCTCTGAACTTTTATCTCACTTCAGAACTCATGCCTTGAACCAAGTCCTCTGCCACAGTTCACCTGCTACAGCAGGTCGCAGATTTGGCTCTTACTGAGGCCTTTTTCTGTACACTGATCCTGCTACCTCAGGTCATTGCTTCTGGCAGATCTGGCTGTTGAATGCAACAGCTGTCTCTCAGGAGACTGATGGTCCAGAGATATTAGTGCCAAGTTAAGGTTCAGAGACTGATCCAGCTTCCGGGTCTCTGCCTCCAGAACAGCAGCTTTGGGATCCCTGACCACAGCTGCTAAGGAGTAAGACAGCTCTTCGTGAAGGTCTGACAGCTCCTGGCTGGTCTTTGCACAGCACTCAATATAGTCATGCTTGTGTTTTCGCTCTTGTGCCAGCTGCTTCTGCAGAAGGGACACCTGAAAGAGGCAAAAGGTTGAGTTCAGACAATCCCACACTGCTAGGACCATTTGTAGCTCCATGGTTCCAGCTACCAGGGAAAACGCAGCCTCTAACTCCAGCCCTGACAAACACTTTGTCCTTGTGGAAGGGTAAGTAACAGGTTCCCAGTGTCACCCTGAACTGAGCTCTGATTATCAACAATTCTGAGTTTCTTTCTGGCATACCATTCACATGTACAACACCAAGATATTACATGTGTATTAAAGACAGAGGTTCCTACAGGATTTAGTAACCCTACTTTTTTTTTTCAAAAGGGAGATTTGGGCTACTGACATCTTAGTTCCACATGCTTCTTCCTCAGCAAAAGGTCTACTGGTTACACAAGGTACAGAAGGACTGCTCTGTATGATACAAGCTCCACTGTTAATTGAGCCAAGGGAAAATGGCAACAGTCAACAAGATGAGGGAGACTCAAGGGGAACATCCTTACAATAGTCTCTATTTTCTGGCAAGTTCCAGTTTTGTGAATTCCCTCCAATCCCTCTCCCACCCTGCCTGACCTTGAGGCAAGTCAGAGACTAGACCTAGGTGAATGAAGTTTGGCCACAGCCAATGGGTGTGCCTAACTGACACTGCCCGGTGGACTCACTTCCTGACAGCCAAACAAAACTCAGGCTGTAGCATCATGCAAAGTTGTGCCTATCAGTACAGCCACAGCAACTTTTGATGAGAGCTTTCCTACTCCTCACCTGGTTCTGCAACTCGGCTAATCGATGACTGCAGCGCACATGAGACTCCTCCTGTGAAGAAAACGCAAGGATTTCTTTTTTGGTCTTCAGTATGGCCAGGACCATGGTCTATATTCAACTTATTAGGTCTATACTGGGGTGCTGCTGCCACTGGGATTTGCCATTGCTCTTCTGTATGGCCAGACTCTTCTCCCACTACCTAAGATTCTGTCCTCACCTGTCTAGAAGCGGGCATCTTGTGTGGGTCAGATTCGGAGAGAGACAATGCACACACCTCTGGCAGTGACTGACCACTACAATATCTCTTCAGTCTCCTCCGTTCACGTTCCACCTGCATGTTGGATAGGAGAAAGGGTCACAGAAACCTGTCACCAAACAAGGAGCAAAAAGACCTCTGGAGATCATGGAATGGAGGTATCTGCTCAGAGACTGCTAATTGCACCAGAGAACACTGGGGGCAAAAGCACTCTAGGTGGACTATAGGAAGAGAATGAGCAAGAGGAAACTGTTCCTGACACAAGAGTGTCAAATGGATCTGTATATGGACACTGGAGTGAACGTGCATTTGTGAAGGCAATGGGGTGCCACAGAGAGAGAAAAATACAAAAGCGTGTGTCCACAGGGGAAGGAAACAAGCAGAGGACTCTAAAGTGCTGTCTCTGGAAATGTGTTTCAGGGGACTGTGAGGCTTTGCAGAGGCAGTGAAGTCTTGTCTTACCTGCTCAAGAGTCCTCCTGAGCTCAGCATTGAGTTGCTTCAGCTCTGTCTTCTCAAGTTCCAGCCTTGCAACTTCTTGCTGCAGACGTTCCAGCCGCTGCGACACGAGTCTCTTCTCTGAGAGGCATGATAGCTGCTCCCCTTCTGCAACAGCCTGCTGGGTACACAGAGAGGAGATTATGTGAGCTGGTGCCACATAAAGGTTAGACGGGCCAGAATCAACACGGTGGGGAGAGTGACTGGACTCAGAAACTGACGGTGCTAAGTCCCCTCTTCTCCTCTTGGCCCAGAGGCCAAAACAACATGCTCTTTTCCTAGAGGCCCTTCTCCAGACCACCTTGGAGAAATGGAGTTGTTTGTCCTGGACATGCTTCCTGCTAGTTTTGTGTCCTCCATTCTGGTTTTCAGAGAGACTGGAAACAGTCATTTCCTATTCAGCCACTTAATGGTTTTACAAAAGTCTGTAATATTTCCAAGCTCTCTCTCTCTCAGCCATTTCTTGTCCATCACAAAGACTTCCACATTTATATGTTCCTCTTAGGGAAGCTATTTAACATCTCTGGTCATCCTCTTTGACCTTCACTGTATACTCTACCTATAGTTCTACTCCCTGTTCTTGGACAACTAAGCAATATGCAAGACATAGGTGAAGCATGCATTTCTGCAGTGATAAAATACTACCGTTTTGTTCTTTGTTCTCCTTACCTGATACATCATCATTACAGGTCTGCTCTTTGAAAAAAATCACATTATCAACGAAGTCCTTTGCATTGCTCTGAACCTAGTCAAGAGCCACCTCCCCTCTCATGGGTTTCTTGATGAACTGCTCCTTGAAGCAATCTCTGACAGCATCTATAAATTTAGTCTTGGTATCAGCCCTATACCAATCTATATGGATGCAACTGCATTACCTGACTGAATGCTGTTGCATACCCGGTCTATATGGATGCAACCAAAAACTCCCATTGATTTCATGTTTCCTGTCCTTGTCACCTCTTTGCTTCCCGTCAACAGATCACAATACCTGTCATCATCCTGATCAGGCTGCTAGTAATATTTCTCAAGTAATATACGAACGTATAATGCATAAATATAGTATTTATTAGTAGCATTTTTTAATACACCTGTATACTAACATCAAGCTAAAAGTATTGACAGAGTCCCAGGCAAGTTTGCAGCACAGGCTGTTGCAGCAGTTCCACTGAGTCAGATCACCTTGAAGAAATCCACACAAATTTGTCTTCATGCTTTTTAGACTGTGGCACAAGTACACTCTATGAGTGTGCAATGAAGCCTTTAACCTGATCGGACAACGGTATAAATTCCATTCTCTTAAAAAGACACCAGAAAAGCTGTACCTCAGACATCTACATCTCTGAAAGCATGCTCTGAGCACCATCAGTGTAGCTGCTGTTCAGTCACTGTTATAAAATTCTCCTAGGTTTAGTACACTATTCTGGTGAACTGTGCCCCCTCCTTTCCATGCCAAATCCTAACTGTGACATGTTGGCTAAGCTTGCCTACAGAGGAGGGAACCAATTACCCACCCCCAACTTTTGGACTTGATTTAACAGCAAGCTCTGTAGTTCTTTCAGTAGTTCTGGGCTTGAGAGAAAACATCCTAGCAGGTGAATGGTCTCGGGCCTGTGCTATAGAGACAGGCGAGCCTGCTGGCTGCAATCATGGCTTCTTTGGCCAAGCAGGTATTCTATCTATCTATTTATCTGTCTATCTATATTGGAACATATATTTCCATATCTTTACAAGAAACATCTTCAGAATCCTTTATAGACATTTTAGTTGACTCATGATCAATCACAGTGCCTACCTGAAGATGAAACCGGTCCTTGTCCCTCTCTGAAACCATACTCTGCAGGATGGCTATTTCTTCCTTCAGAGTCCCATTGGCCATTTCACTCTTGGTAAGGGCAAGAGTCAAGGCTTGTGCCTTCTCTTTCCATTCGATTTCTCCACTTTCAGTCTGCTTCAAAATAGCAATCATATGCTCCAATTCTTCCCCCTTCACTTTTCGCTCATCTTCCAGTTGATGGGTTAGCTCCTTCTGCCTTTGCAAGAGATGGTCTCTCTCCTGAAGAACTTTCTTCTTCTCTGCTTCATCTTCCTCCCATTTTTGGAGTTTCTGGATTTGTTTCTGTAGGGTCTCCCCTCCATCTTTCCATTGCAAAGCTGAAGTTAACTGTTTCAGGAGTTCACTCTGCCTCCTAAGCTCTTGTTTTCTCCCTGTCAGAGTCTCCTCCAAATGCCTGACTCTGCCCCTCTGGTACTTGATCTCTTCATCTTTCTTTGTCAGCGTCTGCTGAACATGCTGGAGGTCTTCCCGAAGAGCTCTTATTTCCTCTTCTAACTCTTTTTGCTCACCTTGAGCCTTAGTCTCTCGTTCTCTCTCAGGCAAGGCTTCTTCCAGGAGCTTCTCTTGCTCTCTGCGGTGTCTAGCCTCTTCATTCTTCTTGGTCAGCCTAAGCTGGATATTCTGCAAGGTCTTCAGTTCCTCTTCCTGGCACTGGAGTTTTTGCACAAGAGTTTCACTGTCTTCATCTCTCTTCCTCACCACTTCCACAAGCAGTTTCGCTTGCTCCTGGCATGATGTTAGTGCTACTTTCGTGCCTTCTTCACAAAGCTGGACCATGTTCAGTTGCTCTGTCTGTCTGAAGAACTCCAAATGATTCTTCTTCGCTATTTGGCTTGTTTCGTCCTGATCCTGCTGCAGACTCTTGGCCTCCTTCCCTTTTAACTCCTCCTGCTCTCGAAGGTCCTGGACGTGCTCTTGCAAAGAAACTATCTCTTGATCTCTAGCTTCTAGAGAAGATTCTGGTTTTTGCAGTATGGCTTTACTCTGCATCACTGCCTCCTCCTTTTGCTGCTGAAGCTTAGAGATAGCCTCCCCCAGAACCTCTATCATTTTTTCTCTTTCCTCTGGAGTCCATTTTGTTGTTTGAAGATTTCTTTGCTCATCTTCATGCTTTTCCTCCTTTTCCTTGCATGACTCACATTGCTTTCTAAGGAATAAAATTCCTTGCTGTTCTTCTTTTAGCACAACTTGAAGATGCTGCAGAATTTCCTTCTGCTGCTCCAAGTCTTGTTCTTGTTTTTGGAAGGTCTCAATCACTTCCTTCTGAGATTCAATCATAAAATCATTCTCTTTCAGTACTGCCTTAGTATATCTGAAGTCTCTACTTAAGACATTCATCCTTTCTTCTGTTTTTCCCACGTGGTTTTGTGTTTGTTGCTTTTGGATGTCTACGTGTCTGTCCTTTTCTTTTAGTATTTCTAAGGTCTGCTCCAGTTGGTCACAGACAGTCCTTAACTGCATTTCCATGACTTCTTCAGTTTCCTGGATTTGCTTTTGTCGTGATTCAAGCTCTTCATCTTTTTTAGATAAAGAAAGTGTCATCTTTTCTACTTTACCATTAAGCTCTTGCAGATGCCCCTCTTGCTGTTCCTTGTACTGCTGGAAGAGTCTTAACTGATCCCTTAGAGAATCACACTCACTCTCTCTGTCCTTAAGAACTGCCCTCAGGTGTTCAAGGCTTGAGTGCACAGATTTCACCCGTTCTCTCTCCTTTTCCAGTTCTTGAATCTGCTGAGTCAGAGACATAAGCTCTACATTTTTCTCCTTCGAGTTTTCTTTCATATGATCAAGATCCACGAGATTTCTCACTTGTGGTGTAGGGTGGTGTTCTAGAATCATTATTCTCCCCCCCTGGAGTTTGATTTCCTGGTCTCTCTCCTCCAGCTCTTTGCTTATCTTGCTCACCACAGTCCTCTGCAATTCTTGCTGGTTCTCCAGCTCCCGTATCAGTTCTTGCTGGGATCTGATCTCCTGGTCTCTCTCCTCCAGCTCTTTGCCTATCTTGCTCACCATAGTGCTCTGCATTTCTCGCTGGTTCTCCAGCTCCCGTATCAGTTCTTGCTGGGATCTGATCTCCTGGTCTCTCTCCTCCAGCTCTTTGCCTATCTTGCTCACCATAGTGCTCTGCATTTCTCGCTGGTTCTCCAGCTCCCGTATCAGTTCTTGCTGGGATCTGATCTCCTGGTCTCTCTCCTCCAGCTCTTTGCCTATCTTGCTCACCATAGTGCTCTGCATTTCTCGCTGGTTCTCCAGCTCCTGTATCTGTTCTTGCTGAGATCTGATCTCCTGGTCTCTCTCTTCCAGGTCTTTGCTCATTTTGCTTACAGCAATTCTTTGTTTTTCTTGCTGCTTCTCCAACTCCTGTATGTGTTCTTGCTGGGATTCTGTCTTCTGTTTTTTCTCAGTTATGTCCTTAATAACCCGGTCAAGAGTAGTTTTATGCGTTTCTTTCTGCTCTTCCAGCATTCTCATCTGTTCCTGGTATAACTTTATTTCTCCCTCCCTCTCTGACAGGATGGCTGTCACATGAGTGAGATTCTCCTGCAAAGCTTTTCCTTCTGCTGCCTCTTTCTGGACCCTCTGCATTTTCTCCCAGAGCATTTCTACTTCCTCATTTTTAATCTTTAAGATACACAGTGTAGTTTGGAGTTCTTGTTCAAGGGAGTGATTCATATCTGTTGCTGTATTTGCTTGGGTTTCAGAGGCTGTGACTGATTCCTGAAGAAGTTTTACCTCCCATACCAGTTTTTCATTAAGTGCTTGCAGTCTGTCCCGTTCATCCTGCAAAATAGGGAGGGAAAGACTCAGTAATTCCATCTATGTATGTTTGGTTTTCATACTGGATTTGAACTCCTGCTCCAGTGGCAGTCAAGGGCTGAAGTTTGAGCTTTTAGTAGAAAATTAGAGCTATTCAGTTGGTTTCCCTTTAAATGCAAATTTTCTACTGTCACTCAAAAAAAGATTTGAGAACTGTACTGTATTTATCAAACTCTGTCCATAACTGATTTTTGGAGTCACTGTAAATGGAGAAGTGAGAAAATATTGATCATGTAAGAACAGCTGCACTGGCTCCAATGCCTAGGCTAGTATCCTGTACGTAACAGTGCCTGTAAGTGCACAGCAGGGAAGAAAGCGTAAGAG
Source organism: Eurystomus gularis (assembly GCA_013400335.1). NCBI lineage: Eukaryota > Metazoa > Chordata > Aves > Coraciiformes > Coraciidae > Eurystomus > Eurystomus gularis. The sequence continues at coordinate 145,720 of VZZY01014211.1, read as the reverse complement.
TGGGGTAGACTTACACAATACCTCCCCAACTCCAGCACTGTTCCAGCTTCTGAGAACTTTCAATCTCCTCCTGACCCTATATAGACCTGCTGTATTTAAAACACCCTTTGTCAAGGATTTCAACACATCTGCTCTGCTCTTGGACTACACCATCTCCTGTCATTTGCTTGGCACAGCTCTTGCTTTATCAGATGGCTCTTGTTCATCTCTTGGAAAAGAGAGTGAACAGCCACCGCCCCCTCTTTCCCTGCCTCTTGGGATGCTGTAGACATTTCCCGCATGACTCTTTCAGCCGTGTCTTTCCCAACTTATTTAGCCAGTCGCATCTTACTTTTTGTCCTTCTCTGAACCTCTTCTAGCTCTAGTGTGTTCTTTTAGGGAGGAGCTGCCAGAACTACAGCCAGGATTTAAAGTCCAGACTAAGCATGATTTAGGCGGTGACATGATGATGTTCTCTCTCCGAGAAAGGGAAGAGAGAACATTTCATTTATTTTTTTATTTTTTCCTGGACATCTACTTTGTAGATTTTTCCTGGCACCATCCCCTAGAACCCCACTGAGCCCTCTTGAATGGTCAGATCACAGTCTGTCATTCTCTGTTTCAAATCAGGACTAGTTTTCCCCTTGCAGGCATACATATTTATCTGGGTCAGCACTTCTGTTTCTCAAATTTCTCTATTTTTTCCCCACTGTCTGCTCTCAGATGGGCAATGTTGAACAGCTTTCCATTATTACCAAACTTTGTCTTCTCACCCCTTTTTCACGATCCAGATATTTAGAAATCTAAATATGGATTTGGGTAGAAACCATGCAATGTAAGTAAGAAGCAAGTTTGAAAATTACTTTGACTTAACCTTCAAGGGCAGAAATCTTCAGAATTGAGGAAAATACACACCATGGATCGTAACAGAGTTTTGTATGACTACAGCATCTTTTCCTGCTTATTCAGAAGAATGCAATTGGAAAACTTAAACCAAAAAAACAATCACTGGTATAAATATTACTCTTCTGCTACTGTAGTGGTATCTCCACATCATCTGTGATATCAGTCATCTTAATGATCTCTCCTTTCTGGGCTGTCTTTTCTTACCCAAGGTGATGACCCTGCTAATTCAGTTACATGGTTTGACAGGAAAGCAAAAGTCTGGGAAACAAGGAATGATGAGTGGAAGAAAGGGGAAAATGAGGGAAACTCTGGTCAGCAGTTGCATACTCTGTATCTTCTCAGATTTGGACAGAGCCTGTACAACACCACTTAAAATCCACTCTCCACTGGAAAAAGTCACACCTTAGAATTATTAACAGAGGGCCAAAAAATACACAAGAAATGGCCTTTTACAGCATCTGCCAGCCTCACCAGGACATCCCTTCTTTGCTTCTCAGCGCACTCAAGTTTCCTTTCCAAAGACGCCACTTCTTGATGTAAAGTCATAGCCTCCTCCTTTAGAGAAGCAGCCTCTTCCTGCAAGGCAGCTTGTAGAGAGTTCTTCTTGCGTTCTGCCATCTGTGTCTCTGCAGCAGTGAAGGTAGAAAGCAAAGGAAAACAAAAGTGATCTACAGAGGAAACATCATTTTCTTATCTGCCTGTGTTTTCCAGGTCCTAAGCCCACAAGGACTTTCAAAGCGAACACAAACAAAGGAAACTTCCAAGCAGAGGAAAAGAAGAATGAAAATGGCAAGGTTCAGAAGAATATGAACATGTGTTTGGTCTTCTGCTTGTTGAAAGGCCAGGGCATGGCAGCACATCACTCACAGTGTTAGAAGCAGTTAGAACTGACACTGATGAAACAAGGGCAGAGACAGTAAGTGAGAATCAGATCTAAAGGAAAATGAAGAAGAAGAAAAAGTGAAGACAGACTATGACACAGTTAATTGACCAGGAAGACTTAAGACATTAGAGAAAAGAACAGATGTCAATGTTGTGCTTGAAGATGCCCTTTGGTATTTTTCCAAAAAAATGCTAGGGGAATACTGGCAGAAAAAAAGAAGAAAGGTATTACTCAGTGATATTAGGACAACAGCAAAGCAAGAACAACGGAGCATCACACCAGTACCAAGACCTGAAGCAAGAAGGACTAAAGACAGACAGGAACTAAAACTAAACTAACAGACTAACTGACAGGAACTAAAGAGGAAAAGAACTGACTAATAGGACAAGCAGTATCCACCCAATAGCAGAATTTCAAATATATAAGTTGTTACCATATGTCACATATGTAGTAAAAACCACAGATATTACAGAAAAAGTGATGATCTGAGGCCTGGAAAACTCTCCTGTAAAGAGTCTGAAAAATGACCAGCAGTTCCATCTCTGAGAGAGAACATGGAGAAATACTGCGAGGCATCCAACTACACCAACTTAGCAGTGCCAGGTGACCTCAAAGGCACCACCTTCTGGACATTATTACTGGTAGCACAGCTAGATACACTGTCAGCCACAGGAATTTTCTCTATAAAACAGCTTTCACTGGTAGTTTCATACGTAAGTCTCATGCTTGTTGTTTTTTTCCTCTTTCCATCTCTGGGCACTGCACTTTTCCTCTGCATGGTATCAGAGATCCTTGCTGGTGAGACAGGATGGGGTCAGTGGGTTGGAAAAGAGAAGCTGTACCTTCCTGACTTTGAGCCAACTGTTTCTGCAGCTCTTGATTGTGGGCACTGAAATGATCCTTCTCAGCTTGCCTCTTGCTCAGCTCCAGCTCCAAGTCCTGTATCTTCTTCTTCATGTCATTCTGGAAGAGGTAAGAACAGCAGTATCACCTCATAGAGCCAGTCCTGGCAGGAGACAAAGAGGTACAAACACTAAGGCAGAAATAGCCAAGGCAGGAGGAGGCCGTTGGAAAGTAATGGTAGATGTGATCATGATTCTACTTTGTCCCCACGGCAGCAAGCCAACCTGGCCTAAAAGAATTTACACCCATTCTGACTTTGGCACTCTGCTTGTTAGTTCAGTCCAGCACAGGAATGGGATTTCTGGGCGCACTAGACAGGCATTACCAGATCTTCATGAGTCTGCTTGAGGTGCTGACGCAGGTCTTGTAGGGCTGCTGCCACTCTGTCCACTGTGAGCTCTGCAGGAAGGTCCCCAGCTTGAGAAACAGTTACGTCCCAGACATGACCCTGTTCTGAAGAGAGAAGTCATTCTGTTTCAAGATTTAATTGAAGCATATCTGAGAAACAAGGCCTCTTTGCATACAAAGTGCCTTGGCAGTGCCTTTGACTCACATTACAGCAAGACGTGTGTCACAGGCTAACATTATTTTGATGACTGCTCATGTCACTGCTGCCCCAAGAAAGAATGCACATGTCCTGTGACTTGACATGACTTGGGCTCTATTTCATTTTGGTGCTGGTCATTCCTCCCCATACAAACCTTGTCTCTATGCAGGGATGTCAGGCTTTCAAGACTTCTCAAGTCTTGAGACAGACTAAACTGAAAGGATGAGTCTACCATATCAAGATTACAAAGAACCACTTCTCCCTTCATATGTTCTCCTATATGCACTCTACAGACCTGTTAACCCAGCCTCCCACACTTGCCTGAACTCCAAGTGACTAAGTCTCTGCTGTCACAGATCATGCGGTGCAGAACCAAGAGCAGTTTGTCCAGCAGGGATCGGGCTTCACAGTGGGCACTGTTAGCCTGCTGACACTCTGTGGCCAGTGCCTTTGCTCTATTCTCTGTGCTACAAAGCCTCAAACGCAGTTCAGACATCTCAGCCTCCAGCATGCACAAAGAGTCCCTCAAACGCCGTTCGCCTGCTTGGGACTCCTTCAGATTCTGCAGCAGCTGCTCCTCTCGAGTTGCCAGGCCAGCCTCCTTCTCCAGCACTGCTTCCTGCAGTGACTGTATCTATAATGGAGAAGAGATGCACAGAACCTCAGGGACAGTGCTGCTACTGAGGCAGCCAAGCAGGAAGTAGAGGAAGGAATGAAGGAGAAGTTACTTCAAGCAAAAATCACACTGGAAACAGAAGGCACACAGCCAAGGATTCAGACTGAGCAAGACAAGCTAGAAACAGGTGGTGGGGGGTGCTGCCAGGGATGCTTGGGAGTAGAAGAGGAGACAATCAGCATCCTTTATGGTGCATCTCCAAAATGCCAGGTGAACTAGCTAAGATGGAAGTGCCTTCCATAGACTATGATAACCACTTCTGTTTCACCAGATTGCTCAGTGCCCAGCAGCAGTAGAAACACCATCTAGGGACTATTTGTAACAGAGATACTGAGAAGCTCCAAAGGAGTCTTCTGTTTCTCCTCAGCGATTCAACATCGTGAACCATAAGAGAATAGGGGAAAACACAGGCACAACATAGCAGATAGAGCCTTGACCTCAATGTGCAAAGTCTCTGGGCAGAATATAGGAGCATACGTTGTTGAGAAGGGAAAAAAGTTGGGGCCTACAAGCTGAAGGTGGTAATCTATGTCCCTGGAGAAGAGGGCGCTACTGCATAGGTTACCTGGTTGTTGAGCTCTTTTATTTCTCTCCTGTGGTCTGAATGGAGCTGCTGGGCTTCATCAATAGCGGAAAGAAGTTGAGACACCTTGTTGTGCTGAGCAAGGTTGTTTTCTTCCAGGGTTCTGAGGCTCAGTTCCTTCTCTTCCAGAGACAGAGTCAGCCTGAAAGAGAGAGCATGCAACTCATTACTACATGGTATAACGTTTAATAAACTCTGAGAACTTCCACCACCAAGGGGAAAATTGCTTTGTCTGCTGAGGTTTGTCTAAACACCTAAGCTGCTTCTTCAGTCCCAAGCCACATTGGCAGTCACACCCAACCATGTGCCCACTATGCTTTTCTTCACAGAAAAGGTGAATTACTGGCTAAATACTCTTTTTCAAGATGGGAATGTGAACATAAACATAACATAGTCTTGAAATGAAAACATTAGGGAAGAGGAAGATTTTTTATTTGACTAACTAGACTCCAAGAGAGAGGTTTTGTCAATAACAACGAGATATTTTCTCCCCCTAGCTTGTATGTCCTGGTAGGAACAGCAGCAACTACAGCAAGATGATATTTGAGGAGCATCCTAGTTTCAGCTGGGATAGAGTTAAGTTTCTTCTTAGTAGCTGGTACGGTGCTGTGTTGGATTTAGTGTGAGAATAATGTTGGTATTACATTGATGTTTTAGTATAAACACCATTTAGCAACAACTAAGTCAAGGATTTTTCAGCTTCTCATTCCCTGCCAGTGAGAAGGCTGGCAGGCCACGAGAAGCCAAGAGGGGACACAGCCAGGGCAGCTGACCCAAACCAGCCAAAGGGATATTCCATACCACAGGATGTCACACCCAGTATATAAAATGGGGGGAGCTGGGAGGGGTGGATCACTGCTGGGGGACTGTCTAGGCACCAGTCAGCAGGTGGTGAGCACTGCATTGTGCATCACTTGTCTTTTCTGGGGTTTTATTTCTCTCTCTTTTTGCTATAGCCATTTTCATTATTATTAATATTTTATTTTCATTATTAAACTGGTCTTATCTCAATTCAGAAGTTTTACTTTATTTTCAGATTCTCCTCCCCATCCCACTGCAGGGGGAGGAGTGAGCAAGCACCTGCACAGTGCTTAGTTGCTGGCTGAGGTTAAACCACGACAGGGAGTTTCATAAGACCTGCCAGCACCCACACTACTTTCAGCTGAAGAAACGAAGGCTGATACTGGAAGTGGCAGTGGAGGCTTGGAGGAAATACTCAGATCATTATATAGGGGAAGCAACAGTGCACTGCCTCTTATTTCTCTTCTTCAATGAAGATACACATTGAAGACTGACAGGACTACCAGGTGGAGTAGTCTACCTACCCCTTCTCTTCTTTCTTGCATTCATTGGACAGTCAGTAACATTCGTAACTGCTGAGGCTGGCAGGGACCCTGCTCAAGGTCCTCCGGACACAGGTTGGGATTTTTTTGAGGAATGAGGAAACAGATAGCAACATTCTTGTTTCTTGGATGCCTCTCAGGGGAATGTGGCTTAGTCCAAAGTCATGGTTTTAAGATGGCTTCTATCAACCAAACGTATCAGGATGGAAGATTGATACAGACCCCAAATGTTTAAAGTTTACTGAATCCAAGGTGGAGCTGATGGATCTACCTAGCTCATTATACTGCAGCTTGTCCTATCTCCTTCAGTATGTGCAGGTTTGAAACCCCTGATTAGCAGCATTAACGTGCTGACCTAACAAAAGAACACCTCCTTTTAAGGAAAGGACTACTCCAAAACCCACTGTCTTCACAAAAACTGTAACTGAAGGCTTGAAAGAAAAGAAAATGAAACAAAACATCAAGATGAAACCTATCTATACAGATAGTTCAGAACTCTGCTTTTTAGGAAATTCTGCCAGAGTATCTGTAGGTGCAACAACGTAAAAGAAGGAATCCATGAAACAGAATGGAGAGTCTCACAGGCTTTCATTTACCTGGCTTTTTCACTCTCTAGGACCTTCAATGAAGCCTGAATTTCCGTGTTGTGACGCTCCACTTCTTCCCATCGACTCCTGTCCCCCTCCAAGGACTGCAGGCGCGCTTGCAGCTCCTTGTTCTGATGTTCTGCTTCCTCCCATTGACTCCTCTTCTCCTCCAAGATCTTCTGAAGGTGCACAATCTCCAGCCTTGACAGTTCCTGTGCCTCACTCAGATCTTGCTGAGCTTTGCAGCTGATCATTTTCTGGGACTCTTCAGAGGCTGCTAGCTGATATGTCAACTCTTCCACCTCAAGTAAAGCAAAACAAGGCAGTCAAGGACTACAGCTTGTCACTGTCAGCCATATCATATACTGTGAGCAAAGGGAAAGAACAACTTTAAACTTCACCCTGTCAGGAGAGTACAAAATTCACAATGGATACAGTTCAACTTGTTTAAAAATCTAAGTGGGTCACCAGGTTCATCGAAAATACACCTTAAAAAAAAAAAAAAAAGACCAGCAGAAATCCATTCTGATGATTACTGGCAAGCAGGCAAAAGGAGTAGCCCATGGGTGTAGGGTAGCAGTGAAATTCAGCTGGCTGGTAAGTCTCCTTCAGACCAGTTGAGATGGAAACCACAGTATGATGTCAATCTGAGTGATTACCCCGTCAGCCTGCTGCTCTGCAATGGAAAGGCAAGAAGCAAAGAGACCACCGGTTTGATAACAGGAGTAGCTATTGTTGTTTCAGTCACCTGTGTTTGTAGAGTATCTCTCTGCTGAAGAAGGATATTAATTTCCTCTTTGGCAGTTTTGATTTCTTCCTTGTGTCTATTCTCCACTGCCTTGATCTTATTCCGAGTTTCCTGCAGCTCTGCTTGCAGCTTTTCTGTGACATTCTGTAAACAGAAATAGAGAGCAAGCTACTGGGACCTGCTTTCAGGTCCAGCTTTTTTCTTTCTGTCTCAAAATCATATTCATTCAGCCACTTCTTTCTGCTTTTCTACCCAGTTCTGCTTCCGTTGTAACCCTTTCTTCCTGTTGCTGATCTCTGGAGCTCAACAGGTTCTGTGCTTTCAGTGCCTGCAGTAGTCCTTGCCTCCTCCGTCCCAGGACTTACCACCTATTTCCTTGTTACTGCCCTTCACACTGTTATCTGGCTTTCTCAGCCTCTCTCAGCTTACATCCAATTGCCAACTGCCTGTTCTTTCAACTTACCCTACTAGTCAGACTTACCTGCCCGTTCTCTTGCTGCTCTTTCACTTCACGCCTGAGCTGCTCTAGCTGTTGGGAGGCTTCTCTTAGTTCTCCCTGAGTCTGGAGTAGTGTCTCTAATAAAGCATTCTTCTCACTCTCCTTTTCTAGCAGGACCTGCAGAGAAATAAAGAGATGATGGGTTTAAACTTCCCATACAAAATCTGTGTGGCAAGACTCAAAGACTGATGGGCTCACACGTTCTCAAAGCACTATGCAGCTAGTCTCAAAGGTTGTTATCTACCCACTTGGATACATAGCTTCCTAAGTGAGACTGGCAGCATAAACATGGTTCATCCATGGTCCATTCACAGTGACTGAATCTTCAGCAAACTCCTAGTCATCTAACAGGAAAATGTGTGGCGTTTCTCAAGTGTCTGGCCTTGCTGGTGAGGGCATCCCTCATCTCCTGCTGTGTCCTGTTTGTCTTTCAATAGTGAGTTTTGCACCTAGTTAGCAGTAGAGAAAATGCAAGGCTGACAGAGGGCTGAAGCTAGCAGCTCCTTCAGAAAACTCATGTATTCTAAGTGGGGTTTGGTGAAAATTACTTCAGTTTTAAGGTACTCAGTAGACTTGGTAAAGTACTGACATCACAGGGACACACTGTCAGCTCTGAGCACTGCCCTGGCATTTCAATACCCACAGACACCACTGGGTGTACTGCTGTCCCTAGGCAGTCTGCATAAAGAGGACTTCAGGTGGGACACAAGGAGGACTCTCAGTGTACGACAGGGTTGCTTTGGCACAGGAGATTCGGACACAAACTAGCTTACCAGCAAGTGACTTGAAACACAACCCAGAAGACACCTTTGTTTTACTGCTCAGAAATATTTCAGAGCAGTCTTTAAAAAGATTTTTCTTTTGTCAACAATCCTGCTGTGCCCCTTCCCATCTCCCTCCCCCCTAAAAAAAAACCCATTCTCCTGGGGATTCAATCCTACAAACTCAATTTGGTCTTTAATGGAGTTAAGGCAATAAACAGACCAGTAAATATCACAAGAGGAAGACCATTAAGAGAACTGCAAAGATGCTCTAAACTAAGTCTTTAAAAAACCTAAAATACAATAGCAGCACAAAAATCTAAAATGAAAGGTGGTATTTTCTGCCTGGCTTATGAGAGGTCTCATTCCTAGTCCCAAAGATAGTTCTGCTTGCCTTTCACCTCAGCAAATCCAATGTAGAAAACATACAGGGCTCCACACAGCTCAATAATCCAGCCATCTCCCACAGCTCTAGCCTTGTACAAAAACCACACAAATTCTCCTTTCAGTCTTTACCTCTTGCTTGGCATCTTCGATTCTAGTTCGCGCCTCTTCCTGTTGAGCTTGCATAGTAACAACTTCCTGCTTCATATAAAACAGCTTCTCCTCATACTCCCCTTCTATCCCTGCCCTCTCTTTTTCCCATTGCTCCAGCATCTTCTGCAGCTCTGAACGGTGCCCTTCCCGCTCGCTTGCCTGTTGAGGGGAGGAAGACTTCAAGATGGAGTACCAGCCAAGCTTCTCAAAAAAAAAAAAGCGAAGTTCCTACCTGAACAATGCACAGTAGTGGCTTTGTGCCCTCCATAAATCGTGTCCTATTAAGGAACTTAAAAGGAAGATCAGCAGGGGGAAGAAAAGGAGATGCTACCTTCCCAGCTCTGATGGCTGCCTGTTTCATAGCACCATTCTCAGGATTTCTCTCTATTCTCAGACTCTCCATTTTCCAAGCTTACCTCCTTTTTCAACAATGAAAAGGTGCAGATGGACTGCAAGGTGAGAAAGAGGCCAGTACCCTGATGTCCTAGTCACAAGAGGGCCACAAACTTAAGTACCATGAACAAGGGACCTGTTCCATATGATTATAGCTCAAAGATAATACCTCTGTTAACCGTTAGAGGACAGAAGAAAGGAACAAAGGTACCATGACTGCAGTTGGCAGGAATGTTAGGAGTTTACTTCATCATAGGCACGAGTCTGGTAAGATCCCAGCCTTTTACTGCCATGCTTTGGGTGGAGACCACCCAACCTTCTGTTGAATTCGTCTAATGCCTGCACTAAATCTGTGGCTGCCTTTACTGTCCCAGCATAGTTCTGCTGGTCTTCATGTGCCTTTAAGTACAGGCCATTGGCTCTACTGCCTGGCCTAGCAACGTGTGGGTGGCCTACGACAGATGATTTTTGTCATTTCACACACTCAGGCTACTCTTCTAAAGCCGGCCCACACAACATGCTTGAAGAACTCAGAAGCATATTGTTTCCTACCAGGTCTTGCAGGAGCTTGCTTCTTTCTATTTCATGATCAGTTTCCCGAAGTCTGAGGGTATTGTCATACTGCTGTTCTGTCTGCAAGAGCTGTTGTGCCATGTTTTCCCGTTCCTGCTTCATAACAGATCTCTCTGCTTCCAGCTCACATTGAAGGCACTTCACTTCCCCTGCAAACAAGACACATAGCAAGATTCAGTTTATACAAGCAATAGTTCTGACTTTACTGACCTTAAGCCATTTGAATTTCAGTGTAGGAGGGATCTGCTTCCACCTCCTTCGCTCCTCAGAAGAACTGTGGATAGAGAGCTATTTTTATACCATCTTCCCAAAGTAGGGGGATCATCAGAAACAATGGACGTGAGACTCTCACCTTGTATCACCTCCTTGGCCTGCGTAACTGTGTGAAGTTGGATTTCAAGCTGACTCCTGGCAATCTCTAGCTGAGATACATGCTGCTGAGCCTCAAACAGGCTGGATTCTAGGGTCTCCTTCACTGACCTGCAAGTTGCAAATACAGACTGAAATTAGTTTCTTGATCCTGACACCCACAGAGAATGATTCCAGTAAGTGGTTCAAGATCCCTACCCCTGAATACAGAAAATGGGTTGCATGGCAACTTGTATAAAGCATATTTCTGCCATTTAAAACAGCAATGCATGTCCCTGTGAGGGAATGCCCAGGCTTTACTTGTGACCTAGTATAACACAGAAGGCCCAGTCAAATCTGAATCTTAAATAGCTGTGCCCACAAAGTCTGTGTCAGCAAGCAAAAGCCCAGCCTCTACTCACAGTCCTTAGCTCATCTGCACTTCCAAGCAGCTCTGCAGGGCAACAGAATAAGAGTACTTCCCTGGCTGACTTGTGGCTTTTTGAGGCTGTTCATTGTGTGGGTATAGGTAGGTCATCTTCCAGACTCTCTATAACTTAAAAGGTACTAAAGAAATACATCAGAAAATATAGTAAAATCTCTTGCTTGTAGCAGCATTTGTAGGAACTCTGAGCTACATTTTATCGAACAAGAACTACCTGAAAAGAGAGACAGGCAGCATTCCGTTTAAACTGCTGGAAGCTCAAAAGAAAAACTTGCTACTTTTCCTGAAGTGTTGCTAAGGAAGCCCAAATGACTTGTCACTCCATGAAGGGAAAGTTGTAGTACTGCAGATGCAAACTGTTACACCCATAGACTTCAACCAGCTGCTGCATATGACACACTGGATTCTGGAAACAGGAGCTGCCCTTACCTCCCTGATCTAACACAGCATCCTGTGTGCCAGGTTCCCTCAATACACAGCACTGCCTCTCTAGTACAGATGCAATCAGGATAACATAGAATCAAGGAATGCACTGGGTTGGAAGGGACCTTCCAAGGTCATCTAGTCCAACCCCCCTACAATAAGCACTTTTAATAAGACCTTTAACTAGGTCAGGTTGCTCAGAGCTCCATCAGAGCCTTGAACATCTCCAGGGATGGAGGTTCCAGTACCTCTCTGGGCAAACTGTTCCAGTGTTCCATCAGCCTCATAGTAAAGAGCTTCCCAATATCTAATCTAAATCTACCTTTCTCTAATTTAAAACCATTGCCCCTCATCCTATTGCTACATGCCCCTCCCCAGCTTTCTTGTAGGCCCCCTTCAGATACTGGAAGGCCACTATAAGGTCTCCTCAGGAACCTTCTCTTCTTCACATCCCTCAGGGTAAAGGGGCACCTGAGTGGTACGAAAATAAAACCCACAATAGCAGGATTTCACTAGTTTGATGGACAATGGAGGGTGTATCTTCCAGGAGAACAAGTATGTATTTCTAATTATGCCAATCTCTGGCAGTCCAAAGTAAATATACTCCATTTTAAGAATAAATCGAAGTCAGTCTCTAAAACAGAATTGAAAACATAGAAGTCGAAAACTGTGACAACAAGAAGCTACTGAGAACAGTATCTGGCAAGAATAGCTGTTGATGTTTTGTTGTCTTTTGCCAAAAGTTCTTCACAAGTATTTTATATCTTCTTTTAATAAATTATTTATCCTTTTTAAAAGAAAATAAAAGGAGATGAACACTTAGTATAATAATAGCCCAATAATTGACCAACACAGTTCAGCTGGATCAAATAAGAGAAGCTGGAGCTCAGAAGCAGCAGCTTTCAAGAAACAGACTGAGTAAAAATGGTGTTTATCAGCCTTGCTAACAACATATTCTGGAGTGGTAAAACATACAAGTCAAGCAGCATGAAAAATAATCTCTAAAATACCATTTGTGCAGCTCTGCAAGTTCAGGAGTCTTCTAAAAACACCTAAGAGGAGGACAAACTTCTCAATACTTTTTTTTTTTTTTTTTGAAAAGCAGATCTTCACAGATTCACAGAATGGTAGGGGTTGGAAGGGACCTCTGAAGATCATCTCGTCCAACCCACCTGCCAAAGCAGGGTCACCCAGAGCAGGCTGCCCAGGATCGCAGGTTTTGAATCTCTCCAGAGAAGGAGACTCCACAACCTCTCTGAGCAGCCTGGTTCAGTGCTCTGTCATCCTAAGTTTTTCCTTATCACATTTAATCTTAGAAACCTGATACAGCAGAAGCACAAAATCTCTTTCCTTCCTTGTATAACTTCTCCATGATGTCTGTCTCTAAGCAACACGTTATGGAGTACAGGACCCAGATATCAAAGATGTGCAAGAATCCCCAAAGACTGTGGAGAATTCAAAAGAGTTTTTCCTGTTGTTGGTGTAACCAACTCCAGGTCCTGTACCACATGTAACATGAGTTAGCTAAGAAACAGAAGGTCCTCAAGATTTTCAGCATAAGTTTCTAGCTTCAACCAAAATGGCAGTGTCCTACTCACATCATCCTTATGTAATAGCCTTGAATTCTGAAGATCCCATGTCAAACTACTTGATAAGGAAAGATCTATGTTCAAACGCACAGAACAAGAAATCAAAACCAGAAATAAACTTCAGGTTTCAGTAAACATCTGCATGGTTAAATTATCACTCAATGCAGAGCCAAGTTGACTTGCTTTGGACTTCACACAACAACATACAAGGGGATATAAACATGAGCCCGAGGCTCAGGAGAGCTTTGCTAGCTGTCAGAAAAAAAACATTCAAATCATGCAATACTGTTTTGTTTGCTTTTCTTGAGATTCTTCCATTTTCTCTCTATGGAACGTGAAAACAGCTGAAAAGCACACAGGATGCAATTCATCCTCATATAGTGCTTACCACCTTTATAATTACAGACATTATTTAATGTCCTGCCTGGAGTCTCCTCCCTGCCTTTACCTGGCCTCTGCCAGCTGCTCTGCAAGGCCTTGTCTGTCCCGCTCCATGGCTCCCAGTCGCACCTCTAGGGCAGCCTTCTCATGCACCAGGAATTCCTTCTCTTTGGACACCTTGGCCAGTGCATGCCCTTGGCGAGAGGATTCCTGGCGCAACTGCTCCAGATCATTGCTAGCTGACTCTTGCTGGCAGTAAACCTGAAAGCCAAACAAAATACAGTTGGAGTCCTTTCTCTGGAGTTCTGTGCAGAGCCAGTAAGTGCAACTTCTGAAGCAGCTAGAAGTGACAGAGCTCCTGTACTTTGACCCTAAAGTTTAAGAGCATCTGCTGTATACTGCACTAATACCATGGGCTGCCTAGAGGCACTAGGACTGCTAACTTGAAAGTGATGAGTAAGGTCCTGCTGGGTTGCCCGGGACAAGACAGCTCCTTCACAACAAACTACATGTTTTCATGAAAAATTACTGCATCTCCTAGAACTGCCACCCTGCAAAATATCTCCATCTGAATCTATCCCAGTGCTGGAAATTTTCAGGAAATGGTGAGCAACAAGAACTCCGCTTGCTAAAGAACAACAAAAAGCATAAATAGACACACGCAGCCCTGTTCTTTGCTTCAGAAAAATTTCAGAGTTAAACAGTTTGTTTCTTCTGCCACACGTGAGAGTAGTAGGCCCCACTCTGATTCATGGACAACACAATCACTTATTTGCAGCTTATCAAAAGCCAAAAAAAAAAGCCAACACAGACAGGTAGATTAAAAGAATCTGTGGAAGCAGAAGACAACTCAGAGAATTGCATAACAGATCTGAAAGCCATCAACACATTTCCAAAAAGAAGCAAACTAAGCCTTCTGAACTCCAGCACTACCAAATGTCTCCTTGACAAAATCAATGTAGAATCCAACACATGCAGCTTCACTGAGCCAAGCAGCCAAAAGCTCCCCCAGAAAGCACCAGGTTTTGGTCTCACCTGATTGAGTTTCTCTTGGGTTTCTGCCTTCTTCTCTGCCATTACCGTAAGCTTTACCTGCAGCCCTTCCTGCTGCTCCTCTGCTTTCTTCAGCAGCTGCTCCAGGTTGGCTTTCTCTGCACAGAGGTCCTTATTTGTTCTTTCACACAAGTTCAGCTTCTCCAGATCAGAGATCCTTGTTCTCTCCATCTCATCCACTTTACCTAACAGAACGTCATTCTCTTGCTCCAGCTACAATCACAGAAGCAAAAAAAAGAAATAAAATACAGTAAGACTTACTCTGTAGGGGGTTTGGCTTGGACAGAAAAAGAAACGACATTGTCATATTCAGACAGTCATACTGTCTGAAGGCAAGAAGTCTGAGAAGCAGCAGCAGCTAGAGACAAACACCTGGCAAGATCTTTGGCAGCTCTGCTCACCTGCAACACAAGTTTGTTCAGCTGGACTTTATCCAGTGCAAGAGCTTCATTGATAGTGCTCATCTTCACCGTTGCAACATGTAGATCAGCTACTTCAGCACTCAGCTTATTCTGAGCCCCTGTCAACTCTGCTACTGACTGCTCTGCCTGAAGAGTCGAAAGAACAGTGTGATAACAAAGACAGGAAAAGCCTTGACTTCAAGCAGCATCTCCAGATCCCCTTTTGTGTCTCTGACATAGTCCCATGCTTATTTGGGACACTGAACTGGGAGTAACTACCCCAAAGAGCCCGTGCCATCTGATTCCCATTTTCTAAGAAGGAGAACAACATTTTCCCTCTCTTCTAACTGCCAGAAACAGCATCTATGGTGGTCTTGCTATCACAACTACCTCTCCCACAAGCGCTACCTAGGAATAACACAATCATACCTTCTCCAGTGCCATTGTAAGCTCATGTTTCTCTTGCTTCAGCAGATCCCTCTGAAGGTATGATTTCTCCAGTGTCTCTCGTACAACTACTAACTCACTCTGCAGCAATGAATGCTTTCCTTCAAGTGCAGCTAAGTCCTTCAGTCTATGAGAAGGGGAAAGACAAATAAGTTTCTAATGTAAAAACATTCTAATTTCTAAAATCACGAATACATACTATGGCCCAGATATTGAAGTCTGAATGATTTTCAACAGCTTTATATTTATACCTAAAGAATGCTGGAATTTCCTAGCTAGAATTGCATCACTCTGTTATTGCTGCAAGTGAAACATCATTGAGAAAGTAACACAAGTTTCCAGAAATCACAGAATGTTTCCAAGAAGTTCAGGTGCTCTCAACAGCTTCCTGCCTCTTAGTTCTCTCTTGCCTTTTTGATACACTGGATACAAGACTTTACAAAGTTCTTCTTTGGGTAAGACAGACTTTTTAAGCCCATATTAGTATTGCCACAAATACTCTGGCCTTCACCAGTGAAACAATGAAAGGGCCTGCAATGTAGCTGGGGAGGAGATGTGTATGAATTTCCAATCCAATAATCATAGGATCACATGAGATTCAGGCTAACAGGGACCCCACAAGGCCTCTAGCCCAGTCTTCAGCTCAAAGCAGCTGGGGTCAGCTATGGGATCAATCCAGGTTGCTCACAACTCTATCCAGTTGGGTGTTCCAATTTCTAAGGATGGAATCTGCACAACCTCTCTGGGCAACCTGTTCTGCTGCATAGTTCAATTTTTTGTTCTCCTTAAATACACTGTGAACCTCTTTTGTTTCAGCTTATTGCCTGTCATCAGCTACTCTGGTCAGGTTCGGAATGATTTCTTTAAAGGGTCATAAAGAAAGTACAAGGAGGCAGCTACGCTGTATGTCAGTAGGCAGACAGATCTGCCCACATTCTCCTTTCATCTTTCTATTCTACAAATGATGAGCATGAAAAATTCATTCTTTTACAGTGGACCTCCTGAAGTCCAGCAGTGCCCACCCCTGCCCACAGAAAGCTTTAATGCTCACAAGAGCTCTTGGTCATGACGTGCTCTCTCCATTGTCTTTTGCTGCTCCACCTTTTCCCCCTGGGCTGAATCTTCCTTCAGCTGCAGTTCAGTGTTACTTTGACGCAGACGTGAGGCTTCTTGCTCCATTACTTCAAGCTGTTGCTGTAGCTCTTCCCTGGTTTTCTCGGCAGCTGCACAGTCACTGCAGAGACACGGCTCAGTTACAAGAATAAAGAGGCCTGAAAAGTCACAGATCCCATTTTCATCATTCCAGGATGGAGATGCGAGGAGCACGGTAAGGAAGAACTTGCTCATCCCCTCACAAGGTAACTGAAAAGGCAAAGAGAAAGGCAGGCAGCTTTTGCCTTCATTTAGTGAGAAGCAGTGGTTAGGAAAGGGCACCTAAAGAACAGAATTCAATGAAACTATGTCAAGAGGGAGGCATCTTGTATTCCAACATTGCTCTGAATATCCAAGACAGCCTTAGGATTCACAGTAGAGCACGAAAAGCAGTGACAGGAGGATGCTCAAGCACCAAACAGAGGCATACATGTGATAAGGCAGGCGAGTTCTTTGCCCATAACACCTCTGAACTCCCACAGCTGGAAGCAGATTGCCTCTAGGATGCAGGAGAAGGGGGAAACACTCACCTTCTGAGCGCTTCTACCAGAGACTGGAGGTGTTGTCGGTGACTGCTGGATGTCTTGCATTCCTCCTCCAGTTGCTCAAGCCTTTGCTGCAGCTTCCTGCACTTCTCCTCCTGCTGTCTGTGCTGGCACAGCAGGGAATTGATAAAGTCTTGCCTGGCAGAAAGCTCTTCTTTTAGAGCCTGCAAGGAATGAGCAGGGAAAAAGCACAAACAAGCAATAAGGAGAGCAGGGAAGATGGCTCCAGATAGCTGGGAGAAAAGCAAGCAGTAAGAGAGGTCACCTGAAAGCAAACAATATGATGATAGGGTGGAGATCAAGGAGAGAAAAGCAGTAGAACAGAGCTGGCGAGACTGGCAAGGCAATATGGTACCAAGTGTGGAAAGGCTAGAAAGAAACTGGCTACACAAATGGAAAGGTTTCAAGCTAAGTGAGACATCAGCAGCTGAGCCTGTGGCCAGCGGTGAAGACAAACAGAAATTCTCACCTGTGTTGCTCCTTGCCTCCTTGCCAGTGCTTCCTGAACCAATACAAAGGCATGCTCTGCATCAACTGAGCTCAGACCAGAGAGCATGTTGCTAGACTTTGCATGCTGGGAACTGTCAGTGCAGATACTGCTGATCGTGCTGTCACTGTCCTCTAATACCACCTGAAAGCCCACATCAAGCTGTTACTCTTTGCTCATTCTACACAGTTTTCTTTATTTGTTTCTCCTTTCCCCCCCCACTTCACCCTAGAGTCATCAAAAACTCAAATCTCTCATTTCTTCAGTCAACAAAGAAGTTTTGCCCCCGTGGCCACAAGTGCTCCAGGGATTTCTGCAATACAGCTACTATAAACAAGAAGAAACAAGTGAGAAGTGGCTGGAGGTTGCCTGAATGCCCAGTTCTTTGAAGCTCTCAGGAGTAATTTTGGCCTCCTCAGCTTCTTAGAGTCACATATATGAGCACTAGCTCAATGCTGGAAATAGCAGTGATTGGAAACATTAACGCTGCCCAGGGAAGAAGGAATCAGATGAATACTTGTCAAAGTTTAGGGTCAGTCCACCAGACCTACAACAGACGCTCTCTGTTAACCCCTCTTTCCCCTCCCAAACAGAGGAAGAGAAAGGGTATAAGGGAGAGAGACTGCAGAGAGAGATGGCCACCCTCCCCTCCCAAATGGGAGAAGGCGGCAATGAGAGAGACTTTTGGATTAGAAAACTAAAACAGCTTTAAGATAATGATAATAAAATGGAATATATACAAATATATACAAAACCGGTATCAAACCCAACCTCCCCTGATGTCAGTTACGTCACCGTCACCACTGATGCAGGCACTGGGGAAGTCCCAGACTGGGCTCAGCAGCAAACGGGAACTGGGTTCAGGAGCTGGGTTCAGGAACACACAAATCGGGATCAAAGGCAGGGCCAAGAAAGAAGGACAAAGGGAAGGGAAGGGTCCCAAAGGCAAGAAGGCCCGCAGGAAGCAAGAGGGCCAAGACCCTTATGATCACTCCACTTTATACTGAAAGTGGCGTATATGGGCTGGAATCCCTCGTTGGTCAGTGTAGGGTCACCTGTCCCGGCCGCTCCTCCCCACAAGTGCGGCCTTTCACTTTCTGCACCCCCCCCGTGGTACACAGGAGTTAGTGGTGACCTTGGTCTGCACACCAATCCTTGGTAGTAACTCCAAACATCAAGTGTTATCACTGCTAGAAGCAGACACTGTCTGCGAAAACGTGCTGTGAGCTTCACAAAGTGCAGTTAGTTAGCAGAGACTCAGGTGAAAAGTAAAATCACTCAACAAAACCGGTTTGGCTCTAACTCAAACCAGGACAATACTGGAAAACAACAATGAAAAAGCTAATGTTTTTAATTACTCTGAGCAGTAGCACAAGAGGATAAAAATGCCTACATAAGGGGAAAGAACTGACTTTGTGAGAGGCTGTGTAAAAGATCTGATGATTAAACCCCTCCTCCAGAGTTCAGTTTAGGACTAAGTTAAAGTTACCCCGAAACAGTTGTGATTCTGGAGAGATAATAATGGTCAGTGAATATAGAGTAAAGGACCAGAGTTCACAAGTGCATTGATTGAGTCAATGAGCTTTTATAAAAATCTAAAGAACAACTATCATTGCTCAAGGAGGGTGGGGGAAGCCTCCAAGCAACACTGGAATACAGATGTCAACCAGCCAACCCAGAAAGCACAGCCCGAGAGAGACCTTAGCAAGATGGTGAAGGCAAAGGAACTGAAACTTCTAGTGACTCAGCTGAGGTGTCACAGGACAGCCAACCTGGAGGTTGTAACAGGTTTTATAGCAGAAAAGTGGTATAAAAATTGAATGGCCAGTAACAGTTAACACAGACAGTATACAACATACATATCTGTTCCCTGGGCTAGTCTGTTGCCCTCCTCAAGTACTTTTAAATCAAATTTACAGGCATGTGGTCCCAACTCGGTACTCACCTCAGTTATATCTTTTATCAACTTTTGAAGGAAAAGAATTTCTTCTTTAGCACTTCTAGTCAATGAAGCTTCATATTCTTTCTCTAACTGACTTGCTTCCTGAGAACAGAACAAGGAAAGGGTGGGCAGGGAAGAGCTGCTTCCCTCTGCGGCATTCCCCTCCCCAGTAGCTTTCTCATGCTGATAAGCCTCAGCCCTAGTGATTCCATGATATTCTTTCCCATATCTATTTAATTTCTTCTTT
Organism: Eurystomus gularis; assembly: GCA_013400335.1. Lineage (NCBI taxonomy): Eukaryota > Metazoa > Chordata > Aves > Coraciiformes > Coraciidae > Eurystomus > Eurystomus gularis. Next base: position 126,342 of record VZZY01014211.1, on the reverse strand, counting down.
CCTAAAACTAAGAGAAAGATCAATAGCTAGTTTTTATAGATTGCTTTGAAGCTGTCAATGCCAAGAAACTTTGATCCCTAGAGACGTAAAGTCATAGGCAGAATAGCACTGGTGCAACTCCCCTGAGGAAGACATTTGAATTGCCTGCAGCTCCCCTGCCACCACCTGCACCTTGACTGACTCCACATGCGCCAAACACACAAGGAATATTTTGCCTGACGTTACCATACAGTTAGCAGCTTTACCACTCTTTCTCTTGAGGAAGCTGCACTTCTTTGTGCTATGGCTGGAGAGCAAACACTGGGCAATCTCCCAGATAAAGGTAAAACATACTAGAATCTCCACAGTGTCATTAAGTGTTCTCATGGTCTTCTCCTTCTCCTCATTCTGCTTCTGAGACTGTGCAAGCAAGGCTGAGAGCTCCATTACCCTGAGAAGAGAAGGTCCATGTGCCATTCCAAAAGCAGTGCACACCACCACCTGTTAAAGAGCTAAGCAGCTCCCAGAAGCATAGCAGAGAAAGTTCAACCCAGAAAACACAGCAAAGGCAGCATTCATCTCTACCAGTTAATATGCTTGATGTTGCAAAAATGGCACTTCTTGCCCCGAAGGCCTTCTGCACTCAGTCTTGCAAGGAATTCTCAGTACAGAGCTGCTACAGTGGTTATGATGGTCCTGTGCAAATTCCTCCCAGCTCCTTTAGAACATCCCTGGGTAGCAAAAGTGCTGTACAAGAGACAGAGCTCTCTTTATGCTGGTCTCAATTTCTCACCAAGAATTAAAGGCAAGAACATGGTAATATGCCATCTCTCTTCCAGTCTTGTCTTACTTACCAGAGCTCCTGTCAGACAGCAGTTTTTTCTACCTGTTCTGTTGAAGGCAATAGTTTGACTAGGGACAGAAATGAAGCTATGCAGAATGGGTGTGTTTCAATGTGAACTCAGCCTATATACGAATCCAAGAAGCAGCCACAAAAGATAATGATGTTAATAGCAAAGTTAAAAACACATTTACCTGTCTTGAAGCTCCTTCTTCTCCAGGTCCTCCTGCTCTTGTAAGCACATCACTTCCTGTGTCTTCTGGTTTATTTTCTGCCCTGCTTGCTGCTGTGCCTGATCCACCAGGACATGTCTACCCAGAGTGGCTGACTCCCACAGCTGTACGCTAGAGTTTAGGCGGGAGCAGCTTACAAGTATAGATCCAGAAAGTCTCATTTGCTCTGCCTTCAGCTCTGACAAATCTCTGAAGAAGAATAAAGAAAGAGATAGCATTCACACCACCATCTTTATCAGATGACTCACTTCTGAAGCATGTAACTGTGCAATAGTAAAAGCTGGCAGGAAAGACAGTATCTTCATTGGGGACAAATCATTTATCTGACACTTTGGAATCAGGACACATCTTGACAGCTGAGCAATGAGTCTACTGGATAGTTGAGGAATAAGTCTGTTTTCTCCACAGAGAAAGGAAGAAATGTATGGCACAGCTAGAAGGCTTCAAGGACCTGTAATTACTCTTATTAATTGTTGCTCTGGCTCTATCTTATTAATATACTCCAATTAACATTAATAGATTATCATTAACAGATATAGAATTTTACCAAGGTACCCAGCTTTTATACCTAGGGAGTCAGCATTAAGCAACCTATTATTATCAACACTTGGACTGCTACGGGGCTCAGGACAGTATCTATATAACAAACATTTCAGGAAAGTGGTGTAGGAATACACCTAGAATGTTGTAACCAAAACCCACAAATAACACAAGAATTCAATAGCAGGTCAGGCATACTCTACCCATTAAGGAAGGCTTAAAATCAAATAAGATAAATGGCTGACAGTAATCCAGAGTTTGAAAGTGCATGCTGACACTGCAAAAATGTACTATTACTATTGTGTCCAGTTCTGGAGCCCCCAGCACAAGAAAGATGTGGACATATTGGAGTGTGTCCAGAGGAGATCCACCAAAATGATCATGGGAATGGAGCATCTCTTGTATGAAGACAGGCTGAGAGAGTTGGGGCTGTTCAGCCTGGAGAAGAGAAGCCTCCGGGGGGACCTTATAGTGACCTTCCAGTACCTGAAGGGGCCTACAGGAAGGCAGGGGAAGGTCTATTTAAAAGGCTTTGTAGTGATAGGACAAGGAGTAATGGTTTTAAGCTAGGAAAAGATAGATTTACGTTGGATATTAGAAAAAAGTTCTTTAGCATGAGGGCCATAGAGCACTGGAATGGGCTTCCCAGAGAGGTGGTGGAGGCCCCATCCCTGGAGTCATTCAAGGTCAGGCTCGATGAGGCTCTGAGTAACCTGACCTAGGTGGAGATGTCCCTGCTTGAGTAGAGAGGCTGGACTAGATGACCTCTAGAGGTCCCTTCCAGCTTGAAACATTCTATGATTCCATGATTCTATGATTACGACTACGCTGTTTTTGTTTATGTACAAGACAACTGTGAGAAAGGAAGCTCAGACAGCCCAAGACCATGAAAACAATCATAAAAAAAAGAGGTACCAAACTAAGCAAAAGAAATTGGATAAATGCAGTAATGGGGTAGAGAGCACGAATGGGTAGAGAGTTATTCTTTCTCTCAAGAGTCTTGGTACAGGAACAAGCAGATGCAAACTGACCCGAATAAATATAAGCGGGAAATAGGAAGGAAAAAAAAAACAACAACACATTCCTGCATGATCTTTCCATCAAGAGCAGTGGGAAAAGAAGGTCAGTGAGATTTAAGACCAATTTTAATCACTCTGTAAAAGGGACCGTTCTACATGCTGCATGCATAGCTTTGGTGAGTCTCTTCCAATATGTCCACAGACGCCTGTGCCTGTGTTAACGTGCCAAACATCAACACAGTCAAGTTCATCTGTTCAGGGCCTCTGCACCGCTTATAGCCTGAGTCCCTCAGTCTTACCTGAAAACCAGTGCCAAAACTATTCTGAAAACAGCCTAAAGCATGCTTAATGGAATTGCTTCAGACTATCCAAGGAGAAATAATCTCTTTGGCTGCAGCTAAAGTGGCATCAAGACTCAAAAAGCAGCTGTGAAGGTAAGCCACATTTTTTCTGCAAGAGATCTAGCCTTAACTTCTACTCACCGGTCAGTGGCAGTCTTCATTTCCAGGAAATGACGACGGAAGGTTACTACCTGACGCCATAGGCTGAGCAGACGGTTACGTTCACCCCTTAAGTAGCTGTCATAAAGCTAAACATGCAAAGACAAAAAGAAATGTTAATTTAGCCTTTACTATCACTGTACAAGTCTTTCAGATAGGACAGAGTACAACAACCATCACTAGGTCTCCTTTAATAACAATTCCAATACAGCATCAAGGCCCGAAGAGGCACCACAGAAGCGTCCTCAGTAGATCTGCCACCTGACTTCAAAGAAGGGAACAGCCACACTTCTCTTGCAGAAGTGGATATCAACAAAGCAAATTGATCATGATTGATCATCTTGCCGTACAAAGGTGTCTAACAGACTTGATAGAGGAAGACAAAAACAAGCCCTCCAAGACCAGTTTCAGATGTGCTTACAACAGGTTATTGGTAAGGGAGGCCTGTCTTGTTCTTCTGTTGGCTACTCTGAATCTTAAAACACACAGACTTCTGTAGTCTCTACTACTGTAGACAGAGCACTGTTAAAAAGATGAGCGTTCATGTGTGACTGCCCTAAAGCATCCAGCAATAGCAAGCATTTGCCTTCAGGAGCGAGCAGTATGGTCACAGCAGGTGGGCATCTTCTGTCACCACAATGCGCTGACACTTCTTCATCCCATCCTAGCAGAAGACCCCTGTCTTCTGCTAGTCAACATCAATACACCCTCGAGGTAGCCACAATTTTCACACAGCGAGTTCTCTATGCCAGAAATAAAATGCATTCACATTCCACTCCGGCATCACATCTGACGTTCCTGTAGCCTATCCTTACCTCACGTTCATTGAGCCATTCACTCTCCTTCAATTCTAACTCCTCCCGGGCCCGCATCCAATCTGCTGTCAGTTTTCCAACATCTTCCTTAAGGGCTGAATTAACCTCATTTGCTTTGTCTAGGTGTTCTCGCAGGAGAGTGTTCACTTCTGCCAAACTCTCACACCTTGGCAAGGGAGAAACAGCAAGGAGGTCACTGAACAACTGCTACCCATAAGCAGCATCCCCATGATTTCCCAGCTCCCTCAATACTGACTTTTGTCAGTACTGATAGTTGTCAAACTGAAAGGCAGTAAAAGTGCCTTCTAGGATGAACTAAGATCTGTCTGTGATGGCAAAATCATTTGCTTCTCCTTGCTTTGAGCCTTCAATTTCCATCTACAGTTTTGGTTCCCCCTTCCTCTTCAACTCTGATGGAATCAAAGTTGCCTCCCCTTCGTGCTGTCTGATCACTGGGTGCATCACCTTTCTCTAGTATTATCCTGAGTTTAGGCTGCAAAGAGACCTTTAGGGGTCACCTGGAACAACCCCCTGCTCATAACAGAGCCATTCAGCATACAACACTATTACCACCTTTCTCCTTTCAAAGTGGCTTGCCTACCCCATTCCTCTGGGGAGACTAGGTAGCGCTAACAGGTCTTCCCTCACTTCCATGAGCATCCTGGATAGTAAGTATGAGAGAACACTTTTTCCTTCTACCTTTGCTGCTCCTCTTCCAGCTGAAGCAGTGCTTTCTCCAGGCTGTGGTCTTCTGTGGCTTCCCACTTGCCTGGAATGGATCCCTTAAGAAGAAAAGAAACATTTAGTCAAATTCTTGTGTTCCTTTCACTGCTGTTAGCATTCGTCAATTTCCCCTCCGTTTGTTGGGTATCTCAGGAGCTCACGGCTTCTTCCAGGCATAACACTGTCATGACTATAGAAAGGAAGGAAGGTGAAGGGTGTTACTCAATGTACGTAGCTCTCCTCAGTCTCCCTCACAGATAGGTATCCTCAGCTCATGACCGTGACTACTCACTTCGACCTGATGTCTGAGAATGCTCTCTTACCCTTTGTTTCCTAGATTTACTTTAGTCATGAAGCAGAGAAAAAAGCACAGAGCCAGCTTCATATGCTGAATGCCAGCATTCTTGCCTTCAAAAATACTGTTTCAACTAATTCTTTTTCAGAGACAGCCATACAATGTAACAGGCAGTATAGCCCTCTTCTGACACCTAGGACAAATGTTACTCCAGCAATAAAGCACTCCTTCACAGAACTAAAATTCTTCTTGACAGGCTTTTCTGGACTGGCATTTCTGGGACTACTCTAAGAGTGGCAACCAGACAAAACACTGACGAGCAAACTTACAGCACTTCCTTAAACCCTCAGGTAGCAAAGTCTTGTCTTCCTGTCGTTGATTTGGGGAGCTCTTTCTTTGCATTAGTGAATGCTACGTATACTTTCTTTAGCTAGCAACCTGCACACTCACCCCTCCTGCTTCCAGCTGCTGCTCCAACTCTCGACACCAGCTCCGGTACTGCAGCACCTAAATGGATAAATAGAAGAAAGATGAGCAAACACAGCTTGTAACAGACTTGGCTCCTCCTGCATTAGCTTTTCTCTAAGCCTTTACAGCCCAAGCATGGTACATTTCACAGTGCTGCTAATACAGCTGATGAGAACAAATTTTGGCACAGGGAAGCTTCACTTTGACTAATATTAAAGAAATTGAGACAGGTTTTCTTTTACACACTGCTACCTGCTCATCCTAAAACCACAATGGCAGGTAGAACGGTGAGACAGACTTAGAGAGCCATGCCCGGCCTATGGCCACCACGTACCCTACATCAGTATTTCCAATGGGCTAAAAGTCCCGTGGGTCCTTGAAATTAAGATAATTGAGTTTTCAAAACTGCTTTTCAGTATTTAGCAAGTAAAGTTAGTTCTGACCAAAGTCGTGCTCAGCCCCTGCAGAATGCTCAGCTGCAGAAAACACGCAGGGGCAAGCAGAGCAGGCTGACCGCGCAGCAGTGCGGTGACCACCGCGGGGCACGGCCTGCCTCGCCCCTCCCGCCTAGCTCTGGCGTCCTCCCCGCTGCCAGCACTCCCGCGCCCAGCACCGCC